>JARLTB010000034.1:4530000-5130000 GCA_030141615.1 Unio pictorum | reverse complement strand
CACACTAATAAAATTTTCATAGCAACACTAATAAAATTTTCATTAAGCCAAACTATTACAATTTTCATTAAGCCACACTAATAAAATTTTCATTAAGCCACACTAATACAATTTTCATAGCCACACTAATACAATTTTCATAGCCACACTATTACAATTTTCATAGCCACACTAATAAAATTTTCATAGCTACACTAATAAAATTTTCATAGCCACACACTATTACAATTTTCATTAAGCCACACTAATAAAATTTTCATAGCCACACTAATACAATTTTCATAGCCACACCAATAAAATTTTCATTAAACCACACTAATAAAATTTTCATTAATCCACACTATTACAATTTCCATTAAGCCACACTAATAAAATTTTCATTAAGCCACACTATTACAATTTTCATTAAGCCACACTAATAAAATTTTCATTAAGCCGCACTAATAAAATTTTCATAGCCACACTAATACAATTTTCATTAAGCCACACTAATAAAATTTTCATTAAGCCACACTATTACAATTTTCATTAAGCCACACTAATAAAATTTTCATTAAGCCACACTAATAAAATTTCCATTAAGCCACACTAATAAAATTTTCATTAAGCCACACTAATACAATTTTCATTAAGCCACACTATTACAATTTTCATAGCCACACTAATAAAATTTTCATTAAGCCACACTAATAAAATTTTCATAGCCACACTATTACAATTTTCATAGCCACACTAATACAATTTTCATAGCCACACTATTACAATTTTCATTAAGCAACACTAAGAAAATTTTCATTAAGCCACACTAATAAAATTTTCATAGCCACACTAATACAATTTTCATTAAGCCACACTATTACAATTTTCATAGCCACACTAATAAAATTTTCTTTAAGCCACACTAATACAATTTTCATTAAGCCACACTAATACAATTTTCATAGCCACACTAATACAATTTTCATAGCCACACTAATACAATTTTCATAGCCACACTAATAAAATTTTCATAGCCACACTAATAAAATTTTCATTAAGCCACACTATTACAATTTTCATTAAGCCACACTAATACAATTTTCATTAAGCCACACTAATAAAATTTTCATTAAGCCGCACTAATAAAATTTTCATTGCCACACTATTACAATTTTCATTAAGCCACACGAATAAACTTTTCATAGCCACACTAAAACAATTTTCATAGCCACACTATTACAATTTTCATTAAGCCACACTAATAAAATTTTCATTAAGCCACACTAATACAATTTTCATTAAGCCACACTATTACAATTTTCATTAAGCCACACTATTACAATTTTCATTAAGCACACTAATACAATTTTCATTAAGCTACACTAATAAAATTTTCATAGCCACACTATTACAATTTTCATTAAGCCACACTATTACAATTTTCATTAAGCACACTAATACAATTTTCATAGCCACACTAATACAATTTTCATAGCCACACCAATAAAATTTTCATAGCCACACTAATACATTTTTCATTAAGCCACACTAATAAAATTTTCATAGCCACACTATTACAATTTTCATTAAGCCACACTAATAAAATTTTCATTAAGCCACACTATTACAATTTTCATTAAGCCACACTAATACAATTTTCATAGCCACACTAATACAATTTTCATAGCCACACTAATACAATTTTCATAGCCACACTAATAAAATTTTCATAGCCACACCAATAAAATTTTCATAGCCACACTAATAAAATTTTCATTAAGCCACACTAATACAATTTTCATTAAGCCATACTAATAAAATTTTCATTAAGCCACACTAATAAAATTTACATAGCCACACTAATACAATTTTCATAGCCACACTATTACAATTTTCATAGCCACACTATTACAATTTTCATTAAGCCACACTAATAAAATTTTCATTAAGCCACACTAATAAAATTTACATAGCCACACTAATTCAATTTTCATTGCCACAATATTACAATTTTCATAGCCACACTATTACAATTTTCATAGCCACACTATTACAATTTTCATTAAGCCACACTAATAAAATTTTCATAGCCACACTAATACAATTTTCATTAAGCCACACTAATAAAATTTTCATAGCCACACTATTATAATTTTCATAGCCACTCTAATAAAATTTTCATAGCCACACTATTATAATTTTCATAGCCACACTAATAGAATTTTCATAGCCACACTAATAAAATTTTCATAGCCACACTAATAAAATTTTCATAGCAACACTAATAAAATTTTCATTAAGCCAAACTATTACAATTTTCATTAAGCCACACTAATAAAATTTTCATTAAGCCACACTAATACAATTTTCATAGCCACACTAATACAATTTTCATAGCCACACTATTACAATTTTCATAGCCACACTAATACAATTTTCATAGCCACACTAATACAATTTTCATAGCCACACTATTACAATTTTCATAGCCACACTAATAAAATTTTCATAGCCACACTAATACAATTTTCATTAAGCCACACTAATACAATTTTCATTAAGCCACACTAATACAATTTTCATTAAGCCACACTAATAAAATTTTCATTAAGCCACACTAATACAATTTTCATTAAGCCACACTAATACAATTTTCATAGCCACACTAATAAAATTTTCATAGCCACACTAATAAAATTTTCATTAAGCCACACTAATAAAATTTTCATTAAGCCGCACTAATAAAATTTTCATAGCCACACTATTACAATTTTCATTAAGCCACACTAATACAATTTTCATTAAGCCACACTAATACAATTTTCATTAAGCCACACTAATAAAATTTTCATTAAGCCACACTAATACAATTTTCATTAAGCCACACTAATACAATTTTCATAGCCACACTAATACAATTTTCATAGCCACACTAATAAAATTTTCATTAAGCCACACTAATAAAATTTTCATTAAGCCGCACTAATAAAATTTTCATAGCCACACTATTACAATTTTCATTAAGCCACACTAATTAAATTTTCATTAAGCCACACTAATACAATTTTCATTAAGCCACACTAATACAATTTTCATAGCCACACTAATACAATTTTCATAGCCACACCAATAAAATTTTCATTAAGCCACACTAATAAAATTTTCATTAAGCCACACTAATACAATTTTCATTAAGCCACACTAATTAAATTTTCATTAAGCCACACTAATACAATTTTCATTAAGCCACACTAATACAATTTTCATAGCCACACTAATACAATTTTCATAGCCACACTAATACAATTTTCATTAAGCCATACTATTACAATTTTCATTAAGCAACACTAAGAAAATTTTCATTAAGCCACACTATTACAATTTTCATAGCCACACTAATACAATTTTCATTAAACCACACTAATAAAATTTTCATTAAGCCACACTAATAAAATTATAAATTAAGCAAGACTTTTACAATTTTCATTAAGCCACACTAATAGAATTTTCATAGCCACACTAATAAAATTTTCATAGCCACACTAATACAATTTTCATTAAACCACACTAATAAAATTTTCATTAAGCCACACTAATAAAATTATAAATTAAGCAAGACTTTTACAATTTTCATTAAGCCACACTAATACAATTTTCATTAAGCCACACTAATACAATTTTCATAGCCACACTAATACAATTTTCATTCAGCCACACTAATACAATTTTCATAGCCACACTAATACAATTTTCATTAAGCCACACTAATACAATTTTCATTAAGCCACACTAATACAATTTTTATTAAGCCACACTAATAAAATTTTCATAGCCATACTAATACAATTTTCATTAAGCCACACTAATAAAATTTTCATAGCCACACTAATACAATTTTCATTAAGCCACACTAATACAATTTTCATTAAGCCACACTAATACAATTTTCATAGCCACACTATTACAATTTTCATTAAGCCACACTAATAAAATTTTCATAGCCACACTAATACAATTTTCATAGCCACACTAATACAATTTTCATAGCCACACTAATACAATTTTCATAGCCATACTAATACAATTTTCATTAAGTCACACTAATAAAATTTTCATAGCCACACTAATACAATTTTCATTAAGCCACACTAATACAATTTTCATTAAGCCACACTAATAAAATTTTCATAGCCACACTAATACAATTTTCATTAAGCCACACTAATAAAATTTTCATAGCCACACTAATACAATTTTCATAGCCACACTAATACAATTTTCATAGCCACACTAATACAATTGTCATTAAGCCACACTAATACAATTTTCATAGCCACACTAATAAAATTTTCATTAAGCCACACTAATACAATTTTCATTAAGCCACACTAATACAATTTTCATTAAGCCACACTAATAAAATTTTCATAGCCAAACTAATACAATTTTCATAGCCACACTAATACAATTTTCATTAAGCCACACTAATAAAATTTTCATTAAGCCACACTAATACAATTTTCATAGCCACACTAATACAATTTTCATAGCCACACTATTACAATTTTCATAGCCACACTATTACAATTTTCATTAAGACATACTATTACAATTTTCATTAAGCAACACTAATAAAATTTTCATTAAGCCACACTAATACAATTTTCATAGCCACACTAATACAATTTTCATAGCCACACTGTTACAATTTTCATTAAGCCACACTATTACAATTTTCATTAAGCCACACTAATACAATTTTCATTAAGCCACACTATTACAATTTTCATAGCCACACTAATACAATTTTCATAGCCACACTATTACAATTTTCATAGCCACACTAATACAATTTTCATAGCCACACTATTACAATTTTCATAGCCACACTATTACAATTTTCATTAAGACATACTATTACAATTTTCATTAAGCAACACTAATAAAATTTTCATTAAGCCACACTAATACAATTTTCATAGCCACACTAATACATTTTTCATAGCCACACTATTACAATTTTCATTAATCCACACTATTACAATTTTCATTAAGCCACACTAATACAATTTTCATTAAGCCACACTATTACAATTTTCATAGCCACACTAATACAATTTTCATAGCCACACTATTACAATTTTCATAGCCACACTAATACAATTTTCATAGCCACACTATTACAATTTTCATTAAGCCACACTAATACAATTTTCATAGCCACACTAATACAATTTTCATTAAGCCACACTATTACAATTTTCATTAAGCCACACTAATACAATTTTCATTAAGCCACACTAATACAATTTTCATTAAGCCACACTAATAAAATTTTCATAGCCACACTAATACAATTTTAATAGCCACACTAATACAATTTTCATAGCCACACTAATAAAATTTTCATTAAGCCACACTAATACAATTTTCATAGCCATACTAATACAATTTTCATTAAGCCACACTAATAAAATTTTCATAGCCACACTAATACAATTTTCATAGCCATACTAATACAATTTTCATTAAGCCACACTAATAAAATTTTCATAGCCACACTAATACAATTTTCATAGCCACACTATTACAATTTTCATAGCCACACTAATAAAATTTTCATAGCCACACTAATACAATTTTCATAGCCACACTAATACAATTTTCATAGCCACACTATTACAATTTTCATAGCCACACTAATAAAATTTTCATAGCCACACTAATACAATTTTCATAGCCACACTAATAAAATTTTCATTAAGCCACACTAATACAATTTTCATAGCCACACTAATACAATTTTTATTAAGCCACACTAATTAAATTTTCATAGCCACACTATTACAATTTTCATAGCCACACTAATAAAATTTTCATAGCCACACTAATACAATTTTCATTAAGCCACACTAATAAAATTTTCATTAAGCCACACTAATACAATTTTCATAGCCATACTAATACAATTTTCATTAAGCCACACTAATACAATTTTCATTAAGCCACACTAATACAATTTTCATAGCCACACTAATAAAATTTTCATAGCCACACTAATACAATTTTCATAGCCACACTAATAAAATTTTCATTAAGCCACACTAATACAATTTTCATAGCCACACTAATACAATTTTTATTAAGCCACACTAATTAAATTTTCATAGCCACACTATTACAATTTTCATAGCCACACTAATAAAATTTTCATAGCCACACTAATACAATTTTCATTAAGCCACACTAATAAAATTTTCATTAAGCCATACTAATACAATTTTCATAGCCATACTAATACAATTTTCATTAAGCCACACTAATACAATTTTCATTAAGCCACACTAATACAATTTTCATAGCCACACTAATACAATTTTCATAGCCACACTAATAAAATTTTCATTAAGCCACACTAATACAATTTTCATAGCCACACTAATACAATTTTTATTAAGCCACACTAATTAAATTTTCATAGCCACACTATTACAATTTTCATAGCCACACTAATAAAATTTTCATAGCCACACTAATACAATTTTCATTAAGCCACACTAATAAAATTTTCATTAAGCCACACTAATACAATTTTCATAGCCATACTAATACAATTTTCATTAAGCCACACTAATACAATTTTCATTAAGCCACACTAATACAATTTTCATTAAGCCACACTAATACAATTTTCATAGCCACACTATTACAATTTTCATAGCCACACTAATACAATTTTCATAGCCACACTAATACAATTTTCATAGCCACACTATTACAATTTTCATAGCCACACTAATAAAATTTTCATAGCCACACTAATACAATTTTCATAGCCACACTAATAAAATTTTCATTAAGCCACACTAATACAATTTTCATAGCCACACTAATACAATTTTTATTAAGCCACACTAATTAAATTTTCATAGCCACACTATTACAATTTTCATACCCACACTAATAAAATTTTCATAGCCACACTAATACAATTTTCATTAAGCCACACTAATAAAATTTTCATTAAGCCACACTAATACAATTTTCATTAAGCCACACTAATACAATTTTCATAGCCACACTAATAAAATTTTCATAGCCGCACTAATACAATTTTCATTAAGCCACACTAATACAATTTTCATTAAGCCACACTAATACAATTTTCATAGCCACACTAATACAATTTTCATAGCCATACTAATACAATTTTCATTAAGCCACACTAATACAATTTTCATTAAGCCACACTAATACAATTTTCATAGCCACACTATTACAATTTTCATAGCCACACTAATAAAATTTTCATTAAGCCACACTAATACAATTTTCATAGCCATACTAATACAATTTTCATTAAGCCACACTAATACAATTTTCATTAAGCCACACTAATACAATTTTCATAGCCACACTATTACAATTTTCATAGCCACACTAATACAATTTTCATAGCCACACTAATACAATTTTTATTAAGCCACACTAATACAATTTTCATTAAGCCACACTAATACAATTTTCATTAAGCCACACTAATACAATTTTCATAGCCACACTAATACAATTTTCATTAAGCCACACTAATACAATTTTCATTAAGCCACACTAATATAATTTTCATAGCCACACTAATACAATTTTCATTAAGCCACACTAATACAATTTTCATTAAGCCACACTAATACAATTTTTATTAAGCCACACTAATACAATTTTCATTAAGCCACACTAATACAATTTTCATTAAGCCACACTAATACAATTTTCATAGCCACAC
Source organism: Unio pictorum (assembly GCA_030141615.1). NCBI lineage: Eukaryota > Metazoa > Mollusca > Bivalvia > Unionida > Unionidae > Unio > Unio pictorum. The sequence continues at coordinate 5,122,238 of JARLTB010000034.1, read as the reverse complement.
TAATACAATTTTCATTAAGCCACACTAATACAATTTTCATAGCCACACTAATACAATTTTTATTAAGCCACACTAATACAATTTTCATTAATCCACACTAATACAATTTTCATTAAGCCACACTAATACAATTTTCATAGCCACACTAATAAAATTTTCATAGCCACACTAATACAATTTTCATTAAGCCACACTAATACAATTTTCATAGCCACACTAATACAATTTTCATAGCCATACTAATACAATTTTCATTAAGCCACACTAATACAATTTTCATTAAGCCACACTAATACAATTTTCATAGCCACACTATTACAATTTTCATAGCCACACTAATAAAATTTTCATTAAGCCACACTAATACAATTTTCATAGCCATACTAATACAATTTTCATTAAGCCACACTAATACAATTTTCATTAAGCCACACTAATACAATTTTCATAGCCACACTATTACAATTTTCATAGCCACACTAATACAATTTTCATAGCCACACTAATACAATTTTTATTAAGCCACACTAATACAATTTTCATAGCCACACTAATACAATTTTTTATTAAGCATGGCAATTTTCACGGTGAGCGGCATAGCGATTACAAAGCTCTTGATTGTTGTGGATCAGGAAAAGTAGGAGTAGGGTGTACTCAGATTTTTGTTCAGTCGCAACAATCACGATATTTTCACCGAGCCATACTTAACATGAGATTTTCGCCAATACATATTAATCTGTTGATAGGAAAATAAAAGTTTATCACAGTACGATATTTCTATAAAAGAGGTCGGCACTAAGTGGTGTTGTTTTAGATACCCATGGACTCGTTCCTCATCTAAAATGGAATTTAAATTTGTTTGGAATACTTCAAGCCTGTTACGAATATGGATTGATATTGCATTGGCGATTGTTTGTATCGGACTTTGTCAGACCTTCACAGTTTATAGGAGCTGCCAAGATGTTTTGAATGTCCTTGGACAAAATGCTACAAATGGGGAATATACGCTGTACCTAAAGCTTAGAGGAAAAGATGTAGCAGTGGTATTATACTGTTATGGTAATTACAATTACAATACATATTACTAGACCAGCTATTTCGATTCCTTTGAAATGTACAGTTTTTATTTCTCTTTCGTTTCATCAAAGTCTACTTAAAACTTTCTTTTGGCAGAATCACACAAAGTCATTGGTATTGTTATAATCTCGAGCTGAGATTTCAAAATTATTAGATTTGTTGTTTCGATGAGATTCATGAATATATGTTGGACTTTGTATTCATGATTATATAAGCCAATTATTTTTCTCGATACCTGGTAATCTCGTTCAGTACACGTATAAATCAATAAATCAATGTATGAGAATGCATAGAGAACATTTTCTGTTTTTACGTTAATACAGTATACACTACTACATCTGGAGCCAGAAACGTATGATAGCAAGTGGTGAACCTCGTGTTTGCTTGTACCAGACTCGTTACATTCGGTATTAACGAAGGAAAAGTCTTTTCAATATATACCGAATGTGCTTCGGTATTGGAAGTTTAAACGATAAATCTTGTCATTCGACATAACTTGTTCAACTCCAATACAACCCCATTTTCGTAAATTGACGTCATAATTGTAGTCGGATAATAAAATTATACGTGACGTAAGAAAGCGGTTTAATTGGGTTACCCAAAACTGTTACAATAAACTACTACAATTGTTGCTTAAAAAGTTATTTGACGTATCGAAATACAAGGAGTCCGATTCAGAAATACGCCAAAGCGGATTTCCTTGTTATTAAGAAAGGTGGAATAACGTCAGATACGAACAGCATCAGGTCAGATTGTTTTACCAAATATTAATTCCCATGTCTGAAATGCAATGCAGTTTCTATTTTTTTGTTGTATTAGTTCACAAAATGCTAGTTTCTGCTGCTGTGAGTATACATTTTGTAGGCATATACATGATGTGAAATGTCACAAATTCAAATTTGTACATAATAATATATATTTGTACAAACATAATATATATTTCCGATGTGAAAATATGGAAATTTCAAACAATTTGGAAGTATTTCGCCGAAAAATCTCCATATTAAACATGTGTATAGAATTTGATTATAAAGGTTATGAAATTTCTAAATCGCATATTTCTGCTCGTACAACTCGCCTTTATTGACTTCAAGAACAAACTGTACGATCTAGGTTACGTACTATAACTGTTTTCGGCATTTTTTCGAGTTGTATGGTTTGTTTTGCTGTAGTCATATCATTATAGATGTTGAAAAAGCGCAAACAGCTTCAAGCAATCAGTTACAATGACTGTAACAGAAATATGAAATTTTTCCCAGATTATATGAAATTGTGAAATTTAAACTTGATTCTAAACAGAATTGTAAATTTAATCCTGGAATCCTTAATGTCCTGTCATTGGTCCAAAAAATGTAGACTTTTAAATGATTTCTAACAACATTGAATGTCTTGATATCACACAAATATGAAATCAAGGACATCTTTCGAGTTCAAAATAATCCAATATTAGGTAAAAGTCCAAAATAGAATTAGCACTTAATTCTAATATTTAAAAAAGTTCCTCTTAAATTATATTTTGAATACATTTGAAAATTCTAAGACTGACCAATAAACTGAAATTATTTATCAAACCCCAACGTACATACCTTACCACTTGACTAATAGCATAAACAGTATAATATATCCCTCGGAAACAGTTCAATCGGAAGCATACGTGGCCGTAAATTCAAATGCTTTGTAAACACTCAGCTGCAACTTAAAGTAAATCCTGAACAACGGTTAGCTACGTAAGTATTTTTTCTAGCAATATACCTTTGAGGATACAAGACGAATAATAAAAATAATATAGAAACAATAACAATAGCAGAAAGAGCTAAATTAATCAGTGATCCTGGTCAGAATCGTTTATAATTTTCAAGAGTATTCTGTATGAGATCTACTTGCATCTGTACGAGTCTATAAGATTATTCACACCGGACTATATCCCACGTACAACGATCTGCTTTTTTCAGGTTTTCAATCAAGAAATCCTAGAGAATATCTAGTACTGACTTCTGGGAGCAGTAACAACTATGCATACATATATGAAAATGTGGGTGAGTACTGTTAGTGTAAGGCTATGCAATGAGTACTGTTAGTGTGAGGCTACGCAATGAGTACTGTTAGCGTGAGGCTACGCAATGAGTACTGTTAGCGTGAGGCTACGCAATGAGTACCGTTAGCGTGAGGCTACGCAATGAGTACCGTTAGCGTGAGGCTACGCAATGAGTACCGTTAGCGTGAGGCTACGCAATGAGTACCGTTAGCGTGAGGCTACGCAATGAGTACCGTTAGCGTGAGGCTACGCAATGAGTACCGTTAGCGTGAGGCTGCGCAATGAGTACCGTTAGCGTGAGGCTGCGCAATGAGTACCGTTAGCGTGAGGCTGCGCAATGAGTACCGTTAACGTGAGGTTACGCAATGAGTACCGTTAGCGTGAGGCTGCGCAATGAGTACCGATATAAGCAAATCATAAAAACACTAGTGTAGTAGGCGGTCTAGTTTGGTTGATTAAATTTGTTTCTGAAAAAAATAAATCAGATGTTCTTGTAGACTGCTTTATACCAGCTGCTTTGATACATTCCGCGGCAACTTTTTTATAACTATGTTTTGAATTTAAGCTGGTCAGATTACATTTAGTTGCTGGGTACCTACAAATGACATGCAAGGGACGAGGCAAAAACGTATAATTTTACATCCTGAATTTACCTATAATGTACTTAGTTCTGCACATTCGAATTGCACGGGTCACGTCAGAAACTACAAAAATACCAAAGCCTATTATCTTTCAGATTCGTAACAAGGGCAAAAACATTCTACATACTGAATTTCCATGCAAAGTAGCTAGTTCTCTACATCCGAATTACGCGAGCCATGTCATGGGTTCTTGAGTTTGATTACACATTTTGAAATTGTTCTGTCAATTTACACTTTTATTTCAAGTGCAATTACATGTCTTCTTGCACTGAACATGTATAAAAAAAAAATTTGTTCGCATCTTTGATAATTGAAATTGATAGACAATATATATTGCACATTATGATTTCAATGACAGGAGAGAGAATCCATCTGACGTTTCTCGTGTAGAATTGACACAGATAAATCCAGTCCCTAATCACAAAATTATGTAGAAACTACGAAAATACCAAAGCTTGTTCATCATCTTTCAAGTCGTAACAAGCCTAACAGTAACGTAGCAGATGCAGTAGATGCAGTAGATGCAATGGGTGAAATGGTTATTGTTGTCGTTGTGTATGCAGCTAGTGTCAATTATTTAAAAAATTTATTTTTATTCTAACAGGTTCAACTAGGGCGTGTTCCGATGCATTCCCAAGAGATGTATTCTCTAACGGGGGCAGATCTGAATATAATATGATCAGACTGGACCTTACAAATCTTACGGTGGACATCACAGATCACACGTTCGCGACTAATACAAGCACTGAATTTATCAGGTATCTAATAAAACATTATATAAGTTACACAATTTGGTTTACTAGATTTAAATTTCTTTTAAAGATAAAAAGTGTAATTTCTATGTAAATTGCACAGTTGGGTTTACAATCATATCCTTGGCCCAAGTTGTTTATATAATACCATTTGCTTGAAGCATGACAGAAAAGCTAGGTGTATGGTTCATCTAATCTTTGATTGGATTGCTTTGCGAACAAGTGAGTGGAGTTTACACTAGGGCCATCATTCTGAAAGGAAAAGATTCTCTTCTTGTCTTTGCTCCAAGGATCATCTTGTGGCTGTTGTTGCTGATATGTTTTATATATTGTACTGATAATGGCTATGTGCTCTTAGAATGTATAATATCTATCTATAGAGAAAACAAATCTGTTTTTAATGAACATCAAACGTTAGTCACCTCTTCTCTGCCAAACAAAACGTTGATCCGTAAGAGCTGGTTTCTTGTTCTCATTAATATAATTGTAGAAATAATTCATTTATATGCATTGGCTTAAATTGCCATAAGTTTCAAATAGGTTTCCACAGGTTCATATCTAAAATGTTTGTTACGGAGGGAATAATAAACATTAACTTAAACCATTCACACTTATCATTTATAAAAGCGTCACATCATTAAATGAAGCGGTGGTTGTGAAGTTTTAAACATGGTTTCTAATCGGGTATACAATAACACATTTATGTACATTATGACATTTCATATAACTGTTTGTTTAAACGATACCAGTGGATTTTGTGTGGGTGGGTGAGAAATGTATGATATATCTGACTGCTACGTGTTTCTAATGGTTGTTATGGCAACTGTTAAGATATATTGTGCCTTAAAGTATTCCTAGGATGTTTAGTCGAATATAGCTATGTATATAGATGTCAAAAGTGTGCTTAATCTAATGGCTATTCAAACTAAACTTTCTTCATGCGTTCGAGACAAACGCCCACTCCCCAATTTCCAAAAAAATAAAATAAGTGTTTGTGTTCATGTATTTACCCTAAAAATGGGACTATGTTGGCCTTTGTATTCAAAGGGAATTTTGATCAAAATTGGTGTATGTTCTTAGTGTAGTTTAAAGTGTTGTTCGTCCGACAATCGCTTCAGTCTCTAAGAACGGAATCCTTTCCTTAGTTTATTCAGGCGATCCTTGTGTATACAAAGTATACATTTGCTACATTGTTTGCATGCATTTGATTTAAGGTCAGTAATATCATGGGTTTTCCCCAGTTGTCTTGTCATTAATGATAAATTTAAAAAATGAGACATATTTGTTGGAAGAATTGTTACTTGATTATTTGGGAATCAGATTTTAGTTGTGAACTCGTGCTTAGAAAAGAGAAACCTTAGTATGTGTGCAATTTTGTAAGAAGTTTCTCACTAGAAGAAAGCTCATTCTTTCCAAAAATGTTTCATTTTCACTAGGGAACCGCACCATTTCGTTATCGTGCTTTAACATATGAAATGACCCTCAACCTTTTGTTATTTATCCATCTGCTTCTTTTCGGTGCCTTTGCTATCAAATATCCAAATGCATCACCAATTCAAGCACTATTCGAGGGTTCTGAAGTTGAATAACATGTTGGCTATAGGGACACAAACTTTGGATTAGTTATTCCTATTTCCCCAATTGTTCTGAATTGTATGTCCATCTCCCAGGACAATATTTTTCCGGGTCAGATTCTTAACAGTTCCCTTTTCCACTAGGTAAACTGTTGAGGAAAATGTCGTCTAAGGTTAACATTTTCATAAGGGGCTATAAACTTGTATTACTAGAGTTTGCCCTGTATTTTCATGGGGTGCAAAGATGTGGCTGTGGTTCCAGCCGGCGCTCATGCCGGTAAATAACACTATTGGAATGTAACACCGAAACGGCTATAATCTCTCCCACCCTCCAGCGTGATGTCCTGTAAACTCTGGTTAGTTTCTATTTGTATGTCCTGTTCATCGGCCATCACGATTTTGATAATATAGTTTGTAAATTTAGTTGCTAAATCTATATCAGATCTCCATCCAGAAAGAGTTTGCTGTTCGTTCCGTACTTTCCTTTCTTATAGAATTCCATTATTCTCCATAATCTGTTTTCGTTTCTCGGCATTGGGCGATTACATGATATTTAGTAAAATGTGCTGTTTTACATTATGGCTTTACATATTTAGTACAATTTGCTATTTTACATAATGGCAATTTGGACATTGCCGGATCAGTGCATTTTTATGCAGCTTATCCAGTAAGGCAAACATTATGCAGATATTTCAAAATTAAGTTTTACATTTTCAGGATTAAATTTTGGACCTGTGCCAAACACCCATTTGTTTCAAATTTATCTCCCAAATTCCTGTACTACTTTGCATCTTGTATTTTTTGTAACCTCTTCCTTATCCATGCGTATGTTTCGCCCTTTGGGTCATTGCTGGCAGCCCTTTGGACACAATGGGCACCTTGTTACGTGCTTAGGCTCGAATAAACAGTAACATAGAGTGAAAATAACAAGCTCGTAAAAATTTAATAGACAATTTACTGAGCACAAATATTTTCCAGAAAAGAAAAAATAAACTTACGGTTTTTAGAATCAATTCCCAAATTAATCCAAAAATAATTCAAAAAATAATCCATTAGTGAAATTACAAAAGTCCTGGTAATAAGATGTCCTAATAATGCCCAATTCGAATCTTAGTGAAGCATCCAAGATGGAAGACGATGTCACGTGATGAAGTCAGTTCTGGTCTTATGAATTTCAATGAGCACAAATGTTTTCCAGATAAATAACAAAATAAATCCTCTTGATCCAAACGAATTGAAATAATTTCCAGTACAAGGTAATTAAAATAACTCGAAACAACACAACTTAATATTCTAACCGCCCAACATCTACTAAATAGTTCGCTCCAACATAATTTATATACCTGTTTTTACGTAAACAAGGAAGGGGTCACATGATCTTCTAGAATCTTTAGAACAAATTTACGTTCAAAATATCTCGTGCACACCGTATGACCCAGATGAGCATAAGTTATTTTTACTCTAAAGAACTAAAAATAGAAAGATGTTTAAAACAAAGCTCCATAATGTCCTTGGAATCAACCAATCATTTTGAAAGCTTATTTACAACTCGGAAGCTGTCAGAAATGAGGTCAACATCTGGTGTTTTTTTGTAAAGTACAGGTCATCCCACTTATTAAAAAAAAAATATCTCCCAATGAATGAATCTTAAACTTAAAATGTCAAATTTGAATCTGACAAACAATTAAAATAAAAGTAAAAGACTTGAATGAAATATACGCAGCACCCTGAAAACTTTTTTGATGCAGAGGGCCTCGGCAGAAAACTTAAAATAAAGACTATATAAATGTATGATACTGTTTACCTGGTTAAGAGATACTATCGAAGTAGACCATTGACTTTTTAACATGAAAGCACAAAAAATGCTTCAGCTCTGGCGACCCATTTAAAATCGCCACGGTCCGCAGGTTGGACAGCACTAAGGTAGGTGGGTAGGTGTTAAACCCATAGATTTAAGTAGTTTTGTTTAGTTTTTATACTATGTAATGTGTTTTGTATTGCCGTATATAATTTGTTTCATTATGAAGTTTGAGGCGTTGTATTATATATATCTAATAATTTTAGTATCTAATTGTTTAAATATAAATGTTTTGACCACTTGGGTCCTCTCAATAATGCATTGTGGCGTTAGTGCTAAGATGTCTTCAGATTCAACATCCTTCCCAAAATTGATCCCAGTGTTTTGTTACGAGTTTTCACTAGGTATGGTGGGAGTCCCGACTGATTCACGCGCCAGTTTACTATATTTAGGATCTGTTTTGTAGTGGTTAATTTTGGATCCAAATGCTTTTCCACTATTTTCAAATTTGTTATCCAGATGCTTAATTATAATTTGCTGCCTTGAGTTTTGGATTTTTATCCCTTATGTCCTTGTTCTTTCTGATCGTATGTTTTTGATTGCTGTTACGTATAATTACTAAGATTGCGGGTATTCCTGCCTAACTTATCCCTGTATTTCAAATTAGTTTGTAATCATGCCATTTACCAGTACTCTAAAAAAATATTATTCAAGACTTCTCTCCAGCTTCGGAAATGTTTTCCAAATCCAAATGTCTACAACTTTTTTAGTAGAAAAGCCTTTTCTGAATCGAAAATACAACTGTTCAGACACGTTTTAGTTATACAATTGGTCAGTATGTTCAAGATATTACTTTGAATGTCTCACTTCCCCATCTCCCACAAGTTTGATTTATGTGTTGTTCCTGTACATTGTTAATCAAATTCCTTATCAGAGATAGGTCACGGTTTGTCGTACGGCTTGATTTCAGTTTTTCACACATTACACACAGCGACCATTTTGTCAATTGTATTAGTGCTAAACCCCCTATATAGTGAAACATTATTCCAAATAGAACTCGTTGCTTTGGGTTCTTCACTAGCTCATTCACTGAATCAGTCATTTTGGTAACTATTTCAAGCCTAAGACATTGGTGTTGAAGAAATAACACTGGTATCCTGGTATTACTTAACCGTATCCCGACTTACCGTTTCGGGCATTTTGTATTGCAATTTACCGATAAATCAGTATTGTTAGACTCTTAGATGGCATATGCCACGTTGTTAATTGACGTGCACGTGACGTGACGTGAAATTGTGTGGCTGTGCTCAAAGATTTGAACAAGTTATCAGACAGAAAACTGGACAAAATAAAATCACAAACAAGAGGGAACTAATCAGGCAAAATAAGTTTATACGATATTATTTGCAGCATGTAGTTCATAAACCGTGTGTGTGTGCGCGCGCACATAAATGTTTATTATGTATAAAATCGTTAAGGTCGTCATTGCTGTACCCAGTGAGTTTGCTAAACCTAATTACTAAGTTAAATTATAGCGAGTGGTTTTTATTATGCATTTAGTCATTGGTTAGGCGGTCGTTGTTTAAAAAAACCAACATTTAAATAAAAGCAGATTGTCTGAGTGCGACTGGATGTCACCAATAAAGCGAATATACTTAGAATCCAAGCCTGATATTGAATGAGAAATTACAATGGAGCAATTAAATTAAGACTAAATTTTTAAGCCGTGAACGTTTTGAACTGGTCTCATAAACTGTCACAAATGAAATATAGTGAAACTTTGATCACAAATATATCTTGACTAATTTAATAAACATTTAAGATTTAATACTTATTAATGACGTTTGTTTTGTAGATATGCCACTGCTGGGGACAAATTCGCCAGTTTACCGACATGTTATCCTCGTGGAGCATTTAAAATTGATCTGACCGGAACACCTTTCCTCATATCTAGGCTAGTACAGTGGACATGGCAGGGAACCTTTTCCTCTGGGAATGTGAAAGCAGGAAAAGCGAGGATAACGTCTTCGTGTAAGAAGAGGCAAACGTTAAAATACCATTTTACTTATGAAATATTTTATTTCTATAATTCTCAAAAAAAATCGGCCAATCGAGATGTATTAAGCTCTTTAATAATGCAGTTACCTAACACAAGTGTGTGTACTAAGTTTAAAAGTAAACTACAACTGGAAACGTTTTATTGCTTTCTCGTTAACACTAAATAAAACGTGAAAAATGTTTTTTTCATAACTTTACACTTTGTTTGTAGCTTACATAGGTTGTTTTGAAGATGGAGAAAACCGCATTCTATCAGGAGTATACATCGATGATGACCAGCTGATGACTCCGCAGTATTGCATGGACTACTGTCGCCAGTTTGGTTTCCGATTTGCAGGGGTTGAGGTTAGTAACGGCAACACATTCACTAGACTCTCTTCTTTCCAGTTGAGGAAATAATTCTAAAATGAAATATAATTAATGATTCAAGTTTTAGGTCCCCACTAATGTGTGGTATATATGGCTTTATTCACTATTGTAGATCAAAGGATTCATGTATACATCATTCGCGTAGCTGGTACGTTTCTTACAGCATTATTGAATTTGCTGCTATCGGTAATTTACATGCAAGAACATAAACTGTATACATATATATATATATATATATATATATATATATATATATATATATATATATATATATATCTATATATATCTATATATATCTATCTATATCTATCTATATCTATATCTATATCTATATCTATCTCTATATCTATCTCTATATCTATCTCTATATCTATCTCTATATCTATATCTATATCTCTATATCTATCTCTATATCTATCTCTATATCTATCTCTATATCTATCTCTATATCTATCTCTATATCTATCTCTATATCTATATCTATCTATATCTATCTATATCTATCTATATCTATCTATATCTATCTATATTCTATATCTATCTATATATATCTATATCTATCTATATCTATATCTATATATATATATCTATATCTATATATATATATATATATATCAATATCTATATATATATCAATATCTATATATATATATATATCAATATCTATATATATATATATATCAATATCTATATATATATATATATCAATATCTATATATATATATATATCAATATCTATATATATATATATATCAATATCTATATATATATATATATATATATATCAATATCTATATATATATATATATATCAATATCTATATATATATATATATATATCAATATCTATATATATATATATATATATATCAATATCTATATATATATCTATATATATCAATATCTATATCTATATATATCAATATCTATATCTATATATATCAATATCTATATCTATATATATCAATATCTATATATATATATATATATATATATATATATATAATCAATATCTATATCAATATTTATATATATATCTAAAAGTCGATATTGCACTGTTCGAAGAAGACATTATCGTTTCACACGATACATGTACGCTTTATTTGCATTCGCAGTCAGTTCAGCATTCACTGGTGACAATTTAGCGATGGCCCCGGTTAAGCTGTTCTCGTTTGGAGAGAACACACTTCAGTGTATGGTGGATTCAAGGATCAGAATGAATGCTTTGAATTTCTCAATTGCTTATTGGGTTCTTTATGTTTTTTATATTTCTCGAACAGTCGAAACTATTTATTTTAGCATGTTCTGTTTATTCCGGGTAATATTTGACGATGTTTCAGATATTCAGCGGAAGGACTAAGTACACGAGGTTTCATTACCAGGAATATGAGGACTCGCATAATTTGCAATCTGACTGATGATATGCCTTCCATCATATCATTACGCTCATGATTTGTAACAATGTGTTGTAGTGTAATAAGAGTTATCGTTCTTATATTTGTCTCTATTTGCAAAGTACAAACCATGTAACATGTCGATGTTTGTCTGCAGAAGTCTGACCTATTTTTCACCACAAGTGTTCTAGATGTTTCCGCGTTGTGGTTTAGTAAAGAACTGTTGGCATGATTTCTATCAGATGTTCAAATTAATTGAGAATTGTTGTTAATGTCTGGAATATCGTATATTCGACCATATTTGTGACAAATGATTCCTGCTAGATCTGATATACGGATTTTAGGTATAGCATGGCTTTAAGAAATGTGCTACTCAGTCTAGTCTGTGTCACGTGAGCTTAAGTCCTATGAAAAGATGTAATACTCGCGTTAACATTTAGATGCATGTCTGTATATACTTCCAGCTGAGTCCTTGTCATGACAAATTGTATCAAGAATTTTTCTCGCATAATTGATGGCCACGGGTATACTTATAGATTCATATCAACTTTCCAAAGTAATGCGGGGTGAATATGTCTCACTAAAACTTGACTAAAAAGCAGTATCGTACCGGACTCTAGAGTGAATGGATGCAAGGTTTTAATTTCCCATCAGACCGAAAAAGGTCAGCTATATTGTCCTTGCGCTATGTTACTCAGTTTACCTCAACAATAAATAATCTAAACACCAAATGCAAGCGTTGCACGAATATTCATCCTTTTGAGAAGTTCTCTCAAAAATTAAGTAACCCTGTTTCATCAGGTTGCAAAAAATACGAAATTGATTGGTTGAGACATTAGGTCTTGTTTCATGGTATTGTTCCTTGGACAAATATTTAAAATGCATTAATATAAAGTTGAATGACAAATGAATTGATTGCAGTTCCGATATCAGTGTTTTTGTGGAGAGGACTACGATCTGTACCAATCCAAATCAGAGTCTGCATGCCAAATGCCCTGTGCCGGAGATGCGAAACAGTTTTGTGGCGGAGACTGGGCTATCCGTATATTTTCTACAGGCATGTATTAAATTATAAAAGCACGCGTTATTTCTGTCCTGCAAGAGTTATTTTATATCGTATGGATAATCATTAGTAGTAGTTTTCATTGCCATCAAGAGTGCCATGACTTTAATTGAACATCACAATGAAAAAACTCTAAATGAAGACCTGTACCTCTTTTCCACTTTCAAGACACATTGCATATTCTTATTTTCTGGATAAATTCAGTGTATTCAGTTTACTACATCCAAACATAAACAATGCTTAATTCAGTTTTACTGTGAACTTAAAAAATTATATATTCCAGAGTTAAAGCTGTTTATCATCCTTTGAAAGTTTTGAAAAATTCGCAAATTTATTTTTTCTAGAATACGAATTGAAAGATACTTCCAATATTGTCAAACAAAATTCCTAATCCAATCCATAAATTGCTGATGTACTTGCCTTCAGCCTGGAATATTGTTCTGTTAATATTGATGTATCGTTCTTTTGACTTGAGTAGAAAGCAAAGCCAGCAAGTTTTGTAACCGTTTAATTATTAAAGTGATAAATCACGTACGAGAGGAATGTGTCCTTATTAATGTCTTTGAATTTCCTAAGCAAATGAAAATCTTATTAATCTCATTACCAGAAATATCCTGGTCCTCAAAGAACTGTTGTAGAATTGACATTGTCCAGAATTATTTCGAATAATTTTATAAGTTACATAATTGTATCATTGTCCAAATAACACTTTATATCGCCACTGAACAGTCCAAACAAATGTTTTTCCTCTCAAAAAATATTAAAGTAAACCGTAAAATACATCGGCAAATTTACATCAGGGACACGCAAAAAGTAAGAATGATTCCAGCAATTGGAATGAAATTTAATGATTTAATACCTCCTTATATACACTGTACATTGAGACTGTATTTCGTAATGGACCCCATATGACAAATTACAGTATAGATTTACGACGTACCAAGTAGCGACAAACTATATTCACATGACCTCGCGCAACCAATGAGGGAGTCGCACGATTCTCGAAACTTCCAAATCCCATCACTCACTGGGAAACTAAGCATTAGGTGACATTTTAATATTTCTATTACGAATATTGTCATCACGTACGTAACCTACAACAATAAATCCTACGTGATGTATTTTCAACAGAGCCAAATTGCGCACCGTTTTTGTGAAGAGATATTCTGTAGACAAACATGAACAAAAATAATGAAAATTAAAAAAAATTGTTTAAAAAAAAAGATAGATATGCCACCGGAGTTGTGTGTTGCGTATAAGTAGGTAGTGTCCCCCTTGTATGGAGAGGTTGCATTGTTGCACCGTGGTGAGTTGTATTTGCATAAGATTTGTAACAAGTACTAAGAGGTCAGCATTATGAATGGTTGTCAGGATAAGGTGACTGGGTGGAACATGAAGCTACATGTCTACGTCATGATGCCCCAGTGATAGGCATCACTATTAATTGCCACACGGCAAATATTTATGAAGCTGTTAAAAATGTTAAAATTATAAATCTCACAAAATCGCTCTCCCCCTCCCTCCCCATCGCAATCATATAATCCGAAATGTCTCTCAATGAATAGACAAGGATACCAAAATAGTGATATAATCTGAAAGTATAACTGTAAATAAATCAGATAAATCAATGACCTTCAACTAAACCAAACCGGACATTTTCCAGTTGTCAGATGTTTAAGAAGGAATAAACAATTTTAAACATATTAACTAAATTAGAGCATTGGGACCAGGACGAGGATAATTTACCTCCCCTCCTAATTTTGTATTTTGTATTAGTCTCATTCCAAAGCATTCTAAATTGTCGGATTTCTTATAAACTCTGTAATAAATATGGCAAACAGCACGTACACAAGAAATGCAAATATGCAAACACCAGCATTCTAAACTCTAATCCAGATAAACGTGTTTACCTAAGAGTAAGCAGTTTATCGTATATACAAATTGTTTAAAACTGTATTCAGGTAGGTCAAATTAAAGATATATCTCACAATACAAATATAATAAAAATGACGCGTCTAAAAAAGTACCTTTTTGAAACCTTCAGTGTAATGGGAAAGGAACTGAAATGGTTTATATGTCAATAGCTTTTGTTACGTATATGTGATATAAATCATTTATTGTTATTTGTATTGTTTGTTTGTTAGATTTAAATTTGGCATTGTAAGTTTTAAGATTCGTTCGTTGAAAGAGGGGGGTGGCCTGTACTTTTACAGAGTAAACACCAGGTGTTGACCTCATTTCTGACCTGGTTTCAGAGTTGTAAACAAGCTTTTAAAATGATTGGTTAGTTTCAAGGACAAAATGGAGCTTTGGTATAAACATCTTTCTATTTTAGTTGGGTCATAAGATGTGTACGTGATTCTTTGAACGTAAATTTGTTCTGATAGTTTCTAGAAGATTTCGTGACCCCTTGTTTACTAAAATAGCAGATATAAACCATGTTTTGGGAGCGAGCTATTCAGTAGAAGAAATTGGGCTTTTAGAATATTAAGTCTTTTTGAGCTATTATAAATTACGTGGTACTGGAAATTGTGTCGATTCGTTTGGATCAAGGAATTTTTTATTAATTTTTTATTATTTATCTGGGAAAGAGTTGTGCTCATAGAGATTTTATTAACAAGAACTGATTTCATCAAGTGACATCGTCTTCCATATTGGATACTTCGCTGGAATTCGAACTTAGAACTATTTGGACATTTTATTACCAGGACTTTTGCAATTTCTCTAGTGGATAATATTTTTAATTTTTTTGGATTAATTTTGGGAATGATTCTTAAAACAGTAAGTTTATTTTTCTTTTCTGAAAAATATTTGTACTCAATAAATTGTTTATTAAGTATTACAAGCTTGTTTTTTTTCACTCTATGTTACTGTTTATTCGAGCCTAAGCACGTAACATAGAAATTTGTGAGCTCGTCCGAAATTGAGATAAATTGAAATTTGGCTAGAATTTTTTTAAGGAAACGTTTGTCTTAAATTTGAATACCCCTAGTTTTTGAATTTTTTAAAATCTTTAGTGAGATTGACAGGCTTGTATTAAAATGATATCTAAAGTAGAAATATTTCTTTCTAATACTACTCAGGAGCAATTAGATCTTTTCAAAAAAGATGAGATGATTCAACTTGCCAGAAAATATGATCTTTCTGAAGTCAAGGCTTCTTTAACGAAACAAGATATCAAAAAGATTTTGGTCCAATATTTGGAAGAAAAGAAGGTTTTGGAAAAAAGTGCTTTGATTTCGGTCAGTAAGTCTGCATCAGACTGACATTAAACTAAAGGAATTAGAATTAAAATTCAAGATGGAATTAAAGTTGAAGAAGCTGGAATTTCAGAAAAGGGAGAGAGAAAGACAATATTACAAAGAGGAGAAACAAAGACAATTACAAGATGACAAAGATAAGGAAGAACGGGAATATCAATGTAGAATGAAAGAAATAGAGCTGGCAAGTGATAAACACCTTCATACTTCAAATCCAAATTTAAGTTTTGATTTAGCAAGGAATATTAGATTAGTGCCCCCTTTCAGAGAAAAAGAAGTAAAAAAGTATTTCAGCATAATACAATCACTTTTAAAACTCAAACTAGCACAACTTTCAAAACTCAAACTTCAGAGAAGCTTGATTCTAGATCCTTGTCTCTTCCGACGTGTACTTATTGCAAGAAAAATAACTAGTTGTTTCTGATTGCTACAAATTGAACAGTAGGCATCAGAATCAAGACAGATCTGTTCCAAATGCTCTTATTTTTAAGAGGTCAAGGTCACAGTCACGTAATGAAAGCAATACATTTGTTGGGTCTAATAAATCCCAGTCTGATTTTATTATGGAGAATTTTCAACCATTCATATTAAAGGGTTCTATATCACTCTTGGGTGATTCAGCCAGTCCCACCGATATTAAAATTTTAAGAGACACAGGAGCTTCTCAATCTTTTATTGTCAGGTACTTTGCCTTTTTCTGAGAAGTCTTCTTCTAATGAAAGTGTTCTTATTCAGGGAGTAGAGTGCGGCTTTGTTAATGTTCCTCTCCATTGTGTAAATTTGTCATCAGACTTAGTGTCAGGACCTGTGACAGTCGGAACAGTCTCGCTTTTACCCGTTGAGGGCATTCATTTATTGCTAGGCAACAACTTAGCTGGAGACAAGGCTGTGGTTAATCCACTTGTAACTGACAAGCCTGAATTGGATCAGAAAGTTGATCCAATTGAAAACGAATTATCTGATATATTTCAAGCTTGTGCAGTTACCAGAGCTATGGCAAAGAAAGCTTTCGAGAATGATTTTGATGAAGGCCGTATTCATTTAGCTGACGGTGTATAGGTCCGGCTTTTGATGACGTCACGTTTACTCCTTGTTTGGATCAATCAGAAGGTATTGATCATAGTGATCCTCTTTTAACAACTCGGGCCCAACTTGATTCGATAACCCGTTCTAGCCCGGATTGTACGCACCGCCCGTTCCGTACTTGATTCATAGTAAGTAGATACCCCCGTGCGACCGTTTGTCACCCGTGCTAAACACTCCGGCCTATTTTAAACCAAGATGGCGACAGCAGAAGAAGACACGTGACATACACATTGCTATCTCCGCCATTTTCGCCGTATTTTTCTTCCTTGATTGGATCACCCGGTCAATACGCCGAATCACGTGATAGTATCACGGTCCTCCGGTCGGGCGATAGAATCAAGTTGGGCCTAGGTCTCTTTATTCTAATCAGGGTGATAATCGAAAGTCATTTGTCCTCGAACAGGAAAAAGATCCTGAGATCTCCTGTCTGTTTCAAAGGGCCATAACCCACTGAATTTCCTGTCTGTTATTTCATTAAAAATGGAATTCTTATGAGAAAATGGAGACCTCCCGATGTACCTGCTGGTGATGAGTGGTCGGTGAACTATCAAAAATTAGTTCCAAATCTTTACAGACAGGAAATACTTAATCTGGCCCATGAAACTCCTTTGGCTGGTCATTTAGGGATTAATAAAACTTATCACAAGATCTTGACTCACTTCTATTGGCCAAAAATCAAAAGTGATGTTGCCAAATACTGTAGATCTTGTGATACTTGTCAAATAGAAGGAAAACCCAATCAGAAGATACCTAAGGCTCACCTGCAACCTATTACTGCCTTTGATGAACCATTTAGTAGAATTATGGTAGATTGTGTAGGTCCCTTACCCAAGACAAAGTCAGATAACCAATACCTGTTGACCATTGTGTGCGTCAACAAGGTTTCCAGAGGCAATTCCGTTAAGGAATATAAAATCTAAAACAATAGTTAAAACTTTGATAAAGATTTTTACTCAGTATGGCCTTCCCAAATCTGTTCAGTCCGATCAAGGTTCAAACTTCATGTCTGGAATTTTCCAACAAGTTATGTATGAATTAGGCATTAAGCAATTCAAATCTTCATCCTATCACCCTGAGAGCCAAGGGGTATTAGAAAGATTCCATCAGACTTTGAAAAATTTGATCCGATCATATTATTTTGATACGAATAAAGATTGGGATGAAGGCATTCATTTACTATTGTTTGCTGTTAGAGAATCATTTCAAGAATCTTTAGGCTTCAGTCCCTTTGAACTGGTTTTTGGACGCACTGTGCGTGGACCATTGAAGTTATTGAAGGAGAAACTTCTATCTAATGACGATACTGAGATCAATCGTCTTGATTATGTTTCTGATTCTGCATGCAAGTTGTCAAAAGCTTGTGAGGTCCCAAGAGCATATCTGCACTCTGCTCAATCTAAAATGAAATCAAGATATGATAAAAATTCGAAGGAAAAGAGTTTTCAGCCTGGTGATAGAGCCCTGGCTCTTATCAATGCCACAAAATCCTCTTCAGGCCAAATATTATGGTCCCTACACAGTTGACAGTAACATTAATGACTTAAATTACATCATAAATACTCCTGGGAGGCGCAAACAAAAACAACTCTGCCTTATAAACATGCTAAAAGAGGATATTGAAAGAGATAGCCATGTTAAACCTGTAATTAATTTAGTTGTACCTGTCCCACTCAGTGAAGAAATATCATCCGATTCTATTGATATTGGAATGAAGAATCTTTGTAATACAGAAATTATGAATGATCTAGACCAGCAACTTTCACATGTGCAAGTGCAAGAAATGAACTGAAACAGTTATTATTTGAATATGAGCACTTATTTCTAGATGTTCCTACAAGGACAAACAAAATTTTTCATGCCGTTGAAATTGTAAATAACAAACCTGTTAAATAACATCCATACAGGATGAATCCACTCAAACAGGAATACTTAAAAAAGGAAATTCAATATTTGCTGGAGAATGATTTTTTTGAGCCTAGTAAAAGTGAAATCACCATGCATACTTGTTCCAAAACCAGATAAAACTTTCCGTAGGTGCACTGATTATAGGAAGGTGAACAGTGACAAAGACTCATACCCATTACCAAGAATTGACGATTGTATTGATAAAATCGAATACCAAGTATGTCACCAAATTTGACCTTCTGACAGGATTTTGGCAGATTCCACTAACGGAAAGAGCAAAGGAAATATCGGCATTTGTGACTCCAGATAGACTTTACCGAAATAAAGTAATGTCAATCAGGATACAAGGGTCAACAAGTACATTTCAACGTCTCATGAATATGATCACCTCTGGTCTAGAAAATTGTGATGCCTATATAGATGACGTCATCATCTACAACGACACCTGGATAGAACATCTAGCTACAATTCGAAAATTATTCGACAGACTCACTGATGCATGTTTAACAGTTAATTTATATAAACGTGAGTTCTGCCGTGCTAGTGATTTTTTTTTATATTGTGGGACATAGACAAGTAAGATAATTTAATAGCAGACGCTCTTTCCCGTGTATAACAATATCTTATATCATATACACTGTAATTTTTAAAAGTTCTTTTAACCCCAGATGTAAATTGGTTTGTGGTAAAAAGAAAGTTTTATCATATAAACCTCTTTTTATTTTATGGGAGAAGGTGTTACGTTCATGTGATACAAGTCATTTATATTTATTTTTATTGTTTGTTTGTTAGATTTAAATTTGGCATTTTAAGTTTTAAGATTCGTTCATTGAAAGTGTGGAGGTGACCTGTACTTTTAGAGAGTAAACACCAGGTGTTGACCTCATTTCTGACCTGGTTTCAGAGTTGTAAACAAGCTTTTAAAATGATTGGTTGGCTCCAGTGACAAAATGGAGCTTTGGTATAAACGTCTTTCTATTTTAGTTGGGTCATAAGATGTGTACGTGATTCTTTCAACGTAAATTTGTTATGATAGTTTCTAGAAGATCACGTGACCCCTTGTTTACGTAAAAAAGATTTAAACCATGTTTTTGGAGCGAGCTATTCAGTAGAAGAAATTGGGCTTTTAGAATATTAAGTTTTCTTTTTGAGTTATTATAAATTACCTGGTACTGGAAATTGTGTCGATTCGTTTGGATCAAGGAATTTTTTATTATTTATCTGGGAAAGAGTTGTGCTCATAGAGATTTTATTAACAAGAACTGATTTCTTCGAGTGACAGTCTCCCATATTGGATACTTTGCTGGAATTCCAACTTAGAATTATTTGGATATTTTATTACCAGAACTTTTGCCATTTCTCTAGTGGATACTATTTTGAATTATTTTGGATTCATTTTGGCAATGGAGTCTTAAAACCGTAAGTTTATTTTTCTTTTCTGAAAAATATTTGTACTCTATAAATTGTTTATTAAGTTTTACAAGCTTATTTTCACTCTTTCTGTGTTACTGTTTATTCGAGCCTAAGCACGTAACACTGTTAACAATGAATGGTTGTAAATTGGTACAAGGTGGATTTCGGTTGGCACAAGGTGGATTTCAGTTGGCACAAAGTGGATTTCAGTTGGCATAAGGTATATTTCAGTGTCTCTAATTTTAGTATATAATAATAAGTTACATTTGCCTACTTAGAACCAGTCCAGGTCCTGGAAGGTCGTTGTGGAGGATTCCCAGGATTGTGTTTTCCATCCTTGAAGGGAGATCCCAACAACCCAGTTTTAGCGTTAGATATAGACTTGACACATCAATGTCTGGTCAGGTAAGACATTTGTATTATTATTATTATTATTATTATTATTATTATTATTATTATTATTATTATTATTATTATTATTATAATACTGAAAACTGTGTCCAGGATCTGAAGTTGTAATGGACATGTTGCATTGGTTTTTAATTTATAAGACAGCGTTAATCCATTTTAATTGATTTTCGGAACATTTCACTTTTTTCTAACTGTGGAATAGTAATCGTCACTTTTTTAAAATTTCTTTCTTTGTTTGGTATGTGATAGTTGTGGCGAATTAACTTTTCTGTGAATTAATACCTGAAATATTGAATTAATATATCAATATCATTGTGAACTGATAATCTGACCAGCTTATTATCTGAGAGAAAATGTCATATCACATAACGGATCGAATTGATATTTTTTGTACGATTAAAAGCATGTGCAAATACGGTTCCAATTTAAGTAGTGTACATTTCCCTCCAATTTAAATAGTGTACATTTCCCTCCAATTTAAATAGTGTACATTTCCGTCCAATTTAAATAGTGTACATTTCCATCCAATTTAAATAGTGTACATTTCCGTCCAATTTAAATAGTGTACCATTTCCGTCCAGTCTAATATGGAATAATTCCCAAACTTTGAATACATAATATTGTATCAATGATTTTACAAGAAAAACTGATACAAATCTAAAAGTTGTTTATTTCATCAAATTGTAACATAAAACAATTTTTTCTAGGATAAATGAGCAGAGAAAAAGAAATTCAGGATCAATAGTATATCGCAACTTAACGACAACTTATATTTTAATATTTAAAGGTAGCAAAAATTGTTTACATACCTTTTTTCAGGTACATAATGAGCCTGACAGCAAGGTGTCGCGCCTAGAAAAAATTGTGGTGGCCATGTTCAATGTGCCAATATGTATTGTTTTGATATCGGCCATGATTCTAGTTGAAGAGTTTATAAACTGGGAAACAAAACAAACTCTATTCTGAAATAGCAGTATTTTAAAACCAATCCTTCTAGTTCAGTTATATCAGAATTTACAAGACCAACGTTTGGTGTGAATACATTTTGTATTTATGTTGCATTATTAGTATTCGGATTTTTTTAAAAATATATTTTTCATTCTGTAGAGATTTATTTTATTTTAGCTATTTTGGACCTGCTTGCCAACTATGTATAAATTTGAATGTGCTTTACTGCATCAACCAGTCAGTTTGATTGCAACTCATTTGATCAATGCCATAATTACGTAAACGAGGTACCTAAACATATATAGACCTTCTCCAAATCTGACATGTAGCTATCTGCAAAGAAGCAAGATGGTAAAGTAGTACCCACGTGTATAAAATGCAGCTGTCATTTCACTTTTAATCCCTCAAATTTGAGTCGCAAAAAGATAAGTACAGGTAGTTCGACATAGTGTCCTGAATACATTTCAGCTTTACTGTGCAGAACAACACCAATTTTTATTACTTTTATAATTTTTAGATTTAAAAGATAAACGTCCTTGGTTCCACATCTAGTTTTCGCATATTCGTTAGGGTCTATTATTTGGCAACAATAGCAGGCAGGACACAATATATTTTATACTTGTTTTTACATATTCTTTTGGCTCTATTCTTTGGCAACAATAGCAGGAAGATACAATATTTTATGCTTTACTGTTTCAGTAATCCATGTCTGAATGAGGGCATATGTATCGCCACAACAGCAACCGATTTCACGTGCCAGTGTTATACAGGATACGTTGGCGAACTTTGCGAACATCTGTCTCGTAAGCTCATGATTATTACGGTGCTAAGTTTAAATGCTAGTCTCGGAAACAAGATTCCCTAAACTGTACTTTGAATAATAAAAATACATTTTAAGAATTGATCGAATTTTTGCGTAAATATGTGAAATGTTTGGCATTTAATGTGATGTGAAATATGTCAATGCATCAACAAGTCTACAATTGTGTAATTGTTCGGGTAATACTCTGATTTTATCGATAAGCGTAGTTTATTGTTTGCACCATTATTACCGGAAAAAAAAAACGTTTAATGTAAGTTGATGATATCGTCAATACGGCTACGATGTATTCAGTCCATGTGTATCCACACCCCCCAAAAGAAAATAACAGGTCAACATGCAGTATTTTAATTTACAGAAGTGATTGTGATAAACTGGGAATCCTGTCCAGAAGAATTTCAACCAGAGTCCTGCGAATGCGCGGAAAGTCGTTGCAGCGGAGCAGTGTTTAGATCTAATCAATGTGTGACGTCAACGAATCACGTGAGTATGACTTTGCAAATCAAGGCCGAAGTATCAACGTGAACTTCAAATTGAAATAAATACAATTTACCAGTACATTTAGTCTTCTTTAAAAATAAAAATAAAAACATCTGTGAAGATACTTTGTATTCTCATACAAATATTGGATTGTTAAACAAGACATAACGACCACTCCGGTGGCCTAGTGGTTAGAGCGTTCGCCGCGGAAGCGGGAGGTCGTGGGTTCGATCCCCGGCCGAGTCATACCAAAGACTTAAAAAAAATGGTACTAACAGTTGCCTCGCTTGACGCTCAGCATTAAGAGGTTAGTGTTAGGACTGATCGGCCTGGTGTCAGGATAATGTAATTGGGTGGGACGTCATGCTACATGTCTGCTGCATGATGCCTCAGTGCTAGACATACTATAAACTGCCTCACAGCAGACATCGTTGCGATATGACTGCAAAATTGTTAAAGCTACGTTAAAAATCCTAATCAAACAAACAAACAAGACATATATTTACCCAGATATACACATCAGTCACCATAATTATAAAGATTGTTCTATTCCCAGGCATCCACCAGTAGGCAGTTTTGGTTAAAAGACTGTAGAAGTTTCGAAAGAGACGTATTATCAAAGTCGCCCAAATCAGATAAAATATAAAAATTATTTAATGTCCACTGCATACTATAAATCTCAACTTTCTGCTTAATTGTATAGGCTATGTTATGACTCTTATGTAATAATCTTGACTTTCACAATGGCTAGCAGGTTGAAAGGGTTAGAAATGTAGAGGAACAGTCTAGAGGTCATTTAAACATTTAAATGCATCTTTAGTTAGTCATTAGTGAATAAACAGATTAATTAATGCAAAGATTCCTACCCTCCCATTTCCATTTCTTTCATTAATATATTATTTGCATGTATGTATGCATGTACGTAAATGTATGTGTGTATGCATGCGTATATATAGATGTGAACATACGTATGTATGTGTATATGCATATGTGTGTATATATGTTATAACATACATTCATCTGTTATCCAGTCCAGAATAACATGCCGTTACGGTAATCCTGGTCACGTGGTACTCTTCAACGTTGATGGAGAGGGCCAATCAAATCCATCCTGTCCTTCGCCATCGAACATCATAAGTTGTTCGTACTGGTCCAAGTAAGTTAATCTAGTGAATTTGAAACAATTCAACCACTCCCAAATTTGCCTCTTGTTTACCTTTCTGAATATCTCGCTTACTTTTTAATGTTAGACCCTTGACACGGCTCTCATTAGCAGATAAACATGGCGGGGAAAAAAGCAGACAAACATATTGACCTTCACGAATAATTCGATGAGCAGATACCAGGCATGTGTCTGAGAAGGATCTGATCAATTTACCCACAATACATTTCAACAATGATCTCGTATTTAAGCGGTTTTTGTTGGAAAAAACAGCTGCTCACAAAAAGATGCAAATAAAGATAAGCTAGAGAAGTGTGAATAACTATGCACATATAGGAGGGATACCCACAGTTTGAATCTAATGTATCCCCTAGCAAGTATTACCATATATAATACGAAGTGACTACTTAATTACTACAATTACCCTTTAGACTAATGTAAAATAGTTCTAAAACAGTTAACATTTATGCTACCACTAAATTAATTGATATAATTATTAATGGTTAAATTCTTGATAGTATTATGGTTAAATTCTTGATAGTATTATGGTTAAATTCTTGATAGTATTATGGTTAAATTCTTGATAGAATTGTGGTAAATTCTTGATAGAATTGTGGTAAATTCTTGATAAAATTGTGGTTAAATTAATTGATAGAATTGTGGTTCAAGTCTTGATAGAATTGTGGTTCAAGTCTTGATAGAATTGTGGTTCAAGTCTTGATAGAATTGTGGTTCAAGTCTTGATAGAATTGTGGTTCAAGTCTTGATAGAATTGTGGTTCAAGTCTTGATAGAATTGTGGTTCAAGTCTTGATAGAATTGTGGTTCAAGTCTTGATAGAATTGTGGTTCAAGTCTTGATAGAATTGTGGTTCAAGTCTTGATAGAATTGTGGTTCAAGTCGTGATATAATTGCGGTCAGTTCTTGATATATAATTAATGATGGGTAAATTCTTGATATATATAATTATGGTTAAATTCTTGAGACGTAATTATGGTTAAATTCTTGAGATGTAATTATTAATGGTTAAATTCTTGATTTAATTAATAATTGTTTAATTCAATGTAGATCTAAAATGTAAATATTCTGATATAGCTCTTTAGCTTCAAAGAAAGGTAATGAATATGGTCGTTGCCATAATTGGATACTAAATTTTCATATACTTAGGCATAATCGTGTTGAGTATAACAGCTAGCTTAAAAGTATGGGACATCTTTAGCAAAAATTATAGAAGTTAAATTGAAACTGGTGACATCATAACATAATTCCCGGGATCTGATTGGATGGGCAATATAGTTTTAACTACGCTGGCTTTACAACATTCCATGCCACATTTAGTACAGAAATAAGAAACATTTTAATTATATCTAAAACTGATTTTAGTAATTCAATTCTTGACTTCGACACGATTTTATCTGGCCCATTTTTAAAACCCAATATTTGTATTATAGGAGGGAATCAAACGAGTTTTTTTCTTTTGTTCTAAATACGAACTTAGTAATTTAGTCATCTGGAATATTTTGGTCAGGTGATGCAATGTTCGCTTTTATCCGCATTTTTAGGGATTCTTCCTGCTGCTCTGATCTTTTAAATAAGATCACGACTGCAGTTTATAAAAACTTGCTATGCTATGTTGTAATCTAAATATTGGAATGCTAAATCGTGTTTGGGAAGACCTGTAATACAGACCTGCAAACTCGTAAGATTTTGCCTAAAATCGATAAAAATTACCCTTAAAATACGGACTTACAGCATTTAGAAAAATCTACGAAAAGATGATCGTTGCCGACTATTCCGGATAACTAGTTCGTCCTTTTTTTTTTTGGGGGGGGGGAGGGGATCGGTTTCGTGTTAAAACTAGTTAAATTTGTTCCGGAACCACACTAACTTTACCGAATCGTCGCTAATTCTTTAGGTCTCACTGGGCATTTTTTCTTTTGGCAATTTTTTCCGACAATGACCTACAGCAGAAAAATGATAATATTACATTAAAGACACAAATAAAAATAACTAATGATTTTTGTTGAAATGATGCTTGTAAGATTCTGAGGAATTAAAAGTTGATTCCTTATGAAACTATTGGCTTTTATACTGAATCAACACTGCCCCCAAGCCCTCATTTTTTCATTTTTTTTACAGAAATGGGGTATTTTGTACATTTTCCTGTGACAAAGATCTAAAAATTCTGTATGTGCGTTATACATGAATAAAGTTCACTAGTAATGTAACAAATTAGCATACTTTTCATCACCCTTCAACCATCTAGATTTTTAGATATTTATCTCGGTAGCAGACAAGTGTAAATACGCAAGCAAAGTCCGCGGCTCACTTGAAGCCCAAGTTACGCATTTGATCTTCAATTCTAGTCTGTGACAGGCAGTCACCTACAAGTCAATCAGTTTCCAATCCTAACTCAAAGTAAATCTAAACCACATTACAGATTTAGCTTATGTTTGAACTGAAAAATGCTAGAATGGTGATAATTTGGCTCATGCCTTCTACCTTAAATATTTGGGAGGTGTCTAAATGCGAAACTATACAGTGAGACATTACACTGCACCCGTTTGTTCATGTGACGCATCTGCATGATCGAACTGTTTATTATAGAGGTTTGTTTTAATGGCATCCAGAAAGAGATGCATGTTTAAGACGGAAAGAAAAAATAAGCTTCTATAAAAGTGATAATCAACACACAAGAATAAAATAATTGAGATTCTTTTGAATAAAAGATGGCATGGACTCAATTTTATTGGACACCAGGTGGAAATTGGGTCTTGTGGCGAGGGTATGCGATTAGCGTAGTCAAAGTGAATGGAAAATTTTCAAGAATTGTAAATTTGATAGATAGCAAGAAGCCGTAGAGTTGCATATGTTTAGTGCAACTGTCTTAGTGGTAAATAGTCGACGCGTACTTTAAAAATCTTTTCAGTTGGACATAGTTTATAGTCAATGCGTCGAACTGTTGTTAATGTTCGCCAGCTTTACTATAGCAGTTAATCTTTTGTTAACCCCTTACGGAAAACTGGCCAATCGCATGGGAACAAATCAAATGAGACTGACTAGTCGGTGTTGACAGGTCGGTTAATATCTCCAATTCCTTCTGAATAGATATGTAAATATAGAAAGACCTACAGTCGAATTTTCTCTTTGAACGTCGGCAAAATGAAACAAGATTATATTTAAGATAATTGCTCTTGTGTTTTATTGACGTGCGACACTTTATTGCCTTGTTTAATAAATGCATACCATATCTGCTAAGCTATGTGCAACTTGTTCAAGCTCGAGTTGGCAGGGAAGCAATGGACAAGGTCAGATGCGGGAAGCCACGTGTTATGCTGATGGATGTGCAGATTGCCAGAAACAGGCCAGATGCAAAGGTGAGAGAAAGAGTTGGTTTAGTAGGAAGTGGCTTGCTATGTAAATAAGATATGAAATGAATAGATGTGCGACTCGATATGTATAATTTTATCCGGAACCTAAAAGATACCATGTCCTTCCCAAAAAAATGTTACCTGTAACGCATGATCCAGATCTGTGACATGTACATCTATATGAATCCTCTTTGCAAAAGATTTTGTTAATTAGGATAATACAATTAACCATAGAGACAGAGACGACCTGTTTAGTTAATCCCATCTCTCTCTCTCTCTCTCTCTCTCTCTCTCTCTCTCTCTCTCTCTCTCTCTCTCTCTCTCTCTCTCTATATATATATATATATATATATATATATATATATATATATATAGATAGATAGATATATAATGTGTATATGTGTATGTATATATGTATATATGTATATATATGCATATATGTATATATATATATATGCATATATGTATATATATATATGTATATATATATGTATATATGTGTATATATGTATGTATATGTATATATGTATATGTGTATATGTATGTATATGTATATGTATTTATATATGTATATATATGTATGTGTATGTATGTATGTGTGTATGTGTGTGTGTGGAAGGAGAGGGATGTAGATGTACATGGATGGATGTAGATGTAGATGGATGGATGTAAATGTAGATGGATGGATGTAAATGTAGATGGATGGATGTAGATGTGGATGGATGGATGTAGATGTGGATGGATGTAGATGTGGATGGATATCGATGTGGATGGATGTAGATGTAGATTTAGATGTAGATGGATGTAGATGTAGATGTAGATGGATGGATGTAGATGTAGATGGATGGATGTAGATGTAGATCTAGATGTAGATTGATGTAGATGCA
This sequence comes from Unio pictorum, assembly GCA_030141615.1. NCBI lineage: Eukaryota > Metazoa > Mollusca > Bivalvia > Unionida > Unionidae > Unio > Unio pictorum. The sequence continues at coordinate 5,093,736 of JARLTB010000034.1, read as the reverse complement.
GATGGATGTAGATGCAGATGGATGTAGATGTAGATGGATGTAGATGCAGATGGATGTAGATGTAGATGGATGTAGATGTAGATGGATGTAGATGTAGATGGATAGATGGATAGATGGATGTAGATGGATGTAGATGGATAGATGGATGTAGATGGATAGATGGATTTAGATGTAGATGTAGATGGATGTAGATGGAGATGTAGATGGATAGATGGATATGGATATAGATGGATGTACATGCCGATGGATAGATGGATGTACATGCCGATGGATAGATGGATGTAGATGGATAGATGGATGTAGGTGTAGATGGATAGATGGATGTAGATGGATAGATGGATGTAGATGTAGATGGATAGATAGATGGATGTAGATGTAGATGGCTAGATAGATGGATGTAGATGTAGATGGATGTAGATGTAGATGGATGTAGATGTGGATGGATAGATGGATGTAGATGTAGATGGATATATAGATGGATGTAGATGGATAAATGTAGATGGATAAATGTAGATGGATAGATGTAGATGGATAGATAGATGTAGATGGATAGATAGATAGATGTAGATGGATAGATAGATAGATGTAGATGGATAGATAGATAGGTAGATGTAGATGTAGATGGATGGTTGGATGGATGGATGGATGGATGGATAGAACTTAACAATTATCTTCACAGAATTCAGATGTGGTTGTCAAAATGGTGGCTACTGCAGTCCAGTTACTGGACAGTGTTCATGCCCAGCAGCTTACTATGGAAGCAGATGTGAAACATTTGATTACTGCAGGTATTACGAGGATCGCCTAGGTGAAAGAGAATGTGGTTCTGGAGGTTTGTATATTTTACGTCGCATTCAATTTGATGCGCTTTCCTTCTCGTTTCCTGTTCTCTAGTCTTAACAACTTTGTAATTAAAACATATATATATATACACATACATACATACATACATACATACATACATACATACATACATACATACATACATACATACATACATACATACATACACACACATACATACATACATACACATACATACACACACACACATACATACACACACACATACATACACACACACACACATACATACACACATACATACATTCTTTCCATGGATGGATCAGGTGTCTCTATGCATGTATAACTCTGCTTCTAACACAAATTCACTTTAAAAATATTCTTTAATGCTCTATCTACTTACATTTACGTTTGCGAGCCGGGTTTATCCAAAATATAATGTTAACAATGAATCTCGTATATTTTCGATGTTTTTCTTTTACGCTACTCAATTTAAATAACTATCCTTGTTTTCTTTTTGGTAAGGCTATGTACGACGCTTATCAAGTTAATGATTTTAACCTTTATATGAACTTGGGTTCTTCTAGATATATTGTCTCAGTTTTGCAAGCTAATCAGAATCGGAAGCACCAAATTACGTTTTTTGTTAAACATTGCTAGGGGTTTCCTGGCACATTGCTATCATACACTTTATGCTATATTTTGTTTGCGACACTACATACAGTTCAATTATTTTGAAGGGGTATGTACGGCGGTTCCTATGAATACACCAAGAACATATGGTGGAGATGATGCCGGGGACCACTGCATTTTCCCATTTGATTATGCCAATCTGACTTTCCAGAGCTGCATTGATGACAATTCGGTAAACAATTTAGCAGTATATTAAATGTAGTTTTTCAGTTGATATTAACATAATAGTGATTTATGATGCCTTGTAATGCAAGTTTAGCTTTGTATATTTAAGACAGATTACCATGTTGTTCATGTTTTAATAATAAATTCACTATATTGAGTACGAATCCAATATACAGCTCAATTCCTTGGATGAAATATTGATTTAAGGAGGAAACGTGCAGCCAGATGATTCGTTTACCATTTTCAGGTTGGCCCACCATTTGCATGTGGGGGATATTTTCAAGGACAGGATAGTTACATAGACCTAGGACAATGGAGCCCTGGACCTATATACACCCTGGCGGTCTGGGTCAAACCGTACATATCCGACCATAAAAGGAGGGTAGGTATAAATGTAATGTATTTAATGAATGTCACACACAACGGAAGATGCAGGGCATATATATGAAACAAATGGCACAACATACCAAAATAACTGACCATGGAAAACAGAAATGAAATAACTAAAACATTTAGACAGTTGATAGGCATATTGTATTGCTATTTTGGTTTAGTTGTAATTCAGGAATCTGTTTGCTTACGATGGTGGCTATGATTTAGTCATTATTGAAGAGTCCTTGAGGCTTTGCTATGCTACCACTGGTAGGTAGTTATATCCGGGATAGATGGCGTCTTCCTCAAATGTAAACGATGCTTGTAAAAGGGAGATGACTCCCGGTTGATGGATTGGTTCCAGAGGTGACGTGCAGCTGCTCCAGGAAAGTTTCATCCTGCCAGATCCATATATGTGAATATATGAAGTGTACAACATGCGTAGTCACAATCTCAAAGAACGCTACGAATGTTCATAGTTTAGGTAGATACACCTACGTGTTGCCAAGACAAGATATATTTTCATCCTGTTGCAGAGACGTAGCGAGTTGGGGGGGGGGGGGGGCAGTAGGGTACATATGTCCTCGGGCGCCAAGGTACAGGGGCGCCAAAATGAGGCTTGCAACGTTACATTATAATAAGAAAACAAGGGTAATAAATCTGTCACAAGATCGCTGGGGCGCCAATTTTATAGTTTGTCCCCGGGCAAAAATATCATCGCTACGCCTCTGTCCTGTTGTGTTTATCTACGGTCCTACTAATTACTGCTAAGCCTGACAAAGCCCGACAAAGCCTAACAAAGCCAGACAAAGCCCGACAAAGCCTAACAAAGCCCGACAAAGCCACGCAAAGTCAGATTAAAAAAAAAGAGTGTATATATTGTTCATTATATTGATGGAAAAATTAACTTAGCCGAAATTAATTTTCAACTTATTCTTGCAGATTTAAATGACCGAAATTTGGGCGACAAAGTTTGCATTTCAAACAAACATAAAGTATTGATAAAATATGATACAATCATGTTGGAAATGTTTCTTATAATTTTATAAATTGTTCTTCGACTGATTATGGAAAAAACATTCAATTTTTTAACATATGTTATAATAGGAAAAATACAATTGAGATGAACTTTGTTAGTTTAATCTTGATACACTTTATTTCATGTTAATAAATATATAATGAGAATTATTATATACTTGTGTGTTTTGTGAAGACTGAATGCATATGTGTTTTTCATAATAATGGACAATTGACTTTAGTGATCTCAATTTATTAGTAAAAACCAAAATTGCTCAATCGGCTTTTGTTTAATTGGTTAAGCCAGGTTCGTGTCTTTGTTCACGTAAATCGTCAAACAGAAGTCAGTCTGTTATGATGGAATGAACAACAGATGGTTGAGTAAGAAAAAACAACCAAAAACAAAACATTTGTTATGTTCAAAAAAGTACTGCAAATCATTTAATTAGGCATTGCTTTTTACGGCTTCGGTAGTTAATCCCCAAATTGTAACACCTGTATACATTTGAAAAACTATCCAATTAAAATCAAGCCATATGATACCTGTTTATACTATGGGACACGTACATATTGGTTTATCATTCAACAATTTACTAAGTGTTAGCGTCATTAGATATTATTTACATCTCTCTGAAATATATTTCTTGTTTACATTTAACATACACCATGCCTAGTGCTTCTGCTCAAAAAGACAAAAGACGAACTGGCCCTGTGCTTTATGTGGACTCAATTGTGGTGTGGGATCCCTTGCTTGTGATAATTGCAAGTGTTGGATGCACGCAAAGTGTGATGGTTTGACAATTGATGATTTAAAAACTATTTCTGTACAATACCCATATGAATGTCGTATGTGCAGTCGTACAGCCGACGGTGGAGTGTACAACTATGAAAGTGCAATGAACAGGCTAAATACGGTAATTATTATTATTATTATTATTATTATTATTATTATTATTATGAAAAAACGTTTGACCGTATTGACAGAAGCACACTTGTCATAAATTAGCAAATGAAAAAAGTAAAATGCTTACTATAATAAAACCCATATATGCAAATGTCAAAGTTTATGTGAAAACGCCAAATAGCTTGCAATAAATATGTAACTGCCCGGCCGGGGTGTTTGATCACCTTTTTAAATTTTCATTATTTCTATACTATTTATAGACATATATTCCTGACCATATTAACGGTGTATCGGTTCAGTAAACTATTAAAGATATAGCAACTAAACTCTTGATTATCGATGTTTAATTAGCCATATAATTGAATTTGTATTCTTTTGGATTATTTTCTCTTGAAAATATGTTATTCGTGCTTTATGTTCATGGTTTAATTAATTATGTTGCGTACTTTAATTGATCCTAAAATTGATATATATTGTGATTATACCTTTATTTGTCATAAACGCATGTAATTTGGACTGATGAACTATGTTGCCAATAACGCGTATGATCATTATTATTATTATTATTATTATTATTATTATTACTATTAGCAAAGATGTGTTGTAAAATCATCTACAATAAGGTGTTGGTAATCGAAATGTCGGGGTGGGGGATGAGAGGTCGGGATCGTGAACGTTTTCGATGAATGATATTCATTCTGTCTCACGATAATTAACAATCTTTCCCAAGCAATTTAGCAAAGATATAATATGGCTTATTTTGGTATACCGTATCGGTCCTACTAAACACCACAAAGACGGAAAATATATGTAGCGTTGATACAAAAATGTATACCAATAAATATAAAAGAAATGTTTGCTTAGTCTATGATCGTTCTCTTTCATTATCCATTTAATTTAGTACAAGGATTAACACGTTTTTAAACTTAGAGTACTGTAAAATATTTACTATTGATATAAAATGTAAGGCATGTGGTCGAAGTGCTACTGTAACTCTATTAAAACGCGTTAACGAGTGTTACAATCACGAGTAGGTGAGTGCACACGCGCTACCTTTAACTCAATTAACACAGATGCACTATAAGGGTAGTTTCAAAATGTTGATTATGCAAAATATAAGTATATTAATGTGATCATGATTTTTGTCGCTTTATGTTTTTGTATTCCTAAAATAAGGTAAAATTAACTGTTTATTAGAGCAGAACATAATTCTTCAAAATGTTCTCTTCAACCTTATTAAATTTAATGCAATTTATCAAAAATTACTGAACATTCATTATTACATTGAATTGATTAAATGAGGTGGAATGTAGTGCAGTTTATCATTAATTTTGCTATACTTTCAATTATGAGCTCAAAGTGACCTATTCCTTCAACCTATATACACAAAATTTCATTAGTTTCTCAAATTGAGGGATAGCTACGTGTTCATTTTCATTATTGATATTTTTCTCGTTGCAGGCTGCTTCATTCAGCATTGATCACGTGCGTGTCATGGCCAAACGAGAGAAACAACTTCTGCCGCCATTACGATTGGATCATCATCAATTAAACCCAGCACAACATTACATCGTCTTCGCAGCACTTGGCTACTTGGAAAAAAATGCCAACAAGGACTCCCAAACGTATCGGCCTTTACTGACAACAAGAGATGGGAACTGTCTTTTTAATGCCCTTTCCATCGCATTGTGTGGTGCAGAGTCTATGTGTTATGAAATTAAAGTGCGCACCTGTATAGAAATGGCCTGTAATGAACAGTTTTACAAAACGAAGAATTATTCAAAAGATTTTCTGTTGTGTTCACCCTCGTTTGTAGATGCTCTCATGAACTGTGCTAAGATTGGTGCATATTCTAGTGCGTGGACCATCCAGGCTGCAAGTGATGTGCTGAATTGTAATATCAACGCTTTGTACCCGAAATTAAACGGACCTGCTGTCTACATAGCACAACTTTTGACGAGAACACATGTGCCACAGTGCACAAATAAAACAACGAAGTCACTTGGAATTTTGTGGTCGAGAATTGGATTACAGGGCGGTTGCATCTGGTTGCCGAATCATTTTGTTGCACTGGTTCCATGTAAAAATGAAATGGTCAGCACACCAAAGTTAATGAATGGTATAGACCTCACTTGCGAAGAATCAAGTATCCCCACCGACCCCATTGTCACAGATGAGGATAATTTAGCGCAAACTCAAAGATTATGCCTGGATAGAACTTATACTTTGGGCACGTTAAATGGACATATTGAATGTGAGGATCCGTCAGCATCATCAATCCCAGACATTGGAGACAGTAGTGGAGCTTCGGAGCATACAGACATTCAGGAAATACCAGGAACGTACCGTCTTCCTGGAAAAAAAAAAAACACTAAATGCAGAAGAAATACTCAATATAATTGTGAGTGACATTCCGACTGTGAAACAAATTCCACCTGGAATTAAACAAAATGTCTATGTGGTTTTGGATAAAATGAACAATACAGAGAGAAGAAAAGCACACAATTATAAGCCTGCCCAATACTGGGATGACTATGGTGTAAAGGACTCAAAGAAGTCCCGCGTGTGTAAAACTAAATATCTGATAAGAGTAAACGGAGAAGATAAGAAACTGTGTCAAGTTCTAGTCAAAGACGATTTCATTTACACAGAAACACATGAAGCGGGAACAAGGAAATTAAAATTGCTGCAACCGCAGCCACCTAGGTCAGAGCTAATTACATTCGTTAGGTATTATGCAACACTGAAGAAAAAAAACAAATTACAAAAAAAAGTGTCACAGGGATAAACGGTTTAAAGTCTACATATGTCGCCATTGTGGAATATACAGGAGACTATGACGTTACGCTGGTTCAACACGGGAATGCAAAAATCTGCTCAGATGGTTATGAAAGAAAACGAATACACAGGTTATGGATAAAATTAGAGAACTTGCAGAACACCAGAAACTGACAGATGTGTACGCCAGGATGACTGATCCATCCCATAATATATCGGTAGATTATCCGCGTGATATCAGACAGTGTCAGAAGCCGGAATAAAAGCGGATAAGATAACCAAAGGAAGTTCACATAATGTCGCCGACGAGTTACTGGATGTTTTGAGAATGATGAGTGAACATCATCCCTACGTAGCTGAAGTTATATTCACGAGACAACGCTCTTCCTGCAATCATATGCTAAACAGAAGCACAATTGGCTAACTTTAAATCGTTTTTAAAGTCCTGAGCAGGTGTGGTTGGCATTGACAGAACATTTTCTCTCGGGAAATTTTTTATAACAACCACAGTATTGAAATCGCATAAAGTGCTGAGGAAGATAACAGGCGATGCGCCAATTTTGTTGGGGCCATTGATGCTACATTGGGACGGTCGTCAACATAACTATTTCCGGTTCTTTTTCCATCTAAGAGGTGTGCTAGGTATTGAACTTAAAAATGTGGAGATACTAATGGGGACTGACGATGAGAAGGCAATCGTCAACGCTATTGATCTGGCTTTCCCTGATTAAAAAGGAAAGCTGTGCACGAAACACATAAAAGACAATCTTATCCGTCAAATGACAGAAACGATTCCCAAAAAAAACATCAAGGAGCGGACATGTATCGTTGAAATGATATTTGGATCAATGGTGTTGCCACAGCCAATGACTCAGCAACTTTTGACGAACGTAACCAAATCTTGAAAACTAAATTGACTGAAAATAATCACGGAGATTTTTTGGCCTATTACGAAAGATACGTTGAAGAGAAAATAGCAAAACATGTTGTATCCGGTGATAACCAACTTTGAACTAATAATAATACGGAAATCATGAACAACCGGTTAAAGGTCTTACTCAGCTGGCAACCAAGGAAAAGGAACGAACTCAGAAAAAATGTATGAACTGATCAAGGTCCAGCTCGTCGACCTCCGCCGATCTCTTTACGGCACCGGGAACTATATCCTCAATAGAAAATTCTCCAGATGTAAAATAATTTATCATGGAATTCCAAATCTTAGGAAGAAAAAGTCTATATATTCATGACATTTTTCAAGAAACCACACCTTAAATTAACAATAGTGGTCACGTCCTCTGACGGCATGTACACTGTGTTGAAAGCCTCAAAATTGGCCAAAAAGCCAAATCAAAAAACACGGTGCCGGGCGACAAGGACTCGGATAAAGAATTATAAAATGTTTGCTTTGTCTATGATCGTTATTTCTTATTATTATCGATTTAACTCGGCGCAAAGGAACAGTTTAAAATATGTAACCAGTTTAGAATCTGTGATTATTCATTGTAGATTTGATTGGCCGTTGCAAAATCCATGTTCAGCATTTAGTACTAAATAAGACATCATAAAAATGGTATTTCATAATTTAAAACAATTTAAATATGACATAAATACGGAAATATGTTAATTTGGCTTGTTATAAATGCCTTCTTTTTTCTAATATACGATTTCTTCTTTACTTCCTTCTCCTTTCATCCTCATCTCTTCCTGTGCCACTTCTTATACTATTATTTTCTCAGCTTCCCCTTAAGAGTTTAGTGCCATCTCGACGTGCGCACTGGGAGAGAGACATTTGGCGATTTTAAATATTTTCTGTTTTCTTTCTCAAGATAATTATAATTATTCTACAAATAATAGCAAGGATATAATATTTTGTTTTGGTAATACCATTTACATAAGTTGTCGCTGTTACCAGCTGTAATTATCATCGTGTTGTTTCTTTGACCAAGGGCAATGTCGCGCCCAATAGCATTCGTCCCCAAGACGTATCGGTCCTACTAAACACAGCAAAGACGCGCAAATACATATATAACTATTGTGAATTACGTTAAATATTAAATCTTGCATTTTCTCAAATATTTTCTTTTTATTATTTGTACAATATTGTAACATTCTAGAAATATTTGATAATATATAGTGTTGATACATACTTTATATCAATAAATATAACAGAACTAGAAAACGTTTGCTTGTCTATGATCATTGTTTTTTTATTATATATTTAACTCATTACAAGGAAAGAAACGTTTTTAAACTTACAATAAACATTTTACATACCATTTTCTTATTATTCTACTTCTAACTTTGCCGCCAAATTTTATTGGCTATTTAATTTGTCATAATTTTGTTGAAAACTAATCCTTCAGTTTTGTTAATATATTCGTCAATATAATTTACAATATAAATACACTTGTCTAAAATGACTTTTATGACTGTCAGGTTTTGTAAGGATTTGTAACGCTTTGTATGACTTTGTCTGGCTTTGTGTGATTAGTAAATATTGAAAAAATTGCACTTTCTTCCGATAAGTTCAATGAACAGTGGATACGGTAATAAACAGTTTACGTAAGATTTTGTCATACTTTGCCATTATTCAATTTTGAATTTGTACTCTGTCTTCCAATTTTCGGTCATATAATTTTGCATAAATATGTTGCAAACTAGTTTTTCGGCTTTGTTAATTTATTCATCAATATAATTAAAAAATATAAATACGCATTTTTTATTTGATTTGACATGGCTTTGTATGGGTTTGTCTGGCTTTGTCTGGCTTTGTTAGGCTTTGTTGGGCTTTGTTAAGCTTTGTCAGACTTTGTTGGGCTTTGTTAGGCTTTGTCAGGCTTTGTCTGGCTTTGTCGGGCTTAGCAGTATTTAGTAGGACCCTTTATCTATGCCACCTTGTTATGGCACTAAAACTTGTATGTATAAAGAATATACGCCATGCTTTGTGGCATTAAATTAAACTGGTATGTAATACGTCTATGCCTGGCTTAGTTCCGTGTTGGTAGATACGCCTAGTTACACAAGACTGTATTTTCATCATTTTGAGTGTATTGCATGAGCTTTGATGTGGCATTACAAACATTTATATGTGAAGTCCATATGACGTGTAGAATTCAATATTTATGCGTGAAATAAATTTGTCCTGCTTTGTAGCATTAAATAAATTTCTGTCAGTCCATTCTTTGTGCATAAAATTCATTTTATGTGCGAAGTTCATATGACTTTTGTGGCATTAGATGCAACGTTTGCAATATGAAGTTAATTTTCAAAAAAAACTCTTTTCCATACACAGACTATTGTAGGTGGCATAGCAGACTGCAACGACTGGGGAATCAACTTAAATGACTTCTCTTTTCGTGGCTACGTGAAGCAAAATGAATCATGCAGCAGTGATCTCGATACCTGGAGCATGCTACCCGTGCAGGTGGGACAGTGGTATATGGTTGCACTGGTTAACAATGGAACCCATGCTATGGCATACGTAAATGGTGTACTGATGAGTACAGTTAAGGTAATACGATATACTGGTCTGCATTTTACCTTAAATGTAAAAACATTATTCAATTCAATATAATTTTGAAATGAAAAGTAGTGTCAATGCTGAAGGAATAAAGATTGTGAAATCGGGTTTCTGTTAGTGCAGTAGTCTCGTCATCTTTCCATAAATTAGTATGGCTGGCTGCAAAATATTCGGCATGGTGTCTGGTTAAATGATTGGGTGAGACATGCTGCTACATGTCTGCAGCATGATGCCACAGTGCTATACATCGCTCTAAACTGCCACACCGATGACATCGTAGCGATACGACTGAAAATTTGTTAAAACTACATTGAAACTCCAAATCACACGCATATGCACATTCAAAATAAATATTTGTGCATTAGATTAGACAAGTATCAAATAGTCATTTAAGAGACGACACTTCACTTTTTATCTAATTAAAATCTTTTGAAATTTTAGATAATTGATGGGGGAGGGATGGCATGGGGGTAGGGGTGCATTATGTCCTGCTTCCGATAAAATATAAACTAGAGGCTTCCTTGAAATGTAATAATACATTTAGCAAGAGTTATGAATCATGAAAATATAATTTAAATATTCGTTAAAGGATATGATACAGTTAATTTAGTAAAGCAAGTATTTGCTGTCACGTTATCATTGATGCTACCAAGTTGACGACTTACTTAAAATATATGAATCACGAGAAAGGTATCCTGCTGTGCATGTTGACCACGACATCGTGTATTTCTTAAAGGCATGATTATTCTACAACTGCACGGTAAATAGTTTGGTTATGAATTTATCCGACATAGTTTTCAGTTATGAATTTATCCAAAATAGATTTCATTTATGTTGTTTATCAGTTTCAATACATGCATTTCAATTTGGATTTTTCAGGTTGTCAGGTTTCATTTGCCTACGACATCTGGCTTCCGTATTGGAGGAGAAATTTGTTGTTCAGATAATGGCATCAATGGTCTTATTAAGGTAACTGTCTGTTCTAACCCTAATCATTAATATTTTTACTAGGCCTTGGTTACCTCTAGTGTGATGTGTATTATTTATTCCGCTTTATTTTTGTAAGAATTCAATTGTTTTCTTTTGTGTATTATTAGGTTTAAGAATATACAGATACATGTTTGATTAAAGAGATAAATTTAAATGTCATGCGGGTATTTGTGTGCCATCTTAACAATGATGCAAATAAAAATGTACTGAACAGTTTGAATATGTATAGAAACAGCTAATTCTGGTTAAGATTGGCAAACCACAATTTCTAGAACACAAATTGATTTAGCTCATTTTCGACTCGATACAACTGACGTTTGAAAAAGTACGTTGGTGCAGTAAATAATTTAAAACTGTCGCTGTCAATGTCCACCATGTATCGTGATTTGTCGCCTTGACAATATGCATGCCAGCTCTTAGATTCCAATAGCAATAAAATACACTACCAATAACACTACCAATAACATCAGGTAAATATAACTACTTACACTTAAAATTGGATTAAAATGATTGGTTCTATTTAAAATTGGATTAAAATGATTGGTTCTATTTAAAATTGGATTAAAATGATTGGTTCTATTTAAAATTGGATTAAAATGATTGGTTCTATTTAATCGGCATTCAAGATGCAAGATATGTAGGATTTAACAGGTAAATACATATGTACATGTAAACCTAAAGTATTTGCATCTGTGTATTTTTAGACTGTTAAGATTTGGAACCACGCACTTGACCCCGTTTATCTGAATAGCAGTATGTATAGGCCGGGAACGTCTAAAAGTCCTGTAAGTCTCACTTGTTTTCATATAATTACAATAAATTTCACTGTACCTTAGAGATTATGCTTCGATTAAACAATGCTCTTGCAAGAAGTTTCCAAATCTTTAAGTGTAATTAGTGTTTTATTTTACATTGTTATATTGTAATACACCTAAGGCATATGCTATTTGTATTTACACAGCTATTTTGTATGATTGAAAATATTTTTGGATAAAATAGCTATACTTTTAAATCATTGAATCTGAAATCAAACGACTTAGTCAACTAAAGGGATTTATGTATTCAAGAGTTTAAGAAAGATATCAGAGATAAAGGACCAGTAATTCTAAAGATTAAAACCAATTCACTAAACAGTACAAACAAAATCTATTAATTATTTGACCGGCCGGAGGGCTGGTTCAATAACATAATTATAAAACGTCTAATAATTGTATTGAATTAAACTTGTTAAAATTCTGGCCAGAGCCAAGAATGTCTAGTTTATAAAACAAAAATTGATCATTAATTAGAAAACTAATTCAGATTACATATTCTAAAGTAAATGTCAATATCTACATATTAGCAAGAGGCGATAGAAAACGGACTTGTTGGACATTGGGAACTTGGGGAGGAGATTCCACAATCATGCATGGGAATAAATCACGATGGAGCAGACTGGATTCTTAGAGATGGACAGATTATATCAGGCTAGTGTACACACCGAATGACTACATTTAATATGCTACATTTGAGAAATATCCGAAAATCGGAAGGGTTCACCCTGTAGCAATCAATGGTCACATATTAAAAGGAGATTTTACGTTATTTAGCAACCGCAGGTTCTCACTTTTGAAATTATACAAGATGTGCATACAATTAAAATGTTAATCATGGTTAGGTTAAGGGGAAATAATTTTGAATATGCATTTAACTGAGGAGTTAATTAGGGTTCTGTTAAGGGGAACTATTTTTTATGTAATTTATATTCACTGTATTAAAATAAAATGACTCTGAAGTTTTATAAAGACATTTGATTTGATTAACAAAGCTAGAGGCTGGTGCAGAGAATTCTTGACGCAGAGAATTCTTGACAACAATGAAACTGTTGGTCATACGATCATTTTTAATTTCCTTTATTGTTAGGTATCCATTGTAATATAAGAAGAGTTCACGTTCCCGCAGGTGTTAGAGTTACTATAGAGCGCTACACGGGAACCAGAGGTGGGAAAGTTGCAATATATGCTCAGGTAATCTAGCTTGCAGAAATGCCAACCCATAGAATCCTCAATCTGGTTTTAAAACAATATAATCCCTTGATTGTTAAATATCTCATGCCATGTAGTTGAATCTCCAAAATTTGATATACTAATCAGAGCAAACTAATCAAACTAGTTATCCATCAGCAAAAACACTAGAAGCATGGATAGTTTGGTGCGCAAGTTCTGCATTCAGTTTTGACGTTTCATGTAATTTCAGATGCTTTGGACAAGTTGGTGGAACATCAGTGAAATTGGAAAAATACTAAATACAATCAAATTCTAGCACAGATACACACACACACACACACGCACGCACGCACACACACACACACACTGTTTTTATTTGGCATTCAAAATTGTTTGAGGTGAGAAACGTTCTTGTTTACCTTAAGGAATAACATTATACTGGTGCCTTCCATCTTCAACCAAACACAATGACATTAGATCCAAAATTATATTAAATCATCTGTCCTATGCTCAATGCACCTTTTTCATGCGTTTGGCAGTTAGGGGCGGCAACAATGGGCAGCTATCGAAACTGCTCACTTATTAGACTTCCATTGTATTTTACAGCTACTGTAAGATTAAAAATGTAAAAATCTCGTAAAACTATCCAGCAACTATGTATCTCATTGTTTTGATGTTATTGATGATGTTCCTCTTTGACTGCATGTCAGAATGAAACATTTCTTCATCTACATTAGGAAATTCAAATAGATGGCTCCATTGATGGCGTAGGAGCCGGCTACAGGGGTGGACGGAGTCCAGATGAATCAGGAGCAACAGGAATCCAGGGAGAAACTTACAATGGTACTTTAATTGCATATTAAACGTAAACTGGAGTATAATGTAAATTATAGACAAAGTGGATAGGTGATAAATTCATTTTAAGTAAACTTGAGGACAAGGCTTGTTAGGTCGGCCTTAGTTTATGATTAAAAAATTGTTAAATATGTATCAATGGATTACTTGGTCGCAATCAAATAATAGGGGCATCAATATTGATAGGTGTTGATGGACTGGCTTAATCATTTGGATACATAGGTTTGTCAATTGATTAGCTTAATCATTGGAATACATAAATGTAACTAGGTATTAGTTTAAGCATTGGAATACATGTGTAACGATGGATTAGCACCCATATCTCGAACTTCTAATTTTTTAGGTGTCGGAATCGCAAATATTGTTGCAAACAGTGGAGGAGGGGGAGGAGGTATGGGCAGTTTGACCCATGTTGACTTGATCGGACAACCGGGAGGGGGAGGGGGGTATGGAATAACAGGGTGAGTACATTTCATACTTTGGCAAAGGTTTATTTCAAAACTAATCTTGGTTCTGGTTGACTTAACCAGTTAACTATTCAGCGATTTTAAAGCATAGCTTTTGAAGACTTCTTTTTAAAGTTCCTACAAAAATATTATTACGATGTCTGAATTGCATAATGAAGATAGCATGCACAATGATTCAAATTTGAACAGAAGAAGAAAACACATTTCACGATATTAATAGTATCAGTCGAGACGGAATTAAAATTATAAAAGTCCTAGATTCAGCAATGAACCAAGTTGACGTGACAAACCTTGAATTTTCAAACAAAAGGCTATAACCTGTAAATGTATCTAGGTAAATCAGTGCGAAATGCTAGTTACAGTATGCAATATTTTTAGTTAGTCATCTTAATTATTGTGAAAGAATTGAGGTATTATTGAAGATGAGCACTTATCGCTATTGTATGAACTCTATGCTCACAGTAGAAGCTCAGATTAGTTGGCTAGACCGGATAAAGTCCTTTGTGAGGCTGGAAAGAGTTGCCAGAACTAGTTGTTGTTGTAGAGTTTAGCGCCATTTTTCAGCACATGATAGGCTGTACATGGCAGGCAGTATTATTGGTGGAGAAAGAACCTGGGAAAACCCCGGAAAGAACCACCGACACACGAGAAGCTACTGGCAAGCTTTCTCACATAACTACATTTGCCGAATCTTAGACGCGAACGCATGCAGACAGAGGTGAGATGGCAGCGATCCGTAACTGACACCGCTTTAGACCACTCGGCCACTTGGGGACCCTTCCCAGGACTAGTGCTCCAGTGGAAAACAAATGATCCACATAGATGCATAAATACAGTTGTAATATCTTTATTTCTTCCTAAAAATGTGGTCTTGTGCTTGGATAAATGTATAGGATTTACCCACAATCAAATGATTTACTAAATTCGTTTAGACTGCTTGTTACAAGCAATACCAGAGAAAAAAGGAATTGATACATTTGTATCAAATGATGACCGCTGGATGGTCAAAGCTGTTGGTTTCTACCTGAAATGCAGGAGGTCACCGGTTCTAGCCCCCGGCCACGTAGAATGGAACTGAGTTGCCTTGCTAGATGCTTAGCATTGAGATGTGTAAGTGTTAGGACTGGTCAGCCTGGTGTCAGGATTACGTTCCTAGGTAGGACCGGTCATGTGTCTGTGGTATGGTGCTGCTCTATGCACTGGAAACGGCCACACTGGAGACATCGTAGCAATATGGCTGAAAAAGATTTCATTAATATTGCATTTCAACCATGTTAAGAAGCTTGGGAACATGATGATACTCGCGGAATAATTTGGAAGAATTTGGGTTGTGAATATGGAGAAGAAATAAAATTATGACACCATGAGAAAAAAGATGTTATGTAACAGATGACTTTTTTTTCTTCAGGAAAATTTTGGACAAAATATAAATTTAGTATCGTATTCATGTTTTCTATTAATAAATACGATCACATTTAATAAAAGGTTGTTCATAATATAGACAATATGCCACCTTAACTTTCGTGTGACGAAATCTTTTAGATCTAAAGGGATTAAGACCTTTGGAGTCGAATCTGGTCCGGGATCAGGGGGACACGTATACGGAGACTATACCCTTAGTATCCTGTATATGGGATCCGGCGGTGGAAGTGGTGGGAACGCTATGGATCTCGCCTTTAACCCAAAAGGTATAATAATGATGATGATAAATAATAATAACCAAGGCTTTCAGATGGGTAATGTAATACTGAATTTATACAATTAATATATCCAGTTTTGCAATTTATGAAATGGAGTTTTATAAATTTAATATCCAATTATTGTCATTTGACCAATCATGATCAGATAATTTCAATCAGTTCCTTCTTTGCTCAAAAATTATTTTTCAAAATCTTTTATTGGTATTAAGGTAAAGACATTTTATGCCCTGACGGTGCTGAGACTTTGTAAGTATGGTTATCTTTAATAACTAATCTACATTGTTGTGGTAACTTTGTTTTGGTGGGGATGGAAGTTGGGGTAGCACATATAAATTAGGCAGGTCTTGTTACATTCGCAAAACTGAACTGTTATTGTCAGTTTTGGTAAAAATAAGTTTCAGAGTTTGACGCAAAATCTAAGGATGTACATTAAAATATCCCTCGAACTCGTATTCAGTGTGAATATTTGCCATAGTGTTTTTACGCGGTGGTTTAGGCAAAGTTCATAACATTGCTTTAAATTATCAAGTCAAAACGGAATCAACACTGATTTGTATTAAATATAAAGAAAAGGGTAAGCATACAATTGTAGATCAAGCAAGGTTCCGAAAAGCGTTCATTTACATTTTGATCGTAGACATGGGTTTGAAGATGGACTTAACTTTAGCATAAGAAAGTGAAAAGAAACTCGCGTACATCCACACGTTTTTATGAAATAGCTTCATTTTATACAATCAGCGGATTGGGTAGATCTTATGACACCACTATGCTTCCCCAATAAAAAGATATTTCTAAATGTATATCATTAAATTATGGGAAGTTGATTCACTCCATTACAGGCGGAAGAGGAGGCAATGGCGGTGGAGCAATACGATTGGTTGCCTCAATATATGTTAACATCACAGGAATGATATCAGTAGCGGGTGAGAATGGCTATGGAGATAAATTGTCAGGACCAGGGTGAGAATTATACACTTTTGTTATTTAGCATGGATGAAGAGCAATCTTATATTTAAAAGATTTATAAATATTAAGAGAACTATACATTTTTGTTATTTAGCATGGATGAAGAGCAATCTTATATTTAAAAGATTTATAAATATTAAAAGAGAACTATACGTTTTTGTTATTTAGCATGGATGAAGAGCAATCTTATATTTAAAAGATTTATAAATATTAAAAGAGAACTATACATTTTGTTATATAGCATGGATGAAGAGCAATCTTATATTTAAAAGATTTATAAATATTAAAAGAGAACTATACATTTTTGTTATTTAGCATGGATGAAGAGCAATCTTATATTTAAAAGATTTATAAATATTAAAACGACACTAATTTCTACTGGATACTTTAAAGGCTATCCTTGTTTTGCATTTTAATAAGCCAATCACCCACACCAATGCACGTTTTTCAACGATATTTGTAGGAAATGGCATTGGATATTAACACAGCATCACAAGAGCACATGATAAATACAACTAGCCTTATGTTGTGGACTGCATAAAATGGATTTATTAGTATAAAATCGATGTTACCCTTAGTAGACTAGTTACTTGTTTTGTTTTTTTTTTGGTCTGCAGTATTCTCGAATATTTTAAAATCTGTACTATTTTAAAATCTGTTTTGTGTTGATTTATGTAGGTGTCTGGGATGTCCTCAAGCATGTTCGATAAGAAGTCAAGGGCAGTGTTCTGGAACTAGTACAGACAGCTGCTGGGATTTTTCTGGACCAGGTGGTGGAGGCAGTGGCGGAAGTATCTACATACGGGCAAAACTTGTTAACGTGGGTATGTTTGCAAGACTGGTCTCCCTTACAGTCGATAGCACATACATTATCAGCCAACTTCATTTTTGATTCTTCTGAAATCATTTACTACTAATTGCATCCTGTTTTATACTCAATTGTTAACGGTGTTGTATTCTAAATCTCGAAGGAGAAAAGTTTTTTTTTGTTTATTGATTGACATGAATGTTTGGATAGAAATGAAATTTACAATCGTAATACTACTACCATGCTAATCCAGCTCGCCTAGGTGATAGTTTGGCAGAGTGATCTCCTTTGATATGGATATCAGAAACAAAAGCCTCACAAAAGCTGACTCAATTTTGATAAAGTTTATGGCATTCTTGTTTGGCAGGGAATGTATACTTCATATAGATTAACAACTTGAACGAATTCTGCTTTTAGTTTTACCGATATTTTCTTATCTTTACACATTTGTTTAGTACTTGGGTACTTGCATGTGTATAATATATCTTTGCTAATTTTGTTTCTGTACTTATGTTAATGTGCAAGTTAATGAGACGTCTAGAAACAAAACTGAAATGGAGATACATAATTGCATGACGGACTGTATACGCTAGAAACAAAACTTAAATGTAGATACATAATTGCATGACGGGCTGTATACGTTAGAAACAAAACTTAAATGTAGATACATAATTACATGATTGGCTATATACTGGTTAGTTCTTGCCAATACGTTTTAGTGTCTGCATTTCATCGCATTTACAAATTGTATATTTTCCATGTAAGGCTACAAGTCAGTTTTGCACAGCCGTTGTTAAAAAAAAAAGACTTAAGAGCTACAATATAGTCCAACACTGATTTATTTGCTGTAGATACTAGCCCAGGACTGAAAACTAAGATAAGCCTACATGTTGACATATTTTTAGTGCCACAAGTTTCGGCAAAATATGATACATCAAGATAGGGCTCTACAGTTACAAAATACCGAACTTTTGCATGATCAGAGATGGCCAATGCATGTTACCATATGACTCTTCATTGCTGACTATTTTTTTAGGCACTGTCTCCTCTGTCTACAGCTCTTCAAAATAACATAAAAGATCAAAACAAAGTAGCCTTGTACTCCAATTACATGGACCTGTAACGTAACATGGTTGAAATATCCCAACACTCTACATAATCCCCCTTGACATGACCCATTTCTTTTGAACACATGTATAAGGGACTGTTTAAAAAAATTTTTTGCTTTTAGGCTCCTTCATTTGATTCTATATTATCATGCCAGAGTTCTCATTGAAGACATTTGCCATTGTTGCCGCCAATGTTCCGCTCGCCTCCTCCGACCTTATGAACCACTTTAATTAGCTCCAGAAGATGTTGATCTGATCAAGAAAACGAAAGAATTAAAGTTACTTATGCCATATGGCAGATTCAGATATTATGAACTGTTTACCAGGTACTCAAAACCGGGCTATCAACATCTGCTGTTTCTCACAAAATCTCCTTCGCTCAAATTTTCGTTTGCAGTTTTACTGTGCCATATACCAATCATTGGAAAAACCCAATTGTTGACTGTAGTCTACGTTTTAATTTCCAGATTGACAACGTAGGCAAACAAGCCACTTAAGATTGATGATTTTGGTCCTCAATACGACACACTAATAAAGAGACCTTTCAGGAAACCAATGAAAGAACCAAGAGACACAACGTGAATACAAACCTCGGATCATTTGTCTTATCAGAGTTTGCCCACCAAAGTTTTTCGCAAGAAAACTACTTGGATAAAGGGCTTATGTAATGATAATTTTCACAAACAGACCCTTTCAAACCCAACAACTTGCAGCAAAAAAATTCCTAAAATGGAAGTATATATATTTTGAAATAATTCCACAGAATTGTATTTCCGACATGGTTCCAAAAGCAAATGGCAATCTGAACCCTGTCATTAACTTAAGTGCCCTCAGTTCATTCACTCCTTGGTTCTAAATGGAAACTTGGACTTGACAGATGCACATCTTAACATCTGTATTCACAAGGTTTCCAATTGAGTTAGTTATTATTTTTATACAATTACAGAACCTTTTGGAGCATTTCCATTTAGCCTCAGTTCCTTTGTCTTAACTCTGAACCATGTTAAGTTACATGTATGGACATTCTCTATGTCAGTATCAATTTAACTGGACAACATCCTGCAAGGGTGTTTTAGAACATGATAAATCTAACCTACGTTAGTTTAAAATCTGAGTCTCTCTTCAACAGAGACAAATCCAAACTAGTATCATCTCAACAATGTGTTAATCTTTGTATGAATTCAACACACTGATTACATACACTGATTACATACACTGATTACAGCTAATACATCTCCTTCAAGAACGTACCCCTGGACCATATTGTCTGTTAAACTCTTCTCGTGGGAATTCCTTCCCCTTTTATAATGCTTAATGCGACAGTGGATCTAGTAATCCTAGGTCGCCTTTGTTACAAATGATTCTTTTCTCCTAATAAGAATCCAACGGTTTTCCCAGTGGACAATATAAAGTACCATCTACAAACTTGGAATGACCTAACTTTGCGCTGTGCATACAGCTGCCAGAGACCAGTCTCTACGGATACAAGTACAGAAGGGAAAGTGCACTGTTCAGTGTAGTCTCCCCAGGACCTGCATGCACATCGTATTATCCATATGTTGAATGAAGGCCATTTTGAACACTTTTACTGGTGGCAGGAATTTTTAATTGAAAGGTTTATGAAGGCGAATCGAACGTGATTATACAGTGGTGTGCACAAAAGTAAGTTACATAACTACAGGCATCTAGACCTGAAATAGCTTAACTCCCTGGCTCTTTCATGAGAAAATGTTCGCACTAGCTATAATTGAAGAAATGACGCACCATTATCAGTGACACCGGTCTTCAACATGGAAGAGAAAATGTACTTTAATTTTGGTTACATATTTGACACACAATATATATATTTTTCTGGAGGTCAAATTGTTATTTCTCTAAATTAAAAACTTGTTCATCGAACCATTTTGCTTCCCTTGCAGTTTCTTCTCATTTCATATATAAATACTAAATTTAGGTTAATATGAACCAATTGAACCAAAACATTAATATATCTTTAAAAAATTCTTGTTGGCAAAATATATTTTATGGGAATGTACATTTACATGCAAAGTTTCACCTCTTCATATTTAGGTTATAAGAATGTACGGGCTATGGGAGGAATGGGAGGTGGAGGCGTAAATGGACGCTGTGGTGGTACTGGAGGTGTGGGCAGGATCCGGGTAGATTCTGATGTCTTCAGGGGCAGTATAGGAATTGAACACGGGCTTTTCTACCAGCAGATGTTGACAAACTCGATCATTGTAAGTTTGCTAATGTATTCATTCATGCAATCTGATTGAACTGTTGCAAGTATCTTTTTAATCTGTCTACATACTGCATGTAACTGTATCACAAGTTTGTAAAATTACTGCTTGGTATCGACAGAAAATCAGTGCATTAAAGGGTATATGAATTCTTAAACGTGTGTTTTTAAAACCGATTATCACCAGTCAAATATTTCAGTCTTGCACAAGTAAGAACTATTGTGGATATGAAATATCATTTTATAGTCTGGCAAAATTCTTGTTGATGGCATTGTTTAAATTTTGAAGTGAAATGTCTATTGATCATGACTAGTTTCTAGACTTAATTTCTAGAATCATTCAGGCTTAAAGTTTAAATGGACATCCAATGCCATTTTGTAAACAGATGCTAATGCAGCAGGATTGTCTCAATCAAGTAGAATTTAAACATTAAAGGAGACACCATTTCAGGACAATAATGTAATAATCACCTACGATCTAAATCTTACTGACAGTCATTTCAACCTTGACCATCACTACAATGGATTCAGAGGTAATCAAGATGCTACCTGTCTACATTTTGCCTCGTATATCTGGCTAGATTGGAAAAGGATAGGTCCTAACAGTAAAATAATAGAGCTGAAAAATATAATTTGATAATGTTCCAACTAAGAACGAAATAGCATGCCTATTATGATTTCATTTTGAGTGAAACTTTACGACTTTGAGCAGTTTTCATGGTTTAAAAATATTGCTTTAATTGCTGTTAGAGATTAAGGTTATGACATAACATGCAGTGATTTAAACCAATGTGTGGACAAATGGGTCCCTCCAGTATGATCCTTATTTACTTGTATATACCTTGTCTATATTTAGGATCACAGCCAGGTTGGTCAGAGCCAGATCGATTACAGGACGACTGTGTATGGGAATGAGGTGTACCGTGGCTGCTTTGAGGAAATAAGCATAACTGACAGATTCTTTGCAAAACGGATACAACTGTCAAATGCTGATGCAGCAAAGATGACACCCCAGCTATGTCAAAAACGATGCCGGTATCAGTGGACCCTTTAATTTATAAGTTTCTTTTTACATCTGATGATAATAGCAATTCTTCCAATTATATTTTTGTTTTAAATATGGCATTTACATTTTATCCTCTATGGTTTTCCTAAAGTATTTTAAACTACCATACATTCATCTACTGAGTAACTCCGCACATTAAACAACTCCCATACATTCAGGTACTGAGTAACTCCGCACATTGAACAACTCCCATACATTCAGGTACTGGGTAACTCCGCACATTAAACAACTCCCATATATTCAGCTACTGAGGAACTCTGCACATTAAACAACTCCCATACATTCAGCTACTGAGTAACTCTGCACATTAAAAACTCCCATACATTCAGGTACTGAGTAACAGCTCCCATGCATTCATTATATTTAACGATTAACTTTTATTATACTTGGAAGATTATCTACATGCAAGATTCACAAAAATCAGTGCATGCATCAGATTGTAATCAGCTCTTTATAATAAAATGCAATGTAATATACTGTAATCAGCTCTTTGTAATAAAATGCAATTTAATATACTGTAATCAGTTCTTTGTAATAAAATGCAATGTAATATACTGGAATCAGCTCTGTAATAAAATGCATTGTAATATACTGTAATCAGCTGTTTGTAATAAAATGCAATGTAATATACAGGAATCAGCTCTTTGTAATAAAATGCAATGTAATATACTGTAATCAGTTCTTTGTAATAAAATGCAATGTAATATACTGTAATCAGCTCTTTGTAATAAAATGCAATGTAATATACTGTAATCAGCTCTTTGTAATAAAATGCAATGTAATATACATCATATTAGCAACTTTGACATATTTGAGATTTTCATTCAAATTAACAAATTTCTATTGGGAGGTTATTCAATATGGGTACAATATACCTATCTACATCAATTCCACCTCCTGCCATTCCATGCCATCTCTTTATCACAAAGAGCAAGACATACACGTGTTAAGGTCTTCTTTTCAAGAAAAATGTAGCTCAAATACTGGCTAAGTTTCCAGTGATCTCTGAATAGCACTGGAATGGTTAAATATTGAGACTGTTTTACAACAAATGTGTACATGTCTCCATTTCAGCCAGTATGGTTTCATGTTCTCGGGAACTCAATTTGCCGTTGAATGTTTCTGCGATAACCAGCTTGACATGTCAAGGAAGCGACCCGACAGGTATATATAAGGATTGAACCTAATTTAGAACAGTATATGGTGTTATTTCTTGGTTTCATTCTTCAAGATAGGAGATTTCATGACTCTCAAAGAATAAATGCCACTTTGCAATTCTCAGTCTTTCCAGCAGTTAGGCATATATAAGATGCATTTACCTGAATTATGCATTATGTATTTTCAGCGAATGCAGCACACCATGCAGTGGTGACACCAACCAGACATGTGGAGGGTCAAATAGGATCCAGGTTTTAGGTCCACCTCCTGCTGTTCCTGGAATGGGCTACAATATATATCCCAAGTGTGACGAATGGTGCGTCACAGCCGATGCAGATACTGAAAAAGTAGGAAAATCTGTTCTTCTGATTCTACTTGGAGTTAAATTAGCAAACACTGGTTCCAGTGCCTCTTGACAAGTTAAATTATCAAGCGTTACTATGATTTTAGTGTGTCTTTGACCAGTTCGGTTAGCAAGCTCACTGCATTCCAGTGTCTTTTTTTAACCTGTTCATTAGCAGGAGCCATTCATTCCTTTTGGAGGAGTTTAATTAGCATGTGGAGTTGTACTAAAAGAAACTTAGTACAATAGACTGAAATTTAAGGACAAGCACCTCAGCAAAATATTTGAAAAATACCTTGTAATCTGTAACCTTCAAAAGCAATATGTTTTAATGGATGTATGACCATACTAGTAGCTATATTTATGTAAAGAAGATTACATAAAAATTTAATAACTAGACACAATGCTATGGCCGAACTTCCATGTCATTTGAAACTTAATAATCTGCTCATCTCTAAAATAGCTTACCATTAATAATCTTCCTATCCTTCTGTCTAGTTGACCTCTGACCTAGGTCTGCACATGAAGAGCAAACCAACAAACTATTTTAGTAGTAAGGGATTAGGGTTATATTTATACCCATCCTTATTTTACTATCATGTCAGTGGGTTATATTTATACCCATCCTTTTTTTACTACCATGTCAGTGGGTTATATTTATACCCATCCTTATTTTACTACCATGTCAGTGGGTTATATTTATACCCATTCTTATTTTACTATCATGTCAGTGGGTTATATTTATACCCATCCTTATTTTACTACCATGTCGGTGGGTTATATTTATACCCATCCTTATTTTACTACCATGTCAGTGGGTTATATTTATACCCATTCTTATTTTACTACCATGACATCTTTGGCTATATCATGAGCAAATAGATTTCTTGCTAAAATTTTTAATAAATTCAAGCTTTAGTATTGTCAAACTTTGTACATGTTTATACGCACATGTTTATATGCGCATGTTTATACGCGCACGTTTATACGTGCATGTTTATACGTGCATGTTTATACACACGTTTATACATGACATCTAATTTATTACATGACTGCATGTGAGTTTTTAATCCAGTATACCTTGTTGTTTATTTTCAATTTATTTATGAAAACTACATGACAATACAGATGTTCAAACTGCTCTATAGTGACACAGATCATCTACAAGAAAGCAGTTACATGTCTCTGGGTCACTTTTTGAGTCTATAGTTGGTGGTTTTGGTATAGGATTTAGTTGAAAGCATGAAATAATTCAGCAATAAGTGTTATAGATGCAGACTTAAAGCTATCTGGTTTCAGTCACCTGTGTGGGAGGTCATGGGTTTGAATCCTGGAAGTCTAATAAAGACTTAGCAAAATGTGTACTAGCCACGCCTCACTTGGCAAAAGGTTAGTGCTATGACTGGTCATCCTGATGTCAGGATAATGATTGAGTGGCAGCTTCTGTAGTCACTGCAACATGGTGACCCAGGACATCCTCAGATTTCATTGCTTTAAATACAAACAAGAACCAGAAGCAGAATGAACTGCCTCAAAATTTAGGTGATTGATGACCATCCATGTGCTAAATAGGAATAGATATACAGTGGAACCTGTCTTGAAAGACCACCTCTTTTGCCAACATATTATAGTCTCTCAAGACAGGTGGTCTCCCATAACAGGTCACAAACCTATATAATCAATGTGTGCATTGATAATGTGGTCTCTCAAGACAGGTGGTCTCACATAGCAGTGGTCTTTCAAGACCAGTTTTACTGTAATTAATAGTGTGAAAATTAACATTTCTGTGTCAGGAGGAATACTAAATAACACTTTAGCTAGATAATAGCTAGGTGTCTATTTAATCTCATTATGACATAATGCTGTTGCTGCTGTCAGCATTTTCTCATAGCAAGTTATCTAAACAAAAAGTGGCACATTTGATTTTTCCCATACGTGTAATTTCTGTGTAAATACAGCAAATTCTTGCAGAAGATTTTAGCATTTGGTTTTCATGAGAACTGATTGCTTTTACTTTGAGCAATTTGTAATGACACTTGGAATTGCACAAACTGAACCCATGATATATGGGGTATCAAAATGGACATTAGATGCTTTTCAGGATACAACAATGTATTTTTATGAAGATGTGTATGTAAAAAATTTTTTTTACAGTAAAACCAGTTTTTAATGACCGCTGCTATGTGCAACCACCTGTCTTGCGAGAATGTTTTCAACTCACAAATGTATTGATTAAAAAGCACTGACCTGTTGAGACCAAAATCTTTTTACAAAAGGGGTGATCTTTCAAGAGGTTCTACTTTAATACAGTAGCCAGTTCTCCTGTATAACAATAGCCAGTTCTCCTGTAATACAATATCCTGTCATTTAGCTTCCTGAAAAACGAAACCAGTTTGATACATTCAGCCATTTTGTTGCCAAGACACTCAGGGGATATACAATCCCCAGTTAAAATTTGCATACTCGTGTAACTTAATGTATGATTATCAGATATCATATAATTTGAAATTTATGAAACCTATCACATATCATATTATTTGAAATTTATGAAACCTTTCACATATCATATTATTTGAAATTTATGAAACCTTTCACATATCATATAATTTGAAATTTATGAAACCTTTCACATATCATATAATTTGAAATTTATGAAACCTTTCAGGTTGTTTCATTATTCAACTCTCAACTGAGTTCAATTGATACTGTAGTCTAATCATAATCATTCTTGCATGTGTTACTAGACAAGTTGAATACTGTTCTAAGTTTTCTTTCTAAATTTTCAGATACTATCACATCATTGACATGTTTACCTTGGTACAATATCTGTACATTTCAGTTACTATCACATCATTAACATGTTTACCTTGGTACAATATCTGTACATTTCAGTTACTATCACATCATTGACATGTTTACCTTGGTACAATATCTGTACATTCTGACCCAATATCTGTACAACTTTATTATAAATGAATACTGACACTGTATAACATTTTGGTAATAACATTATTCCAGGGTAATAAGAAATGAGAATTTCTAGAAATTACTGATACAATGTCTTATATGGCATGTAAAATTCCATTTTAGAATTATCCATGCTTTTATATGAATGTTTGTATTTTCAGCCTAAATGGGGAGAATGTGATACAAGCAGTTCCACAGAGATTATTTACCAAATAGAGTGCAACTGCTTACCTGGTTTCATGGGTAGTAGATGTGATCAGGTCAGTCAAACAATAGCAATAATATATAAAATGAGTTGCCAAAAAATAAAACATTTTTGATCACTATTTGTTTCTCTTTTGAATGTTCTTAAGTCAATTATGTTAGGAATATTAACCTACTACATGAACCAAGCCTCACAAGACTGAAATGGCCTTATCCTGGCCATTGTTTTTATAGACAAGGGGCAGTAACCGGTGCCCATTACCTCCCTTTGAAACCACCAGGTGTTGCTAGTTTTAAGCTTGTAATGCAGTGCAAATGTAGTGCTATAGCCTGACAATCCAGCCTTTTTAATACCTAAAGGTCCACCATCAATCATTTTGGATTAATTCAGTGGTTTTACTTGTCACCTGCAAGCTGAATATCTTATTTTACATTTTCAGTATAAAAAAATTGATTTTGTTACTTATTATGACTTTTTTCAAGACTGTTCCACCACACTAGAATGTACAGAATGAAATTTTTCATGGGTTCTACAATGAAATACAAGATGTTTCCTAATGGCTCTATATGCAGAGTCTGTGAGCTGTGAGCTACTATCTTCAGTTATATTGTATGGTTCAGTAGTCCTTAAGTAACCAGACTCAGTTGCATTAGAACACTGGCGACACCTGGTGGTATCAAGGGGTGGTAATGGGCAAGAGTTCTAACAGTTATCTAAAATTATTTTAGTCATTTGTAGGATTAGATTTTCAAGGTAATAAGCTTTTGTACATATTTGCTTCTGGTAGGAATGACTTTACTTTTTAGGTTTTATTATGTTGATGATATTTTTTTATTGATAGTAATAATAATAATAATATTGAATAATGATAATAGTAATAATAATAATAATATTGAATAATGATAATAGTATTAATAATAATAATATTGAATAATGATAATAGTAATAATAATAATAATATTGAATAATGATAATAGTATTAATAATAATAATATTGAATAATGATAATAGTATTAATAATAATAATATTGAATAATGATAATAGTAATAATAATAATAATATTGAATAATGATAATAGTAATAATAATAATAATATTGAATAATGATAATAGTAATAATAATAATAATATTGAATAATGATAATAGTAATAATAATAATAATATTGAATAATGATAATAGTAATAATAATAATTGTATTATGATTGTTTTTACATTATTTTTATTCATATAAATTTATTGTGAACACTACAATTGCAAAACTAGCATAAAATTGTATTCCTACATTCACAGCCATGTCCTGCAGGTAGATGGGGTAATGATTGTATGAATACCTGCACATGTGTTAGCAACAATACTGATGTGTGTAATCGCACGGATGGTACATGCACGTGTAAACCGGGATTCATTGGGCAACTTTGTGAAACTAATTGTCCGGAAAGCTTTTATGGACAAAATTGTCTGTGTAAGTTTCTTTCTCAATGTATGGTTCTCAGCACTATATTACTTAATAATACTTACTTATAATAGCCAACATTTTGCTAACTATTAATATTTTAAATATACTCTTGATATATGTTATGTCAGCGTTAAAAAGTTTACAAGAATAAATAGGACTTTTATGTGTAGATTAAGAGTAACCTGGCTTTCAAAGAACCTCAATGGTAACCAAACATAATTACTCCCCTGGACTGAACAATGGTAGCCAACTTGGAATGATTGTAGTAACGAAGTAGATTCCACATCAGATTTCAACTACCATGGTTCAAGCTTCCATCATTCGCTTACAATTCATGCAAGAGAATGTTATATATGTATTTTAATCTGCATGTCTGTGTGGGATTGATTCTGCTGGACTGAACTTATTCCAGCCCAAATATATTTGTTTCCTCTTTATATAGAACTTGGATAAAGGTTGCCAAAAATCTCTTATCCAAGCAAAGTGTATTGCATATAGCACAGACATTATTATTAGTATAATTACTGTATTTTAGTGCACTCAAATGTTATCGAGCTTTGACAGATGCACACAGAAGTATGCACATTCACACATAGCAACATGTATGCACATAAAACTGGCAATACACAGATGTCACAATTTTAAAAAATTTCCACTGGATACATTTTTTAAGTCGTGCAAAGCTTATATTTTGCTCATCTTTGTGGCCTAAATTTTTGAGGCAGTATCAGTGTGGTTAAGCATGCTAAAGTGTTAAATTTATTATCAAGAATTTTTTAATTTAAATAATATTTTGAATGTTTTATTTTAAAATAGCTCGATGTAACTGCGTATATAGTGATTCCTGTGACCATGTTACTGGAATTTGCAAGTAAGTATTTATCTTTTCGCATTAAATGTTGAAAGATTCAAATTTTGTATAGAAAGATTTGAAACTGTTGGAAACAATTTTGCATGGGTCAAGTAATCCAAACAATTAGGTTGTACATTATCTTTTCCTTTTCATGGACACGTGCATATGGATTAATGCAATATCAATATCTACTTTTAATTGCCAATTTAAAAATTTGAATCCAAATGTGTAAAGATAAACTGTAGCAAAACAACAAATGCATGCACACGCATCTCCCAGTATGGGTCCTTACATAGAAAAGTGTGGAAAAACAAGTCGTCAATTGCACCTACTCCAACACTCCAATGACTATTAATAAAATTAACCTGACATGTGCAGGTAAAGAAAAATATTACTTGCAAAGGTGCAAGAAAAGAGTACTTAAAAACATACATAAACAACAAAAGAACAAAAGAACATGTGCACACATCTCCCAGTGTCATTAAATAGAGAAGCATAGAAAAACTAATTACACAAAACATACGAGTATTTAAAAAATTCATCAGATGTTGACATAAAATAAAACCATTCCTTGCAAATGCGCTAAAACTATGTATGTCATATATAGCGATCTTTCTTACAGTTGTCTGCCTGGCTGGTTTGGTGCCTCGTGTAACATTCCCTGTCCTCAAGGAACCTTTGGCCCAAACTGTGAAAATTTATGTTACTGTAATCATGGTGTGTGTTCTCCGGAAAATGGCACATGCTTTTGCGATAATGGATACAAAATGCGTATGTTTTTCTAAGATTGCTCTCTTCCTTTCTTTGCAACTCTAATGAAATTATTTGGCATATACTGATAAATTGATTTGCTCTATTATGGGATACATACTAGAGAGAATATGTACTTAAAGCAATGTCAATATTTTATAAAAGTGGAAGAACCATGCATGAAATGAGTGTTATGACCAAATTTAGTGGCCATTAATATGTATATATGAACGTTAGCATGCATATTACAGTAGCCATGGCGATATGTTTACCATTATGCTGAACTGTGTGAATATTTCGTATAAAACAACAGTAGTAATATAATTCTCCTGCCAAATTAGCACAAAATTGAAGACAAAAGTGATTGAATTTTAATGCATTTGCACTTGTGTTTGTCTGTCTGTCTGTGCTGGTATTAGATTATGTATGGATCTGGATCATTAGTTATAACATTATCCAAGCGACAGTTGCAAATACTTGTAGTATTTAACTCAGTGAATTATCATTAATAGTGTTACTGGTATTATCCCATTCAACTTTGTACGATAAAATACCTTTTCTACATCATTAGCAAGGAGACTTAAAATAGCATCTTTTCTGTGTTTTCATTTCAAATGTCAGTGTCTGGAACTTGTCAACTTTAATGATATTTAGCCTGCTCAGTGGAAAAATAAGAAAAGACATTGAAAGAAAAGCTGAACTAACTTGTATAGCATGCAATCCCTCATCCTATTAATGGTACTCTTTTCAACAACTGTAACATACAACTATTTAGTTGTTCCAGACTAACACTGCAAGATGGGTGCTTGTCAATGAGAGTTCTGTTAAGAAATAAACATAATTTATCACCAAAGAAAAACTAGTTTAAATTTGTTGACCCTTTATAGTAAAGATTTTATACCTGTTAGTATTGTATAGTAATTTCTTTTTACAATTATTATGTTTATGCTACCATTTACCTTACAATGTATCTACCTTTTACTGTTAATATTGTAATTAGTTGTATTTTAACTACAATTTAACCATTACATTGCAACTACATTTTCACAATGTTTTAAATTCTTTTTTGTGGTTATTGCAACTACAATTCACAATTACATTTTAATTTTTACCATATTTAGACTAATTTGTTTATAACATTTGATAGTAGTACTTTTAGTCTCTTTGACATGATATTTGTAGTAATTCATGTTTATACGGCTTGGTTTATCTTCATAATAAATGGGAAAGAAAGAAGGGGATGCTTAATATTTAAAACTTTTAGAATTTAACTTTAGACCTATTTATATAGCCAGCATTGCTTTAAATTTGCCACTAAATTCTA
Organism: Unio pictorum; assembly: GCA_030141615.1. NCBI lineage: Eukaryota > Metazoa > Mollusca > Bivalvia > Unionida > Unionidae > Unio > Unio pictorum. Next base: position 5,062,237 of record JARLTB010000034.1, on the reverse strand, counting down.
ACGTACAGTTGTTTCACAACTGCTATTTTTCCTGGAAGCCAATTCCTACATTACCTCAATCATCAAAAAGTACTTTCTGTTAATGTTAGAATCCATTGACAACACTAATTGTTTGTTTTTTCCAGCTGATTGTTCTCAGAGGTGTAACAGGTTAACCTGGGGTCCAAATTGTTCAAAATCTTGTGACTGTAACAACTGGCCATGTTACGCTACGAATGGTTCATGCCAATGTGGACCTGGTTTCACAGGAAATAAATGTGAATTTGTAAGTACCTGTTAGACCTGGGTACTCGGAACAAAAGTGTGAACCTGTGAGTTTAATTGTATATTAGACTGTAGTCTGATAAATCAACCTCCCCTCCAAATCGGTATTGATACTGATAAACGATATATGGGTCTGATATGACCTGTTCAATAAAAGGTGCAATTTTGCTATATGCAAATCTTTCACAGCATGCACTTGAGATGCAAACTGGTAATTGGTAATAGCCATACAGAGTTTGAAATTAAAAATTGAACCAAGACAGATGGTTGTGCTATCCCAAATCTATTTACATGTCATTAAACAGGATTTTCTACGCCTAAAATGTTGGATACAATAATGTTCTGCAGTATACCACTGATATTTAGTGGTATAATACTCGCTATGACAATTTGTGTTCAATATCAGCAATAACATGTTTGATAATACTGGCTGCGACATGTTGAATATAATACTGTTGATGGCATGCTTTATATGATACAACAATGATGTGTTGTACATCAAAACAATTTCAATGAGCTTAATCTAAACCAATTTCTCAATTAATTAGATTAATTTTCATTAGAAATCATTCATCTTACAACATTTATGATGTATGCGAGAAATATGTAAAGAAACATAATTTATATTGGCATTATTTTGGAAGGAATATTCTTGACAACTATTTTCTAGATTGTTTCCAGAAAATACAAATTCCAATAAGAGTTTGTTGTATTTGCTAAATGTTTGTTTAAAGAATGAAATTACTGAATTGTCCATACTTAATGGTGGGTCGGTGGTTCTTTCAGATTTTCCTGGGTTGGTCCTCCATCATTAATACTTGTGTGCTGAAAAATGGTGTTATACCCTACAACAACCATACTTAGTGGAGACTATGTACAAATCTATTGATTGAAACATGCATTTACTTTTGACAGATCGAAATTGTGTTTATAATACTTGTTAAATTGATTTCTATGCTTGAAATATTTTTTAATTGATTTGTTTCCTTACAGCTTTGTCCTTTTCTCACTTGGGGTAAAGAATGCAGTCAAACATGTGACTGTTTGCATGGCTTTGATTGTCACCATGTCACTGGAAGATGTAATTGTGAATATGCATATGTGGGTATCTCCTGCGAGACGCCCTGCTCAAATTGGACGTAAGTACAAATTATTACTATAGATTTATTGCATATTTCATTTTTTTTTTAATAATGTAATCTAGGAAAACTAGCAGACATACACAAAGTGGGTGTAATAAAATGTTTATATTTAAACTTCAAATAGACATTTCAAACACAATTTAGTATTGATTTTATTTTTGGTTTCCATACTGCGGTTCATAACAGGCTATTTGCTTACTCTTCTGTCCATTCTCATTTGAACATAACAAATCTTTCTACTCAGAATATACAGGTTAGAATCTTAGCCCTGTTTATTGTATTTTTGATACTTTAAAATGATAAAAACTGAAAAAAATGAGTCACCAAAAAATCTTGTATGTTCACATGCAAGTAAAGCAAAACTTCAAACAGCCAAATCATCCATTGCATGATAGGACCAGTATTGGTTTACTGTTTGCAGTTAAATCAATTATAGGCATGTATACAAGATACTAAAATCTGATGTGCATTTTTCATAGATGGCTTGTTTAATTAGTAAAGACTATTATTTTTCCATGAATGTTAACCGGTTTATGGTAGAGAAATTCCAGCCAAATTTGTATTGCTGGCCATTTAATAAAAACACTTGATAACCAGATAACTGAAATGTTGATTGACTGAAATAATTCCCAAAATGGAACCTAAAGGAACAAGTACCTATGCTTGAGACAGTTTTGCTTTGGTAATGAGGCATTCTAGTTGAGCAAATGTTTTTAGCTATACCATGGTTATTGTAGTCATCTGAAACTGTTTCAGATCAGTTTCTAAAATGAAAAAATATCAAATTTTATGAAACAAAAGAAAAGTGGACATTCTATATTAAAAAAAAAACATTACATTTGGTCAGTCTTTAATTTTATATTAAGTGTGCAACATTATCCATTTTAAATACAGCTATCAATTGTGTAAAGGCAGAGCACCTTGTTTTTGCTTTGTCCCTTTCAGTGTAGATAATTTGTTGCAGCCTCACCCTCGTCCCATAACATTTTAGGCAATCAATATGCCACATGTAACCCTTGCAGATTAACATTAATAATCCATGTATGAAACGTCTTGGGGGTAGTCTATGATGTAAATTAGTACCCACAGAACCACAAAGGATCAAATGACAATTTACCACTAATACCCAGCCAGACAGAGGCTTACCAGACACACATAAAAATGACACTAATAGCTGCCTCCCTAGCCACACAGCATTTAACAGGTTAGTGTTATGATTGGTTGGCCTGTTGTCATGTGACTGTGTAGGTAATGATACTATCTGTTAGATAGTACTATGAACTGCCACACTGCAGATATCTTAGCAATATGACTGAAAAATGGACCTATAGTGACTTGTCAATCATTTAACCAATCAGTGAGCTTAAATCACTCCTACGGGCCATTTTCCTCCACTAGCTGCTTGTGACAATAATGAATTGATTACAACAAGTATTTACAAATTTTGTAATATTTTTTTTTCTCCATTAATACCAGTGAAAATAAGTCAGCTTTGTAATTCTGAAAATATACCCAGATTATCTAAATGGAGCTATTAGATTTATTAGTTTCCCAAAACAGACAAAACTTCATTGGATAAAATCCTTTTTGTGGTCAGGTTGATGATCAACTGACTATGGAACAGTTGAAGGAGGGTGGGGAAACAAATGTAATAAGAAATACCAAAACTGGTTTCTGATAAATACCACGATATAATAAACATACATTAGTGTTTATATCGATGATCAAAGTGCCATCTGCTGAATACAGTATTTTACAACAATAAACTTCCAAACTGCAATTATTTATGACATTATTGTTAGTGTTTAATTAATTTACTATCAAGGCAGCATGAACATAAGCCATGTAAAATTAACAAAGATTAAAATTATATACTAAATAAAACATCTTTTTGGAGTGAATTTCCATTCACATGTACAAGTTCTTGAAGCTTTGAAATTCTTTTTTTATAAACTAAAAAACAGAATCTATCCAGTCATATAGTGTGAACCATTTGAGTTCTGTAATAGATAGAAGTTGACATCCTTGTGATGTTAGGTTAGTAAGACTAATTGTTGATAGAAGTTGACATCCTTGTGATATTAGGTTAGTAAGACTAAAACTGTTGATAGAAGTTGACATCCTTGTGATATTAGGTTAGTAAGACTAAAACTGTTGATAGAAGTTGACATCCTTGTGATATTAGGTTAGTAAGGCTAATTGTTGATAGAAGTTGACATCCTTGTGATATTAGGTTAGTAAAACAAACTGTTGATAGAAGTTGACATCCTTGTGATATTAGGTTAGTAAGACTAAAACTGTTGATAGAAGTTGACATCCTTGTGATATTAGGTTAGTAAGACTAATTGATGATAGAAGTTGACATCCTTGTAATATTAGATTAGTAAGACTAAAGCTTTTGATAGAAGTTGACATGCTTGTGTGATATTAGGTTAGTAAGGCTAATTGTTGATAGAAGTTGACATCCTTGTGATATTAGGTTAGTAAGGCTAATTGTTGATAGAAGTTGACATCCTTGTGATATTAAGTTAGTAAGGCTAAAACTGTTGATAGAAGTTGACATCCTTGTGATATTAGGTTAGTAAGGCTAAAACTGTTGATAGAAGTTGACATCCTTTTGATATTAGGTTTGTAAGGCTAAAACTGTTGATAGAAGTTGACATCCTTGTGATATTAGGTTAGTAAAACTAAAACTGTTGATAGAAGTTGACATTTTTGTGATATTAGGTTAGTAAGGCTAAAACTGTTGATAGAAGTTGACATCCTTGTGATGTTAGGTTAGTAAGGCTAAAACTGTTGATAGACATCTTTGTTATATTAGGTTAGTAAGACTAATTGTTGATAGAAGTTGACATCCTTGTGATATTAGGTTAGTAAAACACTGTTGATAGAAGTTGACATCCTTGTGATATTAGGTTAGTAAGACTGATGATAGAAGTTGACATCCTTGTAATATTAGGTTAGTAAGACTAATTGATGATAGAAGTTGACATCCTTGTAATATTAGGTTAGTAAGACTAAAGCTGTTGATAGAAGTTGACATCCTTGTGATGTTAGGTTAGTAAGACTTTGTTGATAGAAGTTGACATCCTTGTGATATTAGGTTAGTAAGACTAATTGATGATAGAAGTTGACATCCTTGTAATATTAGGTTAGTAAGACTAAAGCTGTTGATAGAAGTTGACATCCTTGTGATGTTAGGTTAGTAAGACTAATTGATGATAGAAGTTGACATCCTTGTGATATTAGGTTAGTAAGGCTAAAACTGTTGATAGAAGTTGACATCCTTGTGATATTAGGTTAGTAAGGCTAAAACTGTTGATAGAAGTTGACATCCTTGTGATATTAGGTTTGTAAGACTAATTGTTGATAGAAGTTGACATCCTTGTGATATTAAGTTAGTAAGACTAGAACTTTTGTTGTATAAAGGATTAACAAAATTGCTGTCATAAGGATGAATGAAAAGTGCAGCCATCAGTCACCTAAATTTAAATTAAGTGGTGAATAAGAAACATTTGGCAATAATCCAAATACAAACCATGTGAAGATGTTAAACAGCTGTTAGCAAATAGGATTCCTGAACAAAGCTTTCCATTGACATTAAAACAAATATTGTACTTACTGGGTAGTTGACTATGCCTCCTGTCAAGGATAGATAAAACAATTCAGTGGATTCACATCGTCTGCGTAATCCTGAACTTCCAAGTTTACAGCACTTTCAGCATTGTTATTGATAAAGGCATTGACCAACTGGAGAAAATAACCAATACAGGATCAGGATGAACTCTCAATTGATTTTAACTGTTTTGAAGTATAATCTCACCATATTATCATATGGTGGAATCATTATGGATGCTGCCAAGGTCAGTGAAAAGTAAAATGTTTTAGTCTTTTTGAATGGGCAGTTTTATCTGGATTATGTCCAGCTAGTGACAACAAAGACCTGCCTACAAAATACCAGGAACACCTGGGTAAATTTTGGTGATATCAAATTTCTTGTGCATGCAAAGAAATTTAAAGGTCATCATCTATGCAGATTTTAAATGTCAGAACAAATTGATATAGAAAGCTTTGTCAATCTTGATCAAACAGTACAAGTGACTGAAAACAATTGATATGCAGATTTGATGTGATGGATAAACAGTGCAACCTGTCTAAACATAGTTGACTGTTAAATCTACTGAAGTTCAGAAAAATTGATTTTGACAAACTCTTCACCAGCAGTCCTAATCATGGTTATCTGCTGGATCATTAACAGCAAGAACATTGACCACATAGTGTCCTTATATTTCCATGAAGGATTAATAAATTTGTTCAGTTTTAAAATACATTTAATGAAAAATAACCTACTTACCATGAAGCCTCTCCAATGGCAAAGATGACAAACATATGCACACACACACACAATTACCTCTACTGTACATGTAACTGAGACCAAAGTATGGGGTCACCTTCATTCTAGACTTCAGCTGGGATGGAGTCAAACCAGGTGCTTTGCCACTGGAGAACAGATTTATTGCTTTCTGAGTCTCCAGCAAGGTTGGAGGGTTATCCAGTGCTTTCTTGATGGGTAATTGGGAGAGATGACAGATGGCTTTGATGGATGAAGTGCGATTCAGGATGCTGTCTGGTGTCTTCAGACCACCATTGAAGAATCCTGTTAGTAATTAGTTTTCCATTTGTGAAGAGAAGGGGGGATGATCCAGATGGTGTAGGTCCATACACTTTCATTGCATTGTAAATGTCGTGCTGGTCTGCTTAGCACTGGATCTTGTCAGCTTTGTTGCTCAGCTTTGTCTAGTATATGATGGAGTTGTACAGTTCTGTGCATGTTGTTGTACACATCTTTCCTAGACATGGACTTTGGTTGTTGAGGTAGGTTTTAAAGAGGCAGTGTTTCTAGTCCAGCAACTGCTTAATCTCATCGCATTTCTCATGGAATCTGTATTGATGCTTTCTGATTGAGGGTACTAGAATTTCTGAGTCTCTGCTGTAGACCAGCTCTCTGAATGCTGCCCAGTTGGTCTCCACATTTTGATTATAGAAAGGTGGGTTTCAGACATTTTTCCAGGGCATCCATGAGGCTGTTGGGTACTGGTGCATTTCAGCTTGATGTTTATTTAGGAGCCTTCTTTCCCTGTGGACATCTTTTGGGCTGAATGCGGATGTTGAACTTCATGATTTGGCGGTAGTCTATCCGGCAGTCAGCGCCGCACAATGTCTTAGACACACACATTCTGCCTGTCCCTATTCCCAAGAACGAGTCAATGAGGTGCCAGTGTTTCGAGTGTGGGTTCATCCATGATGTTCAGTTATGGGTAGGGAGGTGGAAGACTATTGGTGATCAGCAGTTAATGCATGGCGATAGTCTGGAGCAACTTGCATGGTTTGTAGTAAGCTTTTATAAAAACAAAGAATGGTTTTAATTACTTTTGTTTAATATTAGTAAAGAATGCTTAAAACAACCACAGCACCATAAACATAAATTGTTACTTTTCTATTGATGAATTAATTGGGGTTAAACTTGTCATATGTTGAGGGTGTCATCAGCCTTGAGTTTGTTAGGGACATGAATCACTCCTCAAATCTACTATATGAATTGAATCACAAATCTTCAACTGGTTTTATCAGTTGTCACCTTCGCAATGAGACTGATCAGAATGCATGTTCATTTTGACACAGTATGACAAAAAATTTTAGCATGCATAGCAACCTAATTAAGGTCCCTAGAGATAAATTTAGCTGATTTTGCTAAATGTTTATAAACATGTTAAACATTTATATCTACTTTTTGGCATGTAAACCAGTTTACAGATATTTTTGTGTGTATAGAATTGAGAAATTGAAATCTTTGTTGGGAATGATAGTATACCAGAGCAGATTATAATGCTGGAGCATGGAGTTTTATGATGGCAAATATGTCCGAATTGAAAGCTTTGCTAATTATCGAAATTGGCAGAGTATCTGGGGATGATTAAAATTAAGGAAAGAAAACCAATTCATGCATATTTAAGAGTATTTAAAAAGCAAAGGTCTATAGAGGGTGTAAAAATGTGCATTGATATGCAGTTAAAAATTGACATAAATCATGAATCATAACAAAATTCACCTGCTGTAATGCTAAGGTAAGCTCAGTAAAAGAATCAAAAAAGGTTCCAAGATGCCACCATTTACCTGCCACTGCCACTAAATGATTAATGACAAACTAACAATATATATAATTATGATTATGATTATTATGTTATAAATAAATTCTGTAATTTTTTTTCCTCTTAGTTTTGGAAACTTGTGCTCTCAGAATTGCACATGTCAACGGAATCAGACAACTTCCTGCAATACTTTCAGTGGTAGATGTGAATGCAAGCCGGGATATGAAGGAGTCAACTGTGAAAATAAATGTAAATCTGGGTACTATGGACAAAACTGCTCATCCCTATGTAACTGTAGCAATGGAGCCACTTGTAACCATGCAAGTATTGTCAACTATGATTGTCTTATTCATTTCAGGCTGTCACTTGGACATTAATTCTTTATCCTGCCAAGATTTGCACATTCCCTAATTTCTTTTTTGATGTTCTAAAGTGGGTAAAATTTTCAGCTGTTATGCATCCATTATTTTTCTTATATTCTTAGAGTTGGTCTAACTGTTTTATGCATTGCTTTATTGGTTAAGGTTTCCATAAAAAAAAAACTTTAATCTGATTTCATCTAGTTTTGATCTTGCAGCTGTATTTGTGGGGTTTTAGAAATCTGAGTCATGGAGAGAACAATTTGCAATTTTATCATTTTTAGAATGTGGATTAAGTTTTATAGTTTCTAGTTCATTGCCAGCTTAATTTTAGTGGGGACCATTAAAGAAGTTTGTAATTAAGATAACCTCAGTTTGATTTCTCATAATACAATATTAATACTAGCATTAAGCACTATAGACAACATTAAATTTTTTTATATACCTAGGAATTGTTAAAAACTGCAAGATTATGTATAATTTTAATACATTCATCTGAAATTTTTAGTGTATCATTTGGTATACTGTAGGGAAGTCTTTGACTCTTGTACTGAAAGTAACAAATTAGTAATCTAATTATTTCCTTTTCTACCACAGATTAATGGGTTGTGTCAATGTCTCCCAGGTTTCACAGGATCACATTGTGAACATTCATGTTCAACTGGTTTCTATGGCAAAAATTGTACTCAGAGATGCAACACATGCAGCAGCGATGGTATATGCAGTAAAGTGGATGGTACATGCATTTGCCAGGCAAGCAAAATGTTCTTTTAAATTGATGCAACATTGTAAATGTTTGGTTCATGTCTGTAATAATTTTAAATTTGTCGATTTGTCATATGCCCATTGTTCAGCTTTAAATATTTACCAATGTAAATCATATTGTAATTAATATTTGTTGTAACTATTTTGCTTTTTTTTTTTTTGTTTTACATCACATCAACACAAGTTATTTTGTACCAGGCAAATCTGAGCAGAATGTTGTGCTAAAAGGTATACCATGTTTCTTGACCAATCCTGGTCCAATAGTTGTATTCTAACCATTGTCCTCTGACCTTGAAGCCAAAGAGTGTCCTCTATTAGTTGGGTTAATTGGATTGTGCACATTCTAAACACTTGTGTATTTCAGAATTGTCTTAACTTTAGAAGTAACATAGTGGATGTATCTTTATCACAATTGCTGCAGCACTAAATTACATATGTGGTGTTGCTGTGCTGCAAACACCAAACTACATTTATATTTCAATTGTTACATTATCTCTCGTATCAGAATAATGCATTGAATTAAAATTGACTATTTCTTGATGTTTCAAAGTAAAAGATAGGAATGTTGATTAGAGGTACTAGTGTTGACTTGAAGGAGCTTGATTTGATTAGATATGAAGCAATCTGAAAACTCGAAAGAATCTACAAAAAAAATGAATATCCATTTTTAGGGGTTTTGTTTAATGATTTCTCTGGAAGTTATAATTTTCTTTCTTGTAATTATGTGCATCTAATGATGATCAGATTGAGATTAAGTTTATCAAAAACATGAAATTGTACATAAATGAAAGCTGTTATATAAGACAACAATGGATTTCTTTGGTATGAGCTAATTTCAGAGATATCATGGTACATACATCTTAACAATGCCAGTGGTGTGTGTAACTAAAGATCTCCTTTTTGTCAGAGGGGAATCACTTGCCAGTGTCCAGTTGGTTTTCACGGTAATTTGTGCAGAACCCCATGCGGTTGTGCACATGGCGAATGTAATGGGACATCAGCAACATGCATTTGTGACAGTGGCTGGTCAGGATCTGCCTGTGACAAGCCCTGTGTAGGTAATGAACTCTTAATACTTGGATCACTTTTCTCTGTTGGCAATTATGAAGCCAATTTTTACTCTTTATTTACTTCATTTTCCAATTGCAGAAGCATCTAATTAAAACATAAACCAAAATATAAAGAATTAAAAAATTAATTTCAACTTTTTCATTACAGAAACATGAAATAAATGACCTGTTAAAAAACGGTGAATTAAGATTTTTTTTATGTTAACTAGTTGCATCAACTTAACTGTAGTAAAATGTTTTATTGCTGTCCCATTATTTATATTGTTTAAAATTAAGGTGATGGTCATTAGTTTATATATTCTTGCTGGTCAAAGTAGCTCAGTTAAAAATTAAAGAGAATTTGTTATCTTGTCCTATTTACCATAGGTTTCTATGGACCAAACTGTCAGAATAGGTGCAACTGTATCAATGGAATTTGTGACCCTATAAGTGGCAGTTGTAAATGCAATTCTGGGTATTATGGAATTTCTTGTGGAGAAAGGTGTAATGTAAGTAATGAAATGTATCTCTAATTGGCAATTTTGGGTATTATGGAACTTGTCAAAACAGGTATAATGTAAGTAATGAAATATACAGTGGGACCCCGCTATAACACTGTAGTTGGGAGCCATAGAATCCGACCGGGATATGAACCAAACCGTGTTATAAGCAACCATGTACAATACCAACACATTTTTGGATTTAATTGGAGGGGTGGGAGGGGGTACATGAAGACGGGTGCGAAAATACATGGCACAATTACCATTTTTCATCAATATATATTAAATGACAAAAACATTTGCTGTGGTAACAGAAATTGCAGATTTAATATATTACTTTATTCAGAGAACCATACATTGGTACATACACATGTCTAATTTATATATACATGTATAATCTATTGCATGAAAAGAGTATCAACACCGTGTACTCACCAGCGAATCTTGTAACGTACACTGAATCAATAATACAAATATTTCCATCGAAAATATCCACACAAGGATGTAAAATATTCAATAATTGTCACAGATCATTATGTGACTGAATTCAATGAAAAGTAAATTAAAAAAATTACGTAACGGGTGTTTGTAATGAATGATGAAATAGTACATGTCCGTAGATTAAATAATGGAAGCTAAAGTGTATTCTTATAATAACTACATGTACATCTCAGGATCTTTCTGTCTCTGAATTCAGTCATTGTAAATTTCAGCACATTTTCCCACCCAAGCTGCTAGTCAAAGTCCTTTGAACTTGCCGCCCAGCTATTGCGTCATGTTCTTTTGATGTACTCTAATACAGCAGGCAGAACTGGCTGTATTTTAACCACTGAATTATGTCACTGTTTAGCTCGGCAGTTCACTTTGATGATAAACAATGTACTTAAATTGATTTATACATTCTGGTGAGAATCTTTTATCAACCCCCGCATTGGCTATTGCTTAGTTGTGTATGAAATTAAGAGAACATATATCTGAGATTATTAGAGCAATGATTGTATTCAGAATGCATTCAAGACAAACACAAAGTAGACATGATGGCTTTATTACTCAGGAATCAGTAATTATAATATTGACACTTATGAGCTATAATTTTTCAACAATAAACAAAGATCAAAGTTCTCAGTAGGCCCAGCAATTGGTTTGTATTTCAGACGTTTATTTTGGCACAAAACTAGAAGAAATTTTGATAATACATTTTCTACACGTTCTTCTTCGCACTGTTTAGACGAATATGAGAATGATAATTAAACTAGTTTTTTTTTCATACTTAAAATTTTTTTTTTATTTTTTTTGGGTCTTTGAGAAAAATACCTGTAATTAATTACCCGAAATTTCGAGAGCCATGCCACGACCGGGTTATATCCGAATTCGGGTTTTAGCGGGGCGGGTTATAGCGGGGTCCCACTGTATCTCTAATTAGCAATTATGGGTATTATGGAACTTCTTGTGAAGACAATTATAATGTAAGTAATGTAATGAAATGTATCTCTAATTAGCAATTCTGGGTATTATGGAACATCTTGTCAATACAGGTGTAATGTAAGTAATGTAATGAAATGTTATCTCTAATTAGCAATTCTGGGTATGATGAATCTGCTTGTCAATACACGTGTAATTTATTAATGAAATGTATCTCTAATTAGCAATTCTGGGTATGATGAATCTGCTTGTCAATACACGTGTAATTTATTAATGAAATGTATCTCTAATTAGCAATTCTGGGTATTATGGAACTTCTTGTCAATACAGGTGTAATGTAATTAATGAAATGTTATCTCTAATTAGCAATTCTGGGTATGATGAATCTGCTTCTCAATACACGTGTAATGTATTAATGAAATGTATCTCTAATTAGCAATTCTGGGTATTATGGAACTTCTTGTCAATACAGGTGTAAGTAATGAAATATATCTCTAATTAGCAATTCTGGGTATGATGAATCTGTTTGTCAATACATGTGTAATTTATTAATGAAATGTATCTCTAATTAGCAATTCTGGGTATTATGGAACTTCTTGTCAATACAGGTGTAATGTAATTAATGAAATGTTATCTCTAATTAGCAATTCTGGGTATGATGAATCTGCTTGTCAATACACGTGTAATGTATTAATGAAATGTATCTCTAATTAGCAATTCTGGGTATTATGGAACTTCTTGTCAATACAGGTGTAATGTAATTAATGAAATGTTATCTCTAATTAGCAATTCTGGGTATGATGAATCTGCTTCTCAATACACGTGTAATGTATTAATGAAATGTATCTCTAATTAGCAATTCTGGGTATTATGGAACTTCTTGTCAATACAGGTGTAAGTAATGAAATATATCTCTAATTAGCAATTCTGGACCATTAGGCTTCAAGGCTTTTTGGCTTACATTATGAATTGTGTGTCTGGGGGTATTATAAGTATGTTTGAGCAGCATGATAGGTTAATAAGTGAATGTAATCTATTAATAGAAACCTTAAGAAGACAGATCTTCTCAATGTTCATGATAAATTGCTTGCTTGTGTGATCTAGTATTAGATTCAACATGAGTCTCTTGACCTAGTGTGATAATCAGGCACTGTGCTGAACATCTGACCAGTTCCTTATGTGCCAAGGCTTGTCTCTGCAAAAATTTTCCTAGTTCATTCTATGTCAGTCCACTTTGTTCTGTCTACCTCTCCTTCTACCTCTCTGGACACTGCCCTGACCTACTTATGTAGACTATTGGCTCTAGTGAAATACCATTTGACAGTGGTGAAGAGGTCATATTGGTCTACTTTGTGCCTGATGGTGTTATGCACTTCATTTATGATGTGTTGTCCATGTAAGAAATGCCAAGGATGGTTCTGTATCATGTCATTTCAAGTGGCTGGATTCTTCATTGTAATTCTGCTGTCAGCATCCAGGACTCACTTGAATACATTAAAGATTGAGATGACAAGTACGCGCAATAGTCTTGAGTTTTCAGACAGGTATTCTGGTCTCTCTTGATGGGTCTTAGTTTTGACATAGCTGTTGCTGTGCTGCTCATGAATCCCTCTGTGGTGATTAAGGAATCAAGATATTTGAACAGGATCACTGTTTCCAGTTCATGTCCTATGACGTTAATCTAGGCCGAGATTTGTTGCCATTTGTCATCAGCTATGTCTTTTCAGTGCTTATCTCCATGTCAAATCTGGAAGATGTTTCATCAAGGTTTGTCACTAAGGTGGCAAGCTGATCTTCACTGCCTGCTAGCCCATCAATGTTCCAAGGCTGTTTGTCCCACTGTGGTTTTCCATGGGCAACAGGAGACTGCCTTGACTACTCACTTTCTGTAACCAGTCCCTCTCGTAACCTTGAGCAATTACTGCACTGGAGGCCTTGGCACACAGCTGCTTGATGGTATTGATCAACTTTTGACCCATTTTGTACTTCTTTATTGTGGCCCACAGAGTGCCTCATGCCACTGTCAAAAGCATTTTTGAAATCTATAAACACATGACAAGATGGAAAGAGGCTTTGTTGATGTTCACACAAAATCTTGAGATTGAATATTTGTTCTGTTGTGCTTCTTCCACTCTGGAACCCTGCATGTTCTTCAGAAATTTCTTCTGCTTGTGGGTTCAGTCTGTTTAAGATGATCTTCAGCATCACATTACTAGCATGGCTGATAATTTTGGCACAGCAGGAAATTGCCTTTTTGGTTAGTGTTATAATCAGTGACTGGGTCCACTGTGTTGGCTATTCACCTCTTTGATGGATCTTGTTGCAGAATTTTTTTAGTAACTCTATCTCTGCTTTCCACCACCCCCCACCATTCTTGACAAGTTTAGCTGGGGTGTTGTCTACTCCAGCTGCCTTCCCATTCTTCATTGCTCTTATTGCTGACCCACATCTTCTTTGAGAATGGGGAAATCATCATCATTTGTGGAATCAACATTCTAGCACCTCTGGATCTCCTGTGAACTGATGGTTGTAGAGTTCTTTCCAATTCTCATTCTATCTTTCTGCAATGTGATAGAGGCCAATGATGTCCTTGGCAGCTGTTGTCATGACAGTGTTGAAAGTGTCAGCTCTCACTTTAGCAGCAACATCTATCACAAGGAGAGGAGCAAATTTTTCTCACATTGTGGCTTTGAATGACTTGCAGATGATAGGGTCCTTCAGTTGCTCAAGGTTGAATTTGAGCCTGAAGTTCTTTGTCTTGCCATTTTCTTCCGTCTCACTCCGAAGTTCATAGTCATGAGGTCATGATCACTCCCAACATCAGCACCTGGAATGTCCTTGTTTCTGCTTTATTGATGCCATTATGGTCTCCATTACGAATTTTCATATAGGATTTACTTCCTTAGCCTTTGGCTAATCATAGCCAACCTGTAAGGCAAAAGACCAGTGTATGGGCTGTTGTATCCGTATTCTACAAATAAAGCATCTAACACTGCCCAAGGTATCAGATTAAGTGTCGGTAAATATAAACATACTTTATATTATATAGATTTTTAAGGTAAATGCTTGTTGAAAAAATATGCAATTATAGATAATTTGTAATCTTGCCAACTTGGGGAAAATTAAAGTACAAAAGATATGTAAATCACCAAATTATTAAAGAATTGTCATCAGTCTGAATGCATATACATGGAACAGTAGACTACAGTACACATAGACAAACTTGGAAATATACAACATGATGGAAGCTATTCTATGGTGAAAAAGGGCTGTGGATGGATAACATTCTTTCAGTTGGGATGGTGCACTTTCTCATTTCTTATGTAAATAGGAATTTATTTAATTCTGTAGGTTAAAATTTTAACCTTTTAGCTACTACAGTTCTGCAGTTTCACTGAGTGCTATCATCAATTGATTGCTAGGCAGAATACTAAAGTATCAAGGCTGACAACCAAAACAATAAAAACATGGGTACATTATATTCATTACATGTATTTCATTAGTTTTTGCTGGATTTCAACGAAATAAAAAGTAGCTTCCCTTGTATAATGTCTTGTTGTTCATATTTCCACTTTATTTACTCTTACATCCCATCGCACAAGAAGTCATGTAAACTGTTTTGAATCCCACAAAATAAATTAAATATTTGCATATGTACATCTAAAACATCAATGAAATCCAGTCTATAGAGATGAATGTACCTCTCAAAAGTAATTATCCTCACATAAATGATGTCATAATGTATATTCCAAGATATGCCCACATCTCTATGATGCTGATTTCATACAATTTCATGTCTTGCTTTTGGTCCCGTATCTTCTTGGCAAAATGGTTTTTCTTTTACACAATTTTCCACCAGACATTCAGGAAACCACATGAGAATCAAATTATTGATATCTAACAACGAGGTCATCACTGCCTTTTCATCAGATTAAAATGTTTACTTGCATCTGGTGTTTAAATGGGACTAACATCAATATCTGATCCATTTTCTAAGAATGATGCATTAAACTTTTTTATATCACACTGAACCCTTTAAAATCAGTTGCATCTGAATCAGAATCTATCTTTATCGTGAAAACAATAATTTTTTAAACTGGAAAATTCATTAGTCTAAATTTAACCTCTCAGCTTTCAAACTTTAAAATATTGAGGAATCAATCCTCTCATTAGTTATGATAATCAAAAATATGTAAACTTCTGTACTTTCAACTAATTAATGTTGAGTTAACATAAGTTGTTATAGGTTGTGACAATATTGTTATTATCTTTATTCTAATGTTATGTATACAGGAACTTCTTGGTATGTGGGGACCATATTGTTCTCTGAGATGTCCTCCATGTGGTAGGTATGCACATCCTGGATGTGACGCTGTAAGTGGTAGTTGTGTGTGCTACACAGGATTCACGGGTCGGTTGTGTGAAAAGCCCTGCTCCTCCGGAAGATATGGTGTTAGCTGTGGGTTATCATGCAAGTAAGAATCCCCTCTACGGAACTAAATAAAGAATGGTTGTAGTAAACTGTAGAATTAGAGCGAAAAGCAAATTTCCAAGGAAATGTGTGCATTATATTTTTATGAACAATATTGATTCATTTTAATTTAGATACTTATTCAGTACAGTTACAAAAAGATCAGATAAAACTAGAGTTCAGTTATAAAATTTTATAACTTGATTGAGATGTTTTACTTCAGATTGGTAAGCAAATGTAATATCTGAAACTATTAGTCTTAATTACACCAGTTATGAGTAAATGGTAGATGATTTAATTTAAATATTTATTTCTGTCGGATTGTAAGTTTTATTTTCTATTCGATAATGTTTTGGTTCGTTTTTTATTTTAAATTTCAGCTGTCAAAATGGTGGTTATTGTAACAGTATGCTGGGCACATGCTCCTGTAAGGTCGGGTTCACGGGACAGAATTGCACATCAGTTGTAAGTATATATGAATCTAACATTGCATGCTATATATATTTCAACACCCATTACTGTTGATATTAAATTTTAAAACCCAAACCAGTGTTATAAATATATTCCAAACACCAAACAGTTATAAATATACTCCACTAGAGAAATTATGCAAATTATCATTTTCTTTTTCAATAAAGATAGTTATCACTCTGGGACACCTATGGTGTGTACAATTAAAAATTAGTCCACAAGGAATCTTTAGAAATGTGAACTATTAATGTACACTTGAGCAGATTGTTGGTTAAATACTTTATTAGAATGTTGATTTTCACTCAATAGTGTGCCCGTAACAGATGGGGACCTACATGTTCATACACCTGTGATTGTGGACCCAATGGAGATTCGTGTACCATGGGAGAAGGAATCTGTTTGTGTAAACCTGGGTTTACAGGAGGTAATGTGTATTCATGTATGGTAATAACTCAGCATGAATAAATGGACAGATAAAATTATCCATAGTGAATAGATTACAGCTTTCTGTCCCTGTGAAGTAATTTTCTACTTGTAACTGTAACCGCCATAATTGTGTAATCTCTGTAATAAACATGTTTGATGTGGAGCATGGCCAAAACAAAACATTGTGGGTTGTAAGACTTTGTGGTAATACTATAGAATATTTCTACAAGGTCAATACCACCTTGACCTGTGCACTTAATTACAACTTACAGGATAATATGCCAGTACCTAAACAGCACACCATCATATGGTTGTTGTGTATATTTGTAATGTGTACTGGACCTTAATGGAGAGTTGGGGTGTGGCCTACATGATTATTCTCACATTTGTCATTTTTGCAAGTTATGAACAAGTTGATTATTGATATTTGAAATAGTGGTCTAGCCCAATTTACTAACTCTTTTCTCTTAGCCCTACCTTTGCAAGTTAGCCAAATTTTCCATAAAATACTATTGCATCAGATCGGACTGGGAAATTATTTGCTGTTCAGATATAACCTCTGAAAAATCACTTTTTAAAAACATCATTGGAAGTGCTCAATGACAGTTTGGTGCCACCCAACCTATGTTTGGAGTTTTTGTGAATTCATGTAAAGATGTTATGGATTATATCAATGTGGTAAATTAGGACTTCATACATCACCCTATTTAAGACTATTGGTACATCAGTATATTCAGTATTGTAATTTTTGAACATATTTTTGAACTTGTTATATAACTTTTAGGATTATTTGCAATTTAATTGCATTATATTTTTTCACTACTTTTAAATATCTCTGTAAATAGGAGTAGTTAATTTTTTTATTGATTTAATAAACTTGTTTGGTTTGCATGGTCATAACATGTACCACTCTAAAAAAGGCACTACATGTGGGAGCAGCAAGGTCGTAAATGAAGTATATTGTTCAACAGCAGTCCAGCAGTCTTCTAAACACTTAAATATCCTATAAATCGTTGGAAACTAACCTCTCGGTGACTTTACATCAGTAGACACTACAGACAAACTAAGAAACGACCAATACAATTGGCATACACTGTTTATTTGTATGTAAGTGGGTATGGGTGAATATTTCTTGTATGTATAATTTTTGGTGACAATAATTTTAATAACTATATACAATACTTCAGTATACATGTTTAAACTAGGTACTTGATGTTTGCATAAAATACAAGGAATTATCCATGTAATTGGAAACATTTTTGCAAAGAAATAGATTGTAAAAGATAATTTTAGGAACTTTATTGGATATAACAATTAAATCTACAGTGGATAGATCAACACCTAGGTCTAAATGAGTGCAGGTATTTTAAACTACTACTATATTCACTTTACTTTTAACTTTTTTACCTGTTAAATGTTAGTGTCGTGCCAGGAGAGCTGTCGCAGGGGACTTTACGGATTGCATTGTTCACATCTATGTCAGTGTGCCCCACAAAATGGTACATGCAATCCAATAGATGGTTCCTGTCAATGCAACGAGGGATATACAGGGGAACATTGCGACCAGAATTAATGGCTGATCAAATGGATTACACCTGGAAAATGAACAAGATCGCATTTATTCATAATAATGTAAATTAATGGTTTTAGAAAATATAAGTGAATTACGAGGATGTGAACATTCATTCTTTAAAGGAACCCTGCTGAATAAATACTTTAAAAAAATATTTTGTCTTCCTGTTTCAATCATCCCCCTCATTCAAAAGCTGCTACATGAAATGTAATCATGCGACGTCATGAATGGGTTTTGATTAACATAAACTGAAATTGTATTCTGAATCATGAAGGCTTAACTTCTATAGCTAAAACTAGACCTTTTAAATAACCAAATTATGTCAAATGAAATTATCTTTCAAATGAAAGTATCTTAGTTTGGTTATTATTGGTATTACACTGCAATAACTTTACCTTTAACAAACTGCATAGCGAAGTAAAGTAGCCACATCAAATGCAAATATTTTGTATGGATGATCTTGGACAGAAAATGCTAAAAGCAGTACTTTACAAACCTTGCATTTATCTAAAGTATTTTGATATCTTTGATCTGGATTGGTTCAGTGATGGAATTAAGTTCCACCTATTCTGCAACACTTGCCATATTTCAGTTACAATGGAATGTTCAAAGGACAAAATCACATAACTAGATACTCCAATTATTCGTGAAAATAACTAGAAACCTTTGGAAAACTATTGTCATCTACACTTAATTCCTACCATCCATACCACTTGAAAAGTTCATTTAGTCTATTAAGAACTAGATGAATTTGTAATTTAAATAATGATAAATTTAGCTTCTGAAAAGAGCGAA
The DNA here is from genome assembly GCA_030141615.1 of Unio pictorum. Lineage (NCBI taxonomy): Eukaryota > Metazoa > Mollusca > Bivalvia > Unionida > Unionidae > Unio > Unio pictorum. The sequence goes on along the minus strand of JARLTB010000034.1, from coordinate 5,042,851 downwards.
CAAAGTGACAGGACTTCAGTTACTAAAGAATTTTTGGAATTTCTGTGGAATGGATCCAAACGTACAATCCATATTCAAAATAAAATGTAAAGATGTTTTTATTGGAAATAATACATTTGATCTTACTAATCTTGATTACAAAATTTTATACACAATCAAGTAATCGTGCATTAAAAAAAATTACACATCTCCCCAATTATCAAAATGGTTTCATCATGTAAAAGACTGGAAATGTATCTTGTGAATAACTGAAGAGTTTAAGAGGGACACTTTTGTCAGCTTTATATTTCTATTAATTTGTTTAAATTCACATCAAAAAACAAACATGCAATTTAAACACTTTTAGTGGTTCTAAAAGAGTGAATCTTTGTATGAAATCGATTGTACATGTCTGTGTGAAAGTGTTTAAGTGAATGAGATATCTATGATACAGCTCCATACAGAGGGACATGTAAAATCCTGAAAACTTTTTTTAAAAAGGGAAAAGAAAATAACTTTAAAATGTTTTAAAACTGCTTTAAATTAAAACATATTTTATTTCAACTAGCATTAACCATCAATTTAATATGCTATGGAATCGCAGGGATATATTAACTGTCAGGAGATGGAGGAAAAGCAACCGGATAACATGTAATGGATATAGATGCCAGATCACCTTTCTTTAATATTCATTCCTTAAGAACAAAGTCATAAAGATTATGAAAATAGTTTGATTTTTTTAAAAATCCTATGATTCTGGCAGAACCATTTCGAACAGCAAGCTAGTTCTGAACTACTGAAACTAATTCAAAGCATCTCAGTGCATTGCAGTACAATTCCAGCTATCTTAACATATGATACAAATATTTCCACAAACATGTAATCAAAAATCTCTGGCCTATTATCAAATTGTCTACCAGAAATTTTTCTAGATCAACAAAATTTCTAGAGTTTTGGTTATAACTTAGTAACCAATTAACTAAGAACTATGTTTGCTAGCAAACACCGTCCCAACTTGAAAAACATTCAAAATATTATCTCGAGACCTATATTTGCAGCTTCAGCAAGAAAATGGATAAATCCAAACTCGTTGGAAGTTAATTTATGAACCTCAAGAAATGTAATTCAAAACTAAGAGGACATTGTACCACATGTAATGTTATAGATTTACTCATCACCGGCACTGGCAAACAATACAATACATAGATGAGATTAAAAGGGACTTCCAAGTAAAATGAGAACACTTGAAGGGTATCAGTAATGATTGTCCAGCATTTTAATTTATCTGACCACAACCTAGACTGTTGTGTATCAAATAATGAACAAAATCTGTCGAGTAGCCTTTAGGACAGAATTGTGTGGACCTGCCATTGCATACACTACTGCCATTAGGGATTAAGAACTGTTTGAATGGTAGTTCAGACATTGTTAGCTACATCTCTTTTCCTTTTTCTTTCTGTTGATTAAATCGTTCAACAATTGCCTGATCGCGATGTAATGCAGGATGTTCCTCATCTGATGGTGACATTATGATGCTTCATTGTTGATAACACTGCACCCTGAAATTCCTTGCCAGGATCAACTTGTAATAGATTTGGCCAATGCAGAGGACATCTACGATAAATCCTTTCAAATGCTGAAGCCAAGTCAGTTGATGATTTTGTCTTTAGAGGTTCTGTTTATTTGTATCGACTCGCAACATCAACTACGGTTAGCGCGTACTTTGTAAACACCATCATGCGGCAGAAATAATATATCAGCTCGATGAACTTCATTAGGGACGCTGACATCAAAATGCGAAAAGTTAATTTGTTTGGCTGTGGTAGATACATCTGCCATATCGCCTGTTTGGATAACCAATCCGCTGCAGTGTATTTTTCACCTTTGCGGTGCTAGCGAGTTTACCGATTGCTGCTTTACCCCTCCAATATCCTCTTGGGGAATAATAAATAGATTCCATGATGTTATTAATTACCAGCACCCAATATCAATTTACTTTTCATCACCGATTTTATCAACCATGAAGTCAACTTTTCTTTGAAGGATTTATCAGTGATAGAATTCAACGCATGAATCAATTTCACATCTGCAATATGTCTGTGTTGCAGATTGCTGCTTTTATGAACAACATCATGAGCATGACACGCCTTATCAATAGCGTTTATTAGATGTTCACCAGGTTTGGGTTGGTTTTGATCATCGAGTCTAGTCCCGGGTCCACAATAACTATACCCTGGAAGGTGTTTTTCTCCCGGATATATTGCCGATGGTGTTCCTGGGAGTTTTACTAACTTGGCTGCAATATCACCTCCTAGTTTTTTTTTTTTTAAATCCTTGATTTTATCAAGGGAAACAAATCTAAAGTTTTTGTACCACATTGTACACACTTAATAGCAAGTGCTGATCTGTTATTTTTAGTTGTAATCGTCAAGTCATTTATGCTAGTACGCTTCTTTCATTTCACACAGTATAGATCCATAATTTATTTATAATAACATGAATGTAATTGATTTTTCGGCGACAAAACACGAGAACCAGTTAAGCATCATGCAGCGCTACCGAATTATATTCGTATGATTATAATCGGACCATCTGAAAGCGGCAAGACGCAGTTGTTAATTTAATAACGAGATGGATGAAATGGGACAAGTTGTATTTAGTAGCCCCTAGTGTAGAAGATGACCGATGTTACGAGGTGTTAAAGGATTTTAACGAGAAAGCAAAATCGGAAATTGATGAGGATATTATTGAATTTATAACCGATATCGAGGAAGCACCGAGTATTGAGGATATTGATGGAAATATTAGCAATTTAGTTGTATATGATGATGTCATGTTAGACAATCAAAAGAATCCCGCTAAGATATTTTCCAGAGGTAGGCATAAAAATACCGATGTGATACATGTCACTCAACGATACACACAAATACCTAAAGTGATCAGAGATAACTGCAATATTCTTGCTGTATTTAATGGAGTTGACACACATACGCTACGAAATATTTGGCAAACTTGGTGCGGCGGTGATATGGATTATCTTTTTATAAATTTCTTTAGTCACGCTCAGTGAATTCCACATGGATTTGTAACGATAAATTTGCACGACCCGAGATCAAGATGTCGTGTCGGACTTGATAAATATTCGGTTAAAACAATTCGTCTCCGCAGCACAATTGGCGCCGAGTCTGTAGCGTAAAATCCTAAAGGATAAAGGATTTCTCTTTTTTTTTTTGTCTGCTTGAAATGGTTTCGGTTTGAAATAGTTTCGGTTTGCTTGAAATATTTTCGGTCTGTCCACCCTCTTTTATTGAAAACCTTTAGGACATTGTCTGAAATAGTTTCGGTTTGCTTGAAATAGTTTCGATCTGTCCACCCTCTTTGCTGCTACAAGCTTAAATAAAACACCACAACAACACGTGGACAAGCTGTACTGAAACAACACTGAAACAAAATATGAACAAGCTTAAATAAATCACCCAAACAATACGTGGACAAGCTGTACAGAAATAACACTGAAACAAAATATGAACAAGTTTAAATAAAACACGTTGACAAGCTGTACTGAAACAACACTGAAACAAAATATGAACAAGCTTAAATAAAACACAACAACACGTGGACAAGCTGTACTGAAACAACACTGAAACAAAATATGAACAAGCTTAAATAAAACACCACAACAATACATGGACAAGCTGTACTGAAACAACACTGAAACAAAATATGAACAAGCTTAAATAAAACACCACAACAATACGTGGACAAGCTGTACAGAAATAACACAAAAACAAAATATGAACAAGCTTAAATAAAACAACACGTGGACAAGCTGTACAGAAATAACACTGAAACAAAATATGAACAAGCTTAAATATAACACCACAACAACACGTGGACAAGCTGTACAGAAACACTGCAACAAAATATGAACAAGCTTTAATAAAACACAACAACACGTGGACAAGCTGTACAGAAATAACACTGAAACAAAATATGAACAAGCTTAAATAAAACACCACAACAACACGTGGACAAACTTTACTGAAACAACACTGAAACAAAATATGAACAAGCTTAAATAAAATACCACAACAAGACGTGGACAAGCTGTACTGAAACAACACTGAAAACAAAATATGAACAAGCTTAAATAAAACACCACAACAACACGTGCACAAGCTATACATGTGACAACTACATTTGATGTAGTGACAACTTTGTTTCGATAACAAGTCCATTCATGGATATTTAGATATTATTTCCGACTAGATCCCGTATGGTAACCAAAGTTCCCTCTAAGCTGCTCAGATATCCCCGCGCACCTGAATTGTCAATCCAACATTAAAGTTTGCTCGTCTCCGTAATGCTTGCACAATGCAGTGGGCATCGTAATGCTTGCACTATGCAGTGGGAATTGCGTGCACATCTACCATTAGCTGAGAGGGAACGTTGATTGCAACAGTTGGTATTATTGCATTGAGCATGCTGTATATCATGAGTTGCTAAAAGTTGACCAAGCTAACATGTTATTTCGAAGAATTTATCTTGCAATCATATCAAGCCAGCCTCTTTCGAATGTGTTGATGTTCTAATGACCGAAAATAATTCAAGGAATTCAATATACAATTCTTTATTCAGTTTAACCATAAGCACTTATGATCTACCTAAAATTACGCACCATGGAAATATAAAACACAAACACAAAATACAACAAGAACAAAACCACAACAAATAACAACAATAACAATTTTGAAATGTCTGATATATGAACGACCTATAGAACAAATGTTCTCCTTGGTTAAGTGATGTTATTCTGACAATCGCGCTTATTTGGACCCAGTGATGATGTTAACCCGATCTAGGAACATCAACCTTGACATGTCTTTGAATATATATATATTCCTACTTATATATGCTTGTATTCTTCTTATAGCAAAACCTCAATTCAGAAGATCTTCGAATTAAAAATGTCAATAACGTACTGACTGACACTATATTATTCAAAATTAATATACATGATATAGACATTCGTAACAAAATCTATAATTAATATTTTGAAGAAGAAAATAAATTGTATGTCATATTTAAGTAATGCAGTTGCAATTATATGTTTGCAGAGTGCCTCAAACTGTAGAACTCAACATGCAGTTTCCAAAGTGATTCACTAGGCATGCAATTAACAAGGTTATACCATTATTTGACCGACTGGTCATAAAGCGAAGGGAGTTGATGATATAGCCGCGTCGCCATCGCCCATCATGCATTGGCCTGTCAACAGTTGCTTCATACAACTCTGATATCCATAGTTTTGATCAAATTTAAAACTTGAATATGTGTATATATCATCACAAAATTTGAATTAATTCTTTCATAAGAGAAATACATGCATAATAATTAGGCGATACTTTATTTGACTGGACCTATTACCACTCTGCGGGGTTGTTTTTCTTCTCCAGCCTTGTTAAGACGTGGGTAATATGCCTATATTATTCAAAACGCATGTCACTACGATCTCTGCAATAAGGCAGTTTATAGCGACATCTGGTACTGGGGGATCATTCTGCAGACATGTAGCATGATGTCCCATCCAGTTACATTATTCTGACACTAGTCCGACCAATCCTAACACCATCCTTTTCATGCCGAGCGCCATGTGAGGCTGCTGATAGTACTATTTTTAAAAATCTTTGGTATGAATAGGTCCAGGCTCCAACACGTCACCTCCTGCATCAGGAGCAGACGCTTTAACCAATTATCCATGCATACTGATGAGGAAATCATGCAACTAATTGTTTTCAGCTTATTACCTCTTAGAAGTCATATTTCTCATTTGATACTTACAAATATGGTTTTATGAAACCAAGAATCTTATATGAGCGAAACCCACGAACATTAGCGAGAAGATCTGGCATCCGGCGGAGCCTGATATCATTGTGTTAACCATATGTCGGTTTATATTTTGATCAAACTTGACATATAAGCTTACATCACAGGCACTTGATTCTGAGTAAATTCATGTATACACTCATCATGTTATATGGTGAGTGTATACATGAATTTACTCAGAATCAAGTGCCTGTGGCTTACATCATCAATATATTGGATAGAATCGATACTGAGTTAGAGCCATACATATTAATGAGGTGATCATATCAGATGGGTTGTGCTAATTACATCTACTTTTGCATTCCATCGTGATGAAACTTTAAATGTTGACATGTTTTTTAATGAGCCTGATCCACGCATTAATATGATTTGAATTTGCATCTAATTGACGTGGATGTTGGATCACTACCGACGACATACTTTATCAGTTGATATTAGTATCATCAGCATGTTGTATTGCTTGGGAATAAGAGGAAGCTACTGTTCATATTAATTATGCCTTTGTCTTCAGAAAGATGTTATCATGATATAGTATAAATATGTTCAACCATCATGATGTCAAGTTTGGAAGATCGTTTGTATGCGCATTGTTCTTACACCTCTACCCAAACCGGCAGAGATTTATCAGCCCTATTAGAGCCTGTGTTCTTAGTGTGTTGTCACATTTAATGCCAGATTTCTTAAATACTTTTGCCTTTCACTTATATATTGTTGTTGCTGTGGAATTAACGGCATTTTTCATCACTCTGTAGGCAAGACATTCAGATTATCTTGGATTTCACCATTGACTTATACGCAAGATCCGAACAACCTGTAGTTTGCTCTAATTATAGTAAATATACCGTTCTAAATTTAGTAAAACTAATAATGATTTTCGTAGATTTGGTCCTCATTGCTGATTACATTATATTACCGTGTATTGTTAACGCTTGAAACAGACTTGTTGCATTAAAATATATACGCCCGCAACGGAGGAAGCGAAAAGATCACTGGAACGTATTAGGTTGATTGCTGGGACATAGAAAACCCTCAAGTCATCTAAGTTTTTAACGGATTCTTTCTTCACGGATGTTCCATCTGTTACCCTCAACGTGACACCAAAAGTTAAAGTTTACAACGGGCCATGGAATACTTGTACCAGACCACTTTTCGGCGGCGCTTGAAGTTAGAACAGCAAGGGTAGCAAGTGGTGTAACTATGGGAATACAAGTACGATCATCGTTTGAAAACCGATCCCAAGTTAAACGCATCATGGAACGTTACAAATTGATGGACCCACTGAACACACGGGATAGTTTGTACGTAGGATGGATGAATGACACCTGTTTTCTGTACCACGCCGATGAGGAGAAAGAAGAAATGAAATAATTGGACGTTTGTTCGATGTATTCTAACGTGTGCAAATATTGTCCTTTTCCCGCAGGGTACCTTCACTTGCTGACGGAACATATCGACATGGACAACATTCGACAATACGAAAGGAGTAATTAAGTGCAATGCATTGCCTTCCACGGACTTGTACCATCCCGTCTTACCTAACCATTGCCAAGGAAAACTGGTGTATCCCTTGTGCCGTACTTGTGTCGAAACTTGCAACCAAGAACGAGATTGTCAACACATACAGGAACCCATTTCTCAAGACAGAACAGTACCACAAGGGCGACGAGAATCAGAAAGAATTTTCGCAGACTACGTGGATGTCTTTGTGAACTTAAAACAAGAAGTCAGCGGCTATCATTCCTGATGTCACACTCGCGAAGACCAAAATAAATTCAAAGAAAAATACTGGAAGCAGGAAATCACCACTTTAAACCACTTGGAGAAAAACGATGGAAGGCGATCGTTTGCCAACGGGATGCTAAATTGCGTGTGGGGTAAAATGGCAAAACAATCGTGTTTACCCAAGAGACGGATTATTTGAAAATATCGCGCTACTTCGAAATAATTCACAACAAGAACAAATATATGAAACACGTGGAAGTCCTTCATTAGGACTTGATCTTAGTCAATTTCGAAGAAGAACTGGACTTGGTAGATGTCGACGAATTTTGGAAAGGTCATCATTGCGGCTTAGGTGACAGCCGATGCTGACGAAATCAGTGAACGACACCTCATTGCAAGAACAAACGCCGAGAACGATTGATACGCAGACAACAAAGAGAAAGAATAAAGATGATAGATCTCTTTTAGCACCATACCGTCACAGCAAAGTGCGTTCAAGAAGGAAAAGTATTCAGATGACCGAAGGAGTATTTTAGCATCAAAATGACTCAGACAGCGACTTCGAGAAAATTTAATACAACTTAAACCTACAAGATGAAATTTAAAGACGTTGCGTCTAACGTCCAGCCAAGGAAGCAGCAGGTTTCATTACATATTTATTTGATTCACTTTTAAAGGAACTCAAACGCCAGTGATGAGTCAAAGAGCGAGGTCCTTTGAGCCTCTCTACGTATCACGACAGTCGTAACTATTGTGTATGTCTCCGATTTAGTTAGTCATTCTGCATAATTAACTTGTTCCAAACTATTGAGGAATATTGACGACGTGCAGACGATGAGAGAAAAATTTGATATCACCGATGGAAACGTGACCATTCATTTGGCGTACTTTGTGTCTCCATGGGAAGAAGAGAATAACCGCCATTGATCTGCTTATTGATGGCACAATGGACATAGCAGATTTCCGAATGAAAGTGTTTATCGTTAGAAATGTCTGTCCTCTTTTCTGTGTGTTTGGATGTGTATTTGTTTTGCTTCTGTATGTCTATGTTTGTCCCTATCATCGTTCTGCCCCTACAAGTACATTTCATCCTATAAATAGTGTTGACCATATAAACACAATGATGTCACCAATGTTCAATTCCCTTATACCTACAGGTGACATTCGCATATTAAATTCCCACTGACGCCAATTTTGATATAAGTAGTTAATGGGGGCGATACAGCGTCAATGGGAAATCCAGTCAAAAAGGGCTTGGGGGCGATATAGCGACAATATTTATGGGCCTGTATAGCGTCAATGGGAATTTAACATGGTGGGCCTATCTAGCGATAAGGGGAATTTAACATGGGAACTATTTGGGCCTATCTAGCGTCAATGGAAATTTAACATGGGGAATATTATTTGGGCCTGTCTAGGGACAAGGGAAATTGAGACAAAGAAAGCAAATATCTTTTCGAGGTATATGAGTGGCCCTGAAAAGGGCCTTTGGGTACTTTTATTTTCTGCCGTTGTTCCACCACCTTTTGATTTTACTAATGATTCCCTTTATCTTCTTCTTTTCGTCCTCAGGAATCCAGTCAGGATGTTCCATAGCTCTAAACATTTCCTGAACTTTGATCCATCTCTGATTTAGTCGATCAAAGTCATCTTTCTTCTTTTTGTTGTCTTGTTCCTTTCTCTTCTTAGTCCAGTTATTTTTAATCTTGATCACCTCTTCTTCCATCACCTTCTCATTATTGCTTCTGCTTTCTTTACTCGGTCTAGTCCCCGCTTCACATAAGCCCACTCTATCAAATTTAATGTTTCTTCTAGAAAGCACCCGACTTTGATGACATTATCAAGTGCTTCCTTCAAGCTCCCTATTCTTATATATTTTGTTTTAATAAGCCTTCTTAATTTCTTGGCTTCCTCCTCTATCATACCTTCTAATAGATCTCTCACTAATTTCAAATTGGCTACAAAGTCCAGGCTACACTGAAATTCTTTCTCAGCCTTTCCACCACATATTCTGCATCAATTATCCAAAACCAGCTGTGTCGGAGTTGGTTGAACAAGTCGATGGCCCATCTTGATATGTTCAAAATTGAATGGCTCAATCAAATGACGTTCGATTGAGTATATATATATATATATATATATATATATATATATATATATATATATATATATATATATATATATATATATATATATATTAAGCACGGATGTGAAGGAAAACAACCCTTACACTCACTTTTCATATTATATACTATTCACAAACCATACAATTTACTATCCACACACGGGGAAGCAGTCATAACAAACCACATAATTTACTATCCAATATCACACCATCTACCATCCACACACACGGGGAAGCAGCCAAAACAAACCACATAATTTACTATCCAATATCACACCATCTACCATCCACACACGGAGAAGCAGCCAAAACAAACAATATAATTTGCTATCCAATATCACACAATCTACCATCCAAAAACGAATCAGTGTTTATAATCACACTACTCCTATCTCATACCAATCGGCAATTTGAACAGTCTCTTTTCTAGACATTTGGTACGAACTGAGAAGCATGAGTGGCTTCACTATCTCAATCTTCTTTTTGAGGGATAGTGAAAGCCTCTTCATGTCTTACTCTATACCGCAACCGTGGATGAAGTTGTGGTTGTTGCTGCTGAGGCTGTGGCTGTGCTTGTGTCTGTGGCTGTGGCTGTGACTGTGGCTGTGGCTGTCCTACTAGTTCTGCTTGTGTCTTCACCTCCGGTTTCACCAGACAGACTTTAAGCATTATGAGGTAAGATAGGATTTGATTTTTCATGTCCTCCTCCTCCTCTTCTTCAATCCTGGCCTGTTCTGCTATGACCTCCATAGCCAGCTCGTCCAGGAGACGTCTAGCATTATCCAGGTGCATCTGAAGTTCTATCAACTTTTGTAGTCTGCTTATCTTCTTTGGGTTGATGAGTAGCCAGACTGATGAGTACTTATCAAAATATGGGACAAGCGGGGACGTGAAGGAAAACATGCCTATGATCAAAAACTTACGTTACCCCTATCATCACCAAAACACACGGACTTAAAAGAAACACTCGCTCAATTTTTTACTTTACTAACATGAATTATCAATTTAACAAGTTACTGGAAAAATACGTTGTTCTTATAGACGCACCTCAAACAAAGGTAAACGAAGAATGTGATTATTATTAGGTGCTTAAGCTTGAATAAGCAGCAACAATAAAAGAAGTGAAAATAACAAGCTTGTAAAATTTAACAAACAATTTATTAAGGACAAATATTTTCATAAAGAAAGTAAATAAACTTACGGTTTTAAAAAATCAAGTCCAAACATTAATCCAAAAGAGAATTCACAATATAATCCACTTGTGGAATTGCAAGAGTCCTGATAATAAAATGTACTAATAGTTCCTGGTTCGAATCTTGACGATATAATCCAATATGGACGACGATGTCACTTGATTTAGTCAATTCATGTTAATGAAAATCTATGAGCACATATTCTTTTCCAGATAAATAATAAAATAATTTCTCTTGCTCCAAGCGAATTGACACAATTTCCAGTACACGGTTATTAAAAATAACTCAAAAAGAAGACACAACTTAATATTATAAAGGCCCAACTTCTACTGAACTGTTCTCTCCCAAACAATAATTTAAATACCTGTTTTATACGTAAACAAGGAGTCACGTGATATTCTAGAAACTATCAGAACAAACCTACGTTCAAGAAATCACGTAAATACCATATGACCCAACTAAAATTAGAAAGATGTTTATACTTTACTCCATTTTGTCCTTGGAATCAACCAATCATTTTAAAAGTAAAGCTTTAATGTCCTTGGAATCAACTAATAATTTTAGAAGCTTTTTTACGCTCTGAAGCAAGGTCAGAAAATGCGGTTAAAATATGTTGTTTACTATGTAAAAGTACAGGTCATCCATTTCTTGAAAATCTCTCCCAACTAACGAATTTTAAACCCAAAATGTCAAATTTGAATCTGACAAACAAAATTAAATGATTTAATTAAAATATACGTAACATTATAGACTCACTTCTATTTTTATTCTAACTTCCTCACATACCATTAGCAAATTGAAATATTAATTATTTTCGAGAATATTGGGTCGCCCTGAAAAGGGCTGTTTTTGTGATGGCAATATTTTATCGTCTAAGATTGCGTCCTCGTCTGGCAACAGAATATGGTCTGCTTCTTCGGAAATAGAAGGAAAACTCTTTCGTGTCCACACGACAGTCGACAAAACTTCTGTCTGGTTCCTGCTGCTGTTGTTGCTATTGCTGCTGTTGCTGTTCTCTCTGCTCTCTCTGCTGCTTCTGAAGTCTATACTTCTTAGTCCATTCTTCTTTTAGTCCATTCTTCCTCTCTGAAGAGTTCTTCTATGAGGTCTTCCGTCACTTGCAACATTCTAACATTCTCTATCTCTTCAGGCTTTGGCATCAGACTTTATCTGTTACGATGCAGATTGACGTAATATTCGTTCAGCTTGGCTAGTCTTGAGCACATCTTCGTAAGAGGATGAGTCAAACAATGAATGGTCACACTGGAGACTATCCCTGCTTTATATGGTTCAAGCGCGGACGCGATAGAAAACACCCCTCTACGGTTAAGGGTTGGAAACATTAGGATAGTTTGACGTGAAGGAGAGAAAGAAGTCAAAGAGCATCTATATTAATAAAAATATAAAACAAACGACAGACGCATTAGTTTAAAAACACAACATTTTTATTCAAATAATAAACAACTAACAAAACACAATATTTTTCAACTAACAAACATTTTTTTCAAATAACAAACATTTTTCTCTTCAAATTACTAACATGTATGTTTCAAATAACAAACGTTTTTATTTTTTTCAACTAACAAACATTTTAAATTCACAAATAAACATTTTTTCTTCTTCAAATAACAAGTATTTTTTTTCAATAACAAATACATCATTTTTGACATGGTTGACAACGTTGTGAATTAAATTGAGATTTCCACTGTTGGAAGTCATTTGGCCATTGATGTACACTACGTTTCCTAGAAAAAGACAACAGATAGCCATAATGGTCACAAAACCATCGATATACTTTGTCATCGTTTCGAGACGAATGACGATCAAAAAAGTCACAAAATGTTCTAAAGAATATCCAAGACTGCGATGATGCAGATAATAGACACAACATTGTCCACACACCATAGAATCTGTGCCTTGTAATTTCACATTTTTGAATCGTGTCGTTTTGGCATTTCTTCTCATAAAGTCAATGATATCGTCTTCGAAAGGAGGTAATCCATACGAATCAAAATACTCCACACAACCCTCTTGAGGAAAGTACACAGCTACCTAGTGAGTTCCTGGAAGATGACTGTCATCTGTGTTGATGACATAAGCTAGATTATCTTGAGGTTTGCGATGAGGTAGTTCATCTTTAGGACACACGACAGGATTCCAAGAAGCAGTGTACGAACTGCGGTTCAAAAGATAATAAAGTACCCACGTATCCATTTTTTGTGGCCTTGTTTTTTTTCTTCACAGGTGATGATAAGTCTCAATTCAAACCAGACTTTTTGCTTGAAAAGGTCTGTCAAGTAACTGTTTCTTTGCTTCGTCTCCTTACTCTGTGCCAAGAGAGCTTCGATGTGATCAATCTCTCGAAGAAACAGTGGAGGAGAGAATGATCACGCAAGTCTTTATACCACTGAAGTAACACGGCTTCTTCTGTCCCTCATTTTATTCTCCAAGTGTTTGGCTAAACAGGTGACTAAATATTGTTCCTGTTCTGGCCATCTGGACTGCATTATCACTTCTTCTTTTTGGTCTTGGGGATTTGATTTCTCTGTAACCTCCCATTCCATTTCCATCGGTTCCCTACTGTTTAAAGAGGGACAAGGGTCTTCCATAGTTTCTAATAGTCTAGAATGACTTCTCTCAAACTGTTGATTTGTATGGTATTATCGAATTCAGCATACAGAATGACATTCACCGTTTCGGCAAGAGCCTCTGCAAACTGAAGTTCCACACGCAGTTGCCCAGATTTTATAGGGTGGAAATGTCTCTCTTCACTACCTTGGTCTGGAGTGAAATCAAAAGCCCACAAAGTGGTTCCTAACTGTCCTGTGGCTTCGTACAGCGACAAGTACGACCTAAAGTAATTCTTTTAGGCAAAGTCTGGTTCGAAGGGTCGGGTACACAAAGATTTGCCATCGCGACTGACTTTGAATTTGGATACTTTGCAGCGCTTAAACTGGAAAGGATTTTCATTGTTGGCACCGTTGAGGGCTGGATTGCTCACGATACCAAAGCATAAACGTTTGGGTAACTGTCCTTGGAACAGATCATCTTCTATCTTAGATTGGAGTCCAGTGGCAATGGTGAAAGTTTTTACTTCCATGCGTGGTATCGGATACTTGGCTGTCATCCTGCTCAAAGTGTGACTGATATAATTCCCCACTTCAGCTAACACTTCCACACGACGCACGTATAAACTGGCTTGTTAGACAATGGTTTTGTATTCGTTGACATGAGCCATCAAATGGAAAGCAGTACTGCTACGGTTCAGTCTCAAGCGATATCCTCCCCGTTCAGCAAATTTTCCTCTTGAAGCCACATGTCCAAATGCAAACGATGGAACAGTTTTAAACTACGTCCTTGCAGAATTTTCTTTGGACGGTCGTTAAAACATTCATTGTGAGGATCGTCATCTTCTTTCAATTCTGTGTCGTTAAACTTATCCTCGCCTGCTGTGCCAGGTTTCCATACCACGCAAGCATAAATTAGTGTTCTTGGCTTCTTTTCCGTACGTCAAGAGATTTTCGAGGTACGCTCGTTAAGGGTAAGTATCCGTGCTACTGCTGACCAGTTTGTTATTAATTTACAAATCCACATCGTTGAACAAGGAATGCATGTAATTATCGACAGGAGCTACTCGAGCATCGGCTCCCGGAACGGAGTTGTCCGTTTTGATCACTTTCACTTTCAAATACAAGTAACTGCTGTTCAGATCGATGTAATCTTCGGGTTGCCCTTTGATTTCAAACTCGATGGGAGCTGAATCCGCCAAAGAGGAGACGGAATAAAATTCGACCCATTGGGCTTCTTGCATGGCCATCATAGTGGGTGGCATGGCAAATAGATCCAGTTCCGACTTGGAACAGGCACAAGAATCTCGGGGCATCATTTTTTTTCAGTCTCTATGATTTGCTTTTAATAATCAAAAATGTCTTTGTCTCGAACGGTTCTTTTTTTCTTAGTCTTTCTAACTTTAGAGGTATGGAGAGTTTTGGAAGGGTGTCTTCGTCGTCGCTTTATGCCTTGTCTTTGATGTGTCCTCATGGAAGCAGGAATGCCAGACTTGGTACCGTTCAGGACATTTATAGGACTTTCTCGTTGGCCCAAACTCTCTTTACCCGTTTGAAGCAAGACATTTTTGCCTGCTCTCAAGGAAGCTTGTTTGGGATTTTGTTTTTCAATGAGAACATTTTGAAGAAATTCTTTGCCGTGAGTCAATGTGACATCTTTTAAGGCGTGCAATCCTCGTGTCACCCTCGGTTTCAAAACAGGAACCACGGAACGAAAGGCTGATTTAAACATATCTCCTAAACCATGTCCTCGTTGTCGAGCGACTCCTCGGTACACAGGATACATCACTTTCCAGTTGTTAGAGAATCGTTTTTAAATGGAGTATTTTGTCCCATATCTCCTTTCATAATAATATTGACACTGTCAAAATACGACTTACTGACATGCAAATATTGACGATATACAAATTCTCGGTGAACGTGATAGGTATTTGCACCTTCCTCGTCAGCGGTTGCGGCAGAATCCACTTCGAAAGGAATGACACGCAGTAACTATACAGAGGTGTGTCCTACTACGTTGTACTCCACCACATCGGAGTACACAAACATTAAGTTGAGTCATGGATTCATTTCTACAGGGAAAAGAAAATATTTCGCAAAATCCAAGTTACTGGTCATGGCTGGTATTTCTTTTACTTGACAAACCTCAAGTCTCCATCCAAAATATCATACAATTCAGGACAAAAGGTAATAGCCATCATTTTGTCCTCTGAAAATTTGATCATTAGGCGACAAGCCACTTTATGGTACTCAAAGGTAACACTTATTCTGGCTTTGTCCATGGCTTTGCCAAAATACAGTATTGAACCTGGTAGCAAGTGGAGTCACTAAATGTTGACGCTAAAATAGTAGCCTGTAGAAATGGTTAACAGATAGGTGGACCGATCAGTTTTGGGGTCCTTTATTTTCATTGGGTCACTGACAGTGATGCGTTCGTCTAAGTGTTGTTGCAATTTTTCGTCATACACTTCTACTGAAAACCTGTTTTGATCTTCGAAGATGTTTTTGATTTGTGTCGGGTGTATCATTTCCACTAAAGCCACTTACCAACGGGCATCTTCATCCAAATGAATGGCTTGGGGTAATTTAGCTGTGTAACAGCACAACGTGTTGTTAAGTAAAATTCGTTAATATTGTTGTTCATAATTCCAACGTTCTTCTGTCCGAGGAGTCACTGAATGTTAAAGGAGTGTCTAAAAGAGAATTGTGGTTGGCGGGCTGACTGTTGGGAGAATGGCTGACGTTGGACGCTAGGCTCCCAATATTGTTACTGTTGTTCCCGTTGTAAGAGTATTTCAGGGAAGGATTGGGAAGAAGATAACCGATGCAACTGCTGAGTAAAATGGTATACAATTGTTTGTCTCCTTGATGCAAACTAAATTTGCAATGGCTGCACCGATGACACAATACACCATAAAGATTTCACAGAAAAAGACGATTTCCTTTTTAGGTACACGTTCTCCACACCACACACACAGAGAAGAACTGGATGAAGGAGTAGTCACTGTGGTAGCTGAAGCTGTATTGAAGTGCATGATGGTCACCTCTTTTTATAGTTGATGACTTGCGAAGCGTCAATCCAAGAATCAAAACTGGGAGGATATCCTTTCGAATGTACTTTGACTTCTCTGACACGACATTTACCTACTTTACTGTTTCTACGATCAAGAATGCTCTCAATTTCGTACACGTAGTCTTCGTTTTTGGTGACACGTTGTAACTCAGGCAAGTAAAACGTTCCTTTTAATACTTCTCCGTTCATGTCTTCCAATTTATAGACGGTAGGATGACGATCACGCACTCGTCCAGTAACACGAAATAATTCGGTGGTCCAGTTGGGTAAGTAACCTTTCTCGAAAGTGCGTTTGGTTTTGCCAATGCTAACACAATCTCCAGTGATTAACACTTCACCTTTCTTGGGGACAGCCATCGTCCGGGACGTACCAAACAAACGCCTAAAAACAGTCACTTCGTTGTCGTGTTGTAATTGGGACATCTCGGTCAAATGAGGATTGGGTGGTAAATGGGGGGGGGGGGGGGGTTCCTTGTTCTAATCAACGATGGTATTCCATCCATCGTTTGTAAGAGACCAAAGTCAGTTTTCGTCCTTCCATTGGCTTCCAAGGTTATGTCTGAGATCGTTGTGCTCCATAGGTCCCTTTTATCTTCTAGAAGGATCATACATATTTCTACCCATCCCTTGGGGCATCCATTGGGTCATTCCTTGTGTCATCCCTTGTATCAAAACCTGGTATTAAGCCTGCCAACAAGGGAGCAAGAAAGAATAAAAATACTCCGCGTTGCACCAAAATCTTTTTCTTTTGATGGATGTGTATTTTCTTTTGGAACATTTGACGAAGAACGTGTCGATGTCTGGCTAAGCATTTTTTCTGGTGTGGAGACAACGGTATCGTGCCTTTCAAAAAATTAATACAACATTCGCACACGGTATCGATGACATCTATGGAGGCCGTTTTAATGATTTGTTTTCGCATGGTCAGAGAGATTTTGGACAGGACGGACAACATGTCTCCATGTTTAACTAAACGAGGTGGCAGGCGTTTCCTTTTCTTTCCTTTGTGGGGTGAATAAGAATGTTTTCTGCGAGGTGACATCTTTACTTGTTCGTTCCAGAAATACACTGACGTCAAAGAGTTGGTATACACCCTCTTTTATCTTTTTTTGGAACTAGCTCTTCGTCAAAAAGGTAAAGACGTGTTTCCCTAAATCTTGAAAAGAATCGCTAAAGACACCAGTTTGGTTCTGCAATGATGTGCCTAGTTAGTTCAAACCTTTATGTAAAAAAGTGTACCTCTCTTTCGTGACTTCTCCTTTTCTTTGGATGACTGTGTCTTTTTAGAGAATGACGTCGATGTTTGACTAAGCGTTTTGTAGGATGACGAGATTGTCTTTTTCCTTTTCCTTTTTGGACAGCAGAACGGCGATGGTTGTGGTGTGCACGTTTTTGAGGAGACATCATTGGGTGTTCAGAATTGGCACAGAAAATGCTGATTCACGTCGTTGTTCTCAAGTCATTTTTATACGTGAATGCGATGCCACTGATTATTTTCCCTCGTATCAACTTCATGACAGGTAACGCACGTCGTGAAGGGGTTCGCAATGGACTAAATCGGGACATTTCTTGTTTGGACAAATCCAATAAACTCTTTAACATGCCAGATCTTTCGTGGAATTGACTTTGGGGGCAGGTCATTTGTGAGCAGCTGCTACTGCCGCTAATGAATAAGAGGGTGTCACCGGTGGAGGAGACGTTTTGGGAGACGCAGATTTCCAATGTTTCATCAAATTAGGAAGAACGGGTGTCAAATTGGATTTTGCTGGCATCACCAGCAACGGAGAAGTGGAAGAACCTGAGGCTACTGGAAACGCGGTCACTGGTGCTACAGGTCGTGTTCACGAAGGTAAGGATTGGTCCTGGCCGAAGTGCCTCTTTTGCGGATGACAGCTCTTTCCTGCGGACTTTTCTTTTTCTGTGTTTTGGTCTTGACGCCATTGTTGTTTTCCTTGGAGATTCGTTTGGGTTTTTTTTCCTGGGGTGATCTTTGGAAGCATTGGGATCCCATTTTAAAAGGGAACGAATGATAATACTTCCTAGATAACCGCTACCTCCAGGTTTCAAAATGATTTGCTTTTAGGTTTGAGTGTCGATGCGAGGATCGGCCAGTTGCGTCAAGGCTACTTTGTTTCTTTCAAAAAAGCATTTGGTTTGATGTGGAATGTGAATGATACCTTGCAGTAATTGACGTGCTGTTACCGTAAACCATCGTAAGACTTCTTTGAGACTGGCTTCTAAGACTTGAGCATGTATTTGTAATTTTTTTCGCGACTGATACCATACAAGACATGAATCAATTTGATGGGAAGATGAGACTGAAAGGACGTCATGTTGACGATGTATGAGACAAAGTCAAAGTGACCGAGGTTTTCATAGATTTTTTAGGTCTTGTTATTGGTATGTCGAAGACAAGGACGTGTGCACGACAGGTCCTCCGTTTTGACACCAGTCGTGAAACAAATCGGTACGAAATCGCAAATAATCGGGAGTGGTGGGTTTTAAATCCAAGAGTAAATAGGCGTGTGGGGCTTGAGTGGCATCATCGTACGCATGAGTCAGCCAAGGTGTTCCTAACTGTTTGGATAAGACTTGCACTTACAATTTATCTCTAGGACTGTTAAACAAGACCACGTAACGAGCATTGAGACTAATGGTACGATGGGCTTTACTTTGTTGAAACAAATTTTGTGTAATGTAAATGACACTGGCATTACGATGATGCCCTTTACGCGTTAACCACAGTTTAATTTCGTCTTCGTCTTCTCCTAACATGTCGTCAAAAATGTTCAAATGAGTTTGACTAGGGTCAGACACGATCCCATCGTCTTCGCTAGGAATGCCTTCCGCAAACACAATGGAATAACCTTGACTTTCTTGCAAGAGGCTGTATACCGATTGCCACTCTTTGTAACATCACACGATGCGTTGAGGTGAACGATCGATCAAATGATGTTTATGTTCGATCAAACGTTTGACAAATTCGGTTTTGCCTGAACCGCTCGGTCCAGCAATTAACATGTTAAAAGGATGACGAAGATACAAGGCCTCCCAACTAGCATGATCTAAGTGTTCGTCAATGACTTTCAATGTCGAGGAGGAAGGCGTAGAAATAGCAGAGGTAGCCATAGTAGTGTAGGGTATGACACTATTGACAATAAAAGAGACAAGACAAGAGGTTTTTATACTTTTTCAGGGCACGTTTATTTCAATTCATGTTTAAATTGGAACAACACGAAAGAAAAAGATACATAAAAGCCAAATGAATAATTACAAGAATAAAATACACAAGGTAAAGATCAATGTGGTATATAAACAAGACTCTGTACAACATCGTTTTGTTAAGTGTCATAGAGGTAGTGTGTAATGTTCTTATAGTCTCTACATTGGGTACAGGTAATGTTCTTATAGTCTCTACATTGCGTACAGTCACATAGGTGTCCTCTCGGAATGGTCTTTTTGGGGGAATGTCCATGATAGTCCTGTCTTGAAAAGAGTGATTGTCTTCGGTGACAGATTCTTCTTCTTCTGGCACTGTCGCTAACACAACTTTAAAAGTGACTTGCATTCACTTGACGATGGATTTTATGATCACAACGCTTGAGCATAATGGAATGCTTCTTTGTCGAAACCTCAAAACCGCAACTTTTCCATGTCACGTACATCTGTCCAATGAGAGTGTAAATTACACATTACACACATATCGTCGTACACCTCTTCCGTACGTAAAAGTTGACGAATCTTTTTTTCCTGTAGAGGTCAAGACATATCCAGATGAAAGCGTAAGGCTTTCAACAGAATGAGTCTCTCGTGGACATTTAAAGGCGTACCCGTACTGTCTTTGAGTTATTGTTCGTAACGTGTCCCGAGGAATCTACAGGTAGACGAAATCCCATAAGGCAAGTCACTAAAACACACACTACACGACAACCCCAATCGATGGGACACAGTTCTCGTAATAAGTGTTCGTAATCCTCCACCGTTTGAATATTCTCATTGATATCCTTCCACGGAATCTATATTATCACAAGTGATAAAGGTTGTGGCATGGTAGTTCTATTTTATACTTCTTTATGTCGAAGACCATAAGTGTATATTCTGCACAGAATTATTTAAAATCTTTTCCAAAAGCGAAAGTGATTAATATGGTGTGTAATTTCGAATCACTGCCATTCAGGACAACGGTCAAGAATGATCAAAAAATCTTCAGATGTAAACGGTCTAATATGGAATCTGTGGAATGTACACTTGATCCAGAGAAATCTGACACGTTGATTGATTTTTGTAACTTTCCTCTTGTGCATTTCACGACACAAAAATTATACCGTCACCAATTGAGCTTCTTCTTGAGCAAGTCCCTGCCAAACTTCCTTGTAGATCTTCTCTTGCAATTTGTGTGATAATCCTTGAATATTATTTTTAGAAAGGGTTTATATACTGGTCTAGGCTTGTCTCCAGGCCAAACTGGTTTGTTAAACGACATGGTATTGTCACTTTCAATCACTAAGGTCCCACTAAAGGCAGATATAGACAATTCGGAGACCATCAAGCATGTTCCAGGTAAGCGGAATCCTTCTGTTCCCACTCGTAAATTGACACACCACATCTGAAACACTTGACTTTATCCCCTTCGCACACGTAGAAAAATCTGGCTCTGGCTACTTGTTCAGGAGTTGATCCAGGCATATATTTTGGCCATTTATCTTTGAAGGTTTGGAATCGACTTTTAAGGTGACAGTATTCAGGCAAGCACGTTGGGAACGAATATTCCAGTCTCCTCACTTCAGTTCGATGCAGGTACGGTGAAATTCCTAGGAGTCCGCCATAACGTGTGGCACCGCTTTTGCATCCCTCAGGTTTGACACGCACAGTATCACTTTCCATGGTAGATATAGGTGTAGTAGTCATAGCAAAGTTCCAACGATGCCGTGCTGAATCGCTGAGGTCACAGCGTAAAGCATCACTGCAATCGCAAGGTATAACATTGCACTCGACTTGAGAATCCCCAAATTTGAATGATGTCTGTTTAAACGGATTTATCTTGTTTCGTTTGGTCGTTGTAGTTACAAATGAACTATTGGTCTTGGACAATGTCCCTTTTTATATGCTGCCCAATATCAACGTGACTGTACGGTAAAGTAAAGTGATTGGGAAGTAGTACTCTCTTCTGGTACATTATTTGATAGACTTTTTCCAAAGATCGGCTGACAATTTGGGGTGTGTGTAAACGGACGATCTTGTGCGGTTCGTGGGTGGTCACTTTAAACGTTTCATCCTGTCCAGACTGTAAAGCTTCTTGTAGAACGTTAAAGTTCAACACTCGACTGGTGCGATAATTGAGAGTCAATCCTTTCACTTTGCATTCGGTGTGCATTTCTCCTTGTGGGTCTCGGTATTCGTAGCCGTAATTTTTAGGACCGCCACTTGCAAAAGAGAAATTTGTCGTCGGGATGTTCATCTGTCCAGGTTCCTAAACGGTCGCAATGATGACATTTCCAAATTTGTCAGTTTCTACAAAATCTAGTCTAGTTCTTCGTAATTGACTAAGATCAAGTCCTCACGAATGACGTCCACGTGTTTCATGTATTTTGGTTTTGTCGTGCATCATCTGAATGTAGCGGGAAGGTTCGGACAAATACTCCGTCTTGGGTAAAGACAGGCGTTGTGCCATTTTACCCCACAAGCAATTTAACATCACCTTAGCAAAGAATCGCCTTCCTTCGTTTTTCTCGGTGTGGTCTAAAGTGATGCCTTCCTGCTCCCAATATTTTTCTTTTAATATCTTTTGGTCTTCTGCAGTTTGGCACCAGGAAGGATAGCCACTAGCTTCTTGTTTTAGTTTCAAAAAGGCATCCACGTAGTCTGCAAAAATACCTTTCTGTGTCTCGTCGCCCTTGTGGAATTGTTGTGTCTTGGGAAAGTTGTAAATTTCGTACACTTCTAACAGTAGGTATCCCAGGTCCAGAGCTTTAAACAATTCCACGCTAACCCACGTTCCTGTCAAGGAGCGTTCTTCCTGGGTGTGCTGACAAGGTTGGTCATGGTTGCACGTCTCGGCAGAACTACGACACAAAGGAAACATCAGTTTCCCTTGGCAATGGTGAGGTAAAACGGGATGGTGCAAGTCTGTGGGAAGTAAGACTTTGCACTTGATCACTCCTTCGTACTGTCGAATGTTGTCCAGATCAATGTGTTCTGTCATTAATTCTGGGTGCCCTACGGGAAAGTGACAATATTTGCACACGTAAGGATACAACGAGCACACGTCCAAGTATTTGATTTCTTCTCCCTCCTCCTCGTCCGCATGGTACAGCAAAGAGTTGGCATTAGTTTGTCCTCCGTACAAACTATCCCGAGGGTTCAGTGGGTCCGCCAACTGGTAACTGTCTACGATGCGTTTCAATTCGGGATCGGTATTCAAACGCTGATCGTACTCGTGGTTCCACATTTCCACCACCTGGTATCCTCGCTGTTCTAACTTCAAACGTCTCTGACAAGTAGCCTGGTAAAAGTCTTCCATGGTCCGTTGTAAAAACTGATTCTTGGTGTCAGGTTGAGGGTACCACACGGGACATCCGTTAAATAAGCAACCATTAAATTCGTACACGATTTGAGGGTTTTCTATGTCCCAGCCATCCACCGAATACGTTCCGATGGTCTTTTCACCTCCTTCGTTGCGGGCGTGTTGGATCCATTTGTCTTCATTCTCGCACAAGTAATGTAGCCAGCGAAGGGCTTTGACCGAATATTGACGGTTGACAAAGTTCGTCGTTTGAGGGCTGATGACAGCGAGGTTGTTTTCATGCATGAATCATTTTCGGTGCACTAAGGAACATGCTTTGGCGATGGTACAAGCTTCTTTCAAAGGATCTATCCCTCCGCACTCCATGAACCATTCTCCAAAATTTCCACAGCAACGTTATAAAATGTCCACGTCAGATCAACAGTACTTTAACATTTCTTCTTCAAAGTCAAAGGGGTCCGAGGCGTTTGTCTGGTATCAAGCGTGGAAAGCTTCTCGTTGTTCGGTGCGCATGTTGTCGGGGTCGTAGTAGTGAGCCTAAAGCAAATGGGGTAGAACTGCATGTTGATTGGCTTCAGTATTGAAAAAGTGTGGAAAATAATCTTTGGCCATTTCTGTCATTCCAAACAGTTTAGGCATGCCACTCAAAAGCATGGCCAAGTAACTGGTTGAATCTTTAAATTGTACTTGTCCTACTTGCATAGAAATGATTTTGGCTCTGTTCAAAGTCACTTTTGGACGTTCGGTACTTTGTTCCATATAGTATCTGATCAGAAATTGCCCATCGTATCCGGAGAAATTGTGAGCCATTACTGTGGCATGGCGATGACATTCTCCGTAAAGTTTGATGTCCTCTTACTCCACGTTTCGTCGATGGAGTTTAGGATCCATTGGGCAAAATCGGCCAACGTGTTTGACCCTCGAAAGATTTTTTTCACGTCCTCCAGGAATCTTGCTGCAGTGAGTGCAATGACTAAATATGGGCTCTTGGATACACTGCTTGCACGTTCGATGAGCCACACAGAAAATAGGAATGTGAATACCGTTCTCTTGCATGCATTCGAAATCAAAAAAAGATAAAATTACCTTTCTTCTGTTCATCTTCTTGTTGGGGTTGGTATTTTTGAATGTAACATTCGTAATCCAAGTCCTCAATTTGGCGACAATGTGACATGTTTCTTCCCTCGGCAAACGTGAAACTTGGCACTCTTGGTACGTATGACTTGTCCACAAGTTTGGCACAATCTCAGAAGCTGACAAGTACTTTTCTGCTGTGAACCTTGCATCTTCAAATGTTGTTGGTAACAGGTAGGACTGACAAAAGTGCGCTGACAAACAGGGCAATACACTCGTTCTTGTCCTTTGTCCAGACAGGGTTGAGAGGCCAAACATCCCTCACATTTTGATCCATAATGCTTGTGTTGTTCTCGATTGTTATAACCATAGTCACATTTCTCACAGAAGTAACTGTATCCTAGGAATGCAGTGATACTGGTGATGGTATCACAATGCCCATCGTGATGATAGACGTGAATGTACTTTCCACCTTTGAAATCGTTGCCTCGAAACAAAAGAGGACCACGCACTTCTTGAGGGTGTACTTTCAAGGTGTAATGTGGAGCCAAGACGCCTTGCAATTTTTGCATTTCTGGAATGCCGCAAGGGGCGTCTTTGGATATCCCTGCTTGCTGTAACAGGAGTTCTACTACACTTCGTTGTTTGGCTTGGTCCAATCGTTGAATACTTTTCCAGGCTCTTTTCCATTCTACCGTCTCGTTCTTGTTGGCATACGTTTGTCCCACGACTATGGCACTGGCTAAACACATCTGGTCTTGAGAATTGTTAATTTGGACGAGGTTTCGCTTAATGCTGCGAAGGTTGTCGACCAATAACACTTTTTACGTTTCCGGTCCCCTGAGGAAGAGACACGTGGGTCATGAACAGTGTGGCTTTTCCATCGGTGATGTGAAACTTGTTGGATTGTTGCACATGTTGAATCTTGTCGATGACTTTCGAAAGTGTTAATTGTGATGGACTGCTAAACTCGATCCAGACGGGAGACTTCAAATTATCGTGATGAATAGAAAGTCCCAAGCGATCGTCTTATTTGGCTTGACATTGCTGTTTCAGTGTAGTTAACACAGAATCCCACACCTCGGTAATGAACCCTTCTCTATTCTCCAAAGGTACATTGGACTTGAAATCTTTAAACTTTACAG
Source organism: Unio pictorum (assembly GCA_030141615.1). Taxonomy (NCBI): domain Eukaryota; kingdom Metazoa; phylum Mollusca; class Bivalvia; order Unionida; family Unionidae; genus Unio; species Unio pictorum. The sequence continues at coordinate 5,017,564 of JARLTB010000034.1, read as the reverse complement.
CGTACCTGTAAGCCGTTGTTCTAAAATTTTCGGAAGGAACGCTTTTCCGTTTCTCGAATGTGATAGTACTTTTCAGGGTTTACTAAGGGTTGTGAACCTTGCCTGGACGTAGCTTGTCTGGATCTGGATTCGGGTTCACTCATGTCATCCTCAGAATCACTGGCATGAATTTGAACAAGACTTCAGCTACTGTGCTAGGCGATACATCACGTTTCTATCTCTTACTGTCTTCTCCGATCACGACAACATGATGCGGTCTTTTCATCTTGTCTGCAAAAAGCAAAAATGACTACATTTTAAAGACCATGAACCCTATATATTCATGTCCGATTAGTGTATATATAAAGGGTCAGTGTCTAACCTTCCAGTATTCATTTCACTCTCACATTGACCAGAACGATGGAAGAGCCTACACAAGTTGAACGTCTGATCAGAGCTTTGCGTGGTGTCATACGAAAGTTTTCTTCAGACAATCCAACGGACTACTCTCCCTCCTTTCGAGATAAAAGTCAAGATACTTGCTACATCTGTAAGAAGAAAGGACATTAGGCTACAGAATGTCCAAATCGTGAAAAAAAAATGGTACCAGAAGAGACAAAAGTCAAGGTACCTGTTATCATTGTAAAGAGAAAGGACATTGGTCTCCAAACTGTCCTAAGAAACAACAGGAACAGGAGGAAGAGGGGGAGAGGAATTCTGAACAGGAGGAGGAGGAAGGGGTATCCTTCCCAAAGGAAGAAGCTCGACATGTTCACAAAGACAAGTAAAGAAGACGAAACGAAAGTGAGGAGGAAGAAGAAAAAGGAAAAACTGTAACAGTAAAGAAATTAAAAAAAAACAGAAAGAGTGAACAGAAGAAGCCTAAGAACTTTTTAAAGTGGTATTGTGTTATGTTATGTTGTGATATTAGATTGTAACTTGTACCAGAATACACCAGAGAGAAAAAAAAACGTAAGTTTCTCTTGGTTTTGATTTTATAGAATAAGAACCTACACTCACACACTCATACACTCACACGTACATCATGGGTTTAAAAAAAATAAAAAGGACTTTTGAGTTTTCATTGAATTAGGCAATTGAAATAGTATTTTCTTTTGGAAGGATGTGAGTGGCCCTGAAAAGGACCGTTGGGTATTTGTTTGTTTAAAACAAAACAAACTCAGAAACTGGACGTAACCATCTTTAACTGTCTTAAGCCTTTGCGACGGCCAAGGCCTACTTCGGGACTGGTGGTTCCAGTCAATTATTTGGTATAAATCACTAAAGGTGGTATGACAGACGAAGTCACAGTTAGATTGGGTTGTTTAGCTCGAGAAGGTCTTTTTCTCTTCGGTCGTGATAAAGAAGTCTGATACATTTGTTTCAGACTCTTTAACTCTGCTCAAATATCTAAAAGTACCGTGACCGTTTGATTTTCACTATTCTCTTTCCGTCCTTGGTCTTCTTTATTCTCTGCTGCTGCTACTGTTTCTTCTTGTTGTTTCCTTCTCGCTTCTTCTTCTTCCCGCTGTTGAAGGAGAAAAGCTTGCTATTCTTCTTTTTGTTGTTGTAAAAATCGCTCCTATTCTTCTTTCTGTCTCTGCTTAAAATCATCGACGTGTAAAAAAGATGGAGAATGTGACGAAGGTTCCGGAATAAATTTTTGTGAAGTTAGAAAATCCACAATATCCCAGTTAAAATCAACTTCTTCTTGATGTAGATTTGTCATGACTTTAGTAGTCACTGCTATAACATTACTTGCTGTCTCCACTACTGGTTCACCCCAATTTATCGTCTTCTTAGTTTCCGACCTGATTGACAACTCTGTCGAATCGATTGACTGCGCACAGACGCTAGTTCCCAAGGTGAAAACAAAGTCATATGGACAACGTTCGTTTGCACACCAGGGCCCAGAGACGTGGAACGAATTGCCCATTGAAATTAGACACAAAGACACAGTTGTCCCTTTTAAGAGTGCTCTTAAGACTCACCTGTTTCGACTGCAGGGACAAACTTAGCGACCTAATCATGTTTTGTATCTTATATGTTTTCAGCATGTTTTTATATTGTCCAATTTCATTGTTTTTGTCATTTGTTGTTCTGTAGTGTAGTCATATCATTATTTATGGTGTAAAGCGCTTAGAGCTTCATAAGATTAGGCTCTATACAAAGTCCTCATTATTATTATTATTATGATTAGTAGTAGTAGTAGTAGTAGTAGTAGTAGTAGTAGTAGTACCTCTATATAGGAAAGGTGACGTCACATACTGCTCTCTTCCGATTGGACGACTGTGACTGACTTTTGTAACGTGTGTTTGGATTGGTCAATAAACTCAATCCGTTTCGATCCGCTCTTCCTCTATAAATAACCGCCGTACACGGCATTCGCTTCACCTGTTCTCATCACCAGATGTGGACCGACGTAGAATCTTCTACTCTTGTTTCATCCATGCTATTTCGTACTGACTTACCTATGTATGACAGATCATCGTGGACTATCACTCATATGACTGATACAGCCCTTTGGAAAAGAAGTATATATGTGGAGAGGCAAGGTTGTTTAAAGAGAGTTCTCTTCTATGGACCAGAAGTGAGGAGAAGTTTTAGGAAGCGAAGAAGATCCGTGAGATATCATCTGTTTTTTAACAATATAATGTTAAACAAAAAATCCAAAGGCCCTTTTCAGGGCCACTCATATACCTCGAAAAGATATTTGCTTTCTTTGCCTTAATTTCCCTTGTCCCTAGACAGGCCCAAATAATATTCCCCATGTTAAATTTCCATTGACGCTAGATGGGCCCAAATAGTTCCCATGTTAAATTCCCATTGACGCTATACAGCCCCATAAATCGTGTCGCTATATTTCCCCAAGCCCTTTTTGACTGGATTTCCCATTGTCGCTATATCGCCCCCAATAACTACTGATATACTCATTTGAACGTTATGGTCCCATTGACGCTAAAGTGGCCCAACCCTTTGTCACTATGTTGAATTCCCCATCCACTCCATGTTACATTTCCCCATGTTAAATTCCTTTTGATGCCAAAGTGATCAACGACCATTTACTGGGATTTCCACTGAAGCTGAAGTGACCCACCTTACTACTTGTCACGCATGCGCACATGCATTGGATTCGCTGCAGTCATTTTATCGGATCTACTGTCCATTATTATTGTAATAGTAATAATGCAGCATATTCTTTAATTCAAGTTGTCTGTCCTATTACGAAAATGATGTCAGAGGTCAGACTATCTCATAAATTTAGAAATAATTCTGCAACATCCAGTATAAGAATGCAGTTTATATTTCACACACCTTGATATTATGTTGACAAAATACCATGACAACAAATGTGCATACTTTGCGATATACAGCTTACAGATACGTCCAAACCGATCACACAAATATCGCAATGAATTTTTTATTATTATGAAAATACAACAAACAATCAGATATGGCAAAATAAATTATAAACGAGATCTGAAATAAAATAAAATAAAATTGAGACTTCAAAAACAAAGTGTACATTTCTTTTGAATAATAACGGGGGGGGGGGGGGGGGGCAGGAGTAAAAATAGATACCGTATTGCGCATCATACAGCGCTAGCACAATTTGATAACATTAGAATACCAACATTTCGAAAATTTAATTTCGCGGATGGTGTGGTATCATTTTTTCTGTTTTCCGTTGTAGACATGAGCCATTTTCAAGCTTTAAAATCCCTAGTAATGAATTATTTTATTTAATTTACCGTTTTCATCTGTATTGAACGTAGCTCGAATGACACGAACAGTTACCTCCAACCATATATTACCTCCAACCATATATTACCTCCAACCATATATTACCTCCAACCATATATTACCTCCAACCATATATTACGCTCTTTTCAGTTCTTACTTTTCGTCATTATAACAATGTTTCTGGGTAAAGGAACTGCAAAACAGAAATACGAAATATGTGTATAGCGTCCAAAATTGCGCTTTATGGTTCTTGCCGTTTTTAAACAGTATGGCTAAAGTTTGGTCCGTGTGTAATCTCTCTCTCTCTCTCTCTCTCTCTCTCTCTCTCTCTCTCTCTCTCTCTCTCGTATAATGGTTTTCTTTGCGTTATTGTTTCTTTACTAGGGGCAGGATGGGGTTTGTGGTCCGACACGTTAGGAACTGTTTCAGAACTTTTGCCCAACTCTATACCACTCTTTATTAAAGACTTCAGATATATTTAAACACAACTGAATTTTAACATAATTTTATGTTGATAATACTTTTGAAAAGCAACCCAGAAAGAAAGGAAAATAATAATAATAATAATACAGTCGACTCCACTTAACTGCACATCGGTTAACTGCACGTAATCACGCCGGTCCCGTTTTTTTCTCAATGCGTAAAAATGTACTGTACCGTACTCCGATTAACTGCACACTCCGGTTAATTACACGGTCTCGTGACAGGCCCGAGGGTGTGCAGTTAACCGGAGTCGACTGCAATAATAATAATAATAATAATAATAATAATAATAATAATAAAAATAATAATAATAATAATAATTTTAATAATAATATTAATAATCATCATCATCATCACCATCATCATCATCATTCACATATGTCATGAATATATTGAAGTGCGTTAGTTGCATGTTAGTATTAATATGCGTCTTTTAATTGCAAAACTAAATTTCCTAACCCACCCACCCACCCCCGAGAAAAAAAATATTCTCAACTTTTAACACGACTTCGATTTTAACAAAAAAAGATTGAAATTAGTAATAATTAGATTGCTACCACATATTTCAGAAATATGGACACATCACTAGTGTTCTTGCAAGTTCAAATAGTGGAATAGTGTCCCCACGTACCAACAGACAGGAGCAGTTGAGACTGACTGCAACAGATAATGAACGGGTTATTACGAGCAGGTCAGATAAACGAATGATCTTTGTAACTGAGAAGTAGATAGTTCAGGAGGCAACATTCAGGGTCTGTTTGATTATGGATTGTTTTGGTGTTTAACCGCACAACAACACGTGTAGATTATGTAGTGCCAATGACAACTGAGTAAAGTCATTGCCCATGGACATACCACGATAGCTGACCCATGCTGGGGCGATGGTAGGATTCGAAATCCAAACCCTTTTGGGCGTGAGTTACGAACGTTAACCCCTGAGCTATCGTGGTTCCCCATTCAGGGACGGAAATAATAATAATAATAATAATAATAATAATAATAATAATAATAATAATAATAATAATAATATGTTTCTACTACTTGTATGATGACGACGACGACGACGACGATGATGATGATGATGATGATGATGATGATGATGATGATGATGATGATGATGTAGTATAATTCTTAGTAGTATCATGTATTTTTTCATTTCAACATGATTAATACATATGCGTCATGTACATGTTTTCTGTATTATCATCATCGTCTTCGTAGTAGTTATCTTCGTCGCTCCATCGTCACGGTGGAGGTTACCGCAGTTATTGATGAGGCCGCTGTCCTTGAAATGGCATTGATGTCGTGTACTTCTTTTCACTTCAAAAATCTAATTTTGTCGAAAGTGAGACAGTTGCTTTCTATACGGCATTATTGTCGGTCTGATTTATTAATCTGTCGGCATTTTTACCTGATATGTGATATAAACGCATGCGGCATTACACTTTACTCCTGTTGGATCCTCTATCTGTCCATCATTAGCGGTTACACTGTGCATATTAATTGTCACGCGTACCTACTGCCCAGTCAATCCAGGTATACCTAAGTCATCGCATACAAGAGCTGACAAGTAATGGTCGCATATTTTAGCATATTTATTACCATGTTTAATTAATCTAAATTTAATGTCAAAACTTGAATTCATCATTAGGTTGTATGTCTTCGATTTACAAAGACTCGTACTGATGTGACTTGTTGCTCTTCTAAAATGGAATTGAAACTTGTTTGGAATACTTCGCGTCTGGCACGAATATGGAATGGAATTATATTGGTATTTGTTTGTGTTAGACTTTGTCAGACTTTAACAATGCATAGGAGCTGTCAAGATGTGTATAAGGACCTTGGACAAAATGCTACTGATGGGGAATATGTGCTGTACTTAATGCAAGGAGGACAGGATGTAGGGGTGTCCTTTTACTGCTTTGGTAAGTAAAACCAACTGTAGTAAACCTACTGTTAGTCATATACCTACGATCTCTGCAGTGTGGCAGATTATAGTGATGTTTACCACTAGGGCATCATGCCGCAGACGGGTAGCATCGAGGCAGCTGCAAATACCGTTTTTGTAAGTCTGTGAATTTTGATCGTCTCCAACCCACGACCTCCCGCATCCGAGACCGCTGAAGAGGTCATCGGTTTTTTTTTTTTATCACATTCCATTTCTTTACGCAAAATCATAAAGGTTTCCATTATTGTTATTGTCATAACAACTTGATTCAGCGGCATCAAAATTGATAATAATGTTTTACTTTATAAATAATCTTTTTTTTTTCTTCGTTGAGACCCGAATTGTTATCAGCCAGTTACACCTTTGCTTTCTCTCAGTTGCAAGTTTTACATTGTATATTGTATGTTAGGTCATACAAGATCAGTACCTGATGCCTGTGCTTTGTTGGAATTTGTAGAAGGGGTCGTCTTTTTTTAAGACTGAGATACTTAAATCATACAAATAAGTTAACAGATTTACATGACATTATCGTGCGGTATAGTGCATGCTTGTTGGTATTTTCGTGTATAAATTAATGTGTGAAAACATAACTGATTACGAAAGCAGTTCTAGACAATTGCCGCTGCGGTATTCCGATATTGGGATGGACTTGAGTTACACAAAGTGCCTGCATTCGAAATTTTGATGGAATGAAGTTGAACAAAGGTTGCTCTAGGTCAATTGCCAGCGGCTATTTTGGGGAATTAAAGTAGGTGTGGATTTCACGGGTAAATCCAAGACCAGGATATACATGTAGTCGCATACTGTTTTGTAGATGAATGAGTCCCGATTTATAAAAAAAAAAAATGCCAAATTAAATTTATTCTGGTGTGAAAATGTGTTTGCATGATGTATAATCGTTTTATTTTATAATCTATAGGTAATAGAGGTGTCATGAAAAGAAATGATATAAGTCATACAATATATATGCATTTTTGTAACTTTAAAAAAGGTAGCTTTGACAATATCAGTAAATTACCTTGGCCAACAGAACGGAGACAATTGTTGTGTTTAATCAATTAACAAAGATCACGCAGATTAAATTACTTGAAGGATATTATATACATTGCTATCCTTTTGATTTGTTTGATAGACAAACTGTTATAACGTAAACCAACCTCCCATTTTACCTACTAGCCAGGTAAATTTTAATACATTATCTATCCTGGCAAGACATCTCTAGATACACTGTTCAACTTGTTATCTTACTCCACAAGTGAAACGAAATGTATATCAATATATATGATCTCCTACCCAGTTATTCAACTGATATTTGGTTTAAATATAGTTTGTTGTCAAAATGGGACATAATGGGATTGGACATCATGTATAACAACTTAAATTAGCCATCGTATTTCAAGCATCGCAATATTTTCCAACATGACCATAATGATTAATAATGAAAAATGATGAGAGAGAGAGAGAGAGAGAGAGAGAGAGAGAGAGAGAGAGATTTGGAGATTTGGAGATTTGGATTTTAACGTAGCTTTAACTAGTTTACACCCATATTGCTACGATTTATGTATTGTGGTGTTTATAGGGATGTCGAGCAGTGGGGCCTCATGCCGCAGACATGTGGTATCATGTCCCACCTAGTCCCATTATCATGACACCAGACTGACCAGTCCTAACACTAACTTCGTAACGGTGAATGCCTAGCGAGGCAGTTGCTGGTACCATTTTTTAAATAAGTCTTTGGTATGACTCGGCCTTTGCATCGCCCTTTCATTTATTATAAACAAAAACAGCCGGATGTTGCGTTGAGAGCAATTTAATCACGAACATGATTCATTGCTGTCTATACTTAGGACAGAACATGAAAAAAATGCATCGTGGTTTCAATTCCATTGCGGAAACAAAAAGGCGTGTAACAAGGCTGAACACGGTAAAGGTCAGCTTTAAAAGAGGTTACATTATGTAAGATCCCTAGTTTGATCCATCCTAGTATCTATAATTACAATATCTAGTGTTATTCGATGGCTAAAATTTGGCATGTCACTAGACATGTTTATAACGGTGACATCATAGAATGTTGTGTTCCAACTTCCAGCTGAAATCCGAATGATCCGCAGATGTCGCCGATCAACATTTGCTTAACTTGTGCGCACGTGAAAAATAAACCGGTTTTCCAGTTTAAGGGTATATGAAAGGGCTCAAAATATGCTGAAACGTCAATATAACCCAGTCTGAGTGGTCTTTCAGGGCTCTTAGTAATGCACACTTCAGTAGTTGGGGTATGACACTCTGTGACGAAATGGATAACAATTATGGTAATTGTGATGTCCCATTTCTAACTGCTAACAATCGTACATCATTTAGCAGTGATTGTGTGTAAGAATACCTTTAAAAACAATTCCATATATTTTTTTCCGCAAATTTTGATGCAGTGTATAGCAATTTGGAGTCTGCATGTAGCGAAAATGAAATCTCGCTGACATTTATGAATAACCTTTTAAGTGCCTTGGAGACATTTAGCAGTGACTGTGTGTAAGAATAACTTTAAAAACAATTCCGTAACTTTTTGTCCGCAGATTGTGATGCAGTGTATAACAGTTTGGAGTCTGTATGTAGTGAAAAGGAAATGACAATGACATTTATCAATAACCCGTTTAGTGGCAAAGAGAAGTGGATTTGGAGTAAAATTAGGAGAAACTGAACATGACACGTGTTTCAGAACATAATGTTTGCAAATATAAAATGGATTTTAGTGAGTCCCGAATAATCTTGAGAGTATTTCCTAAAAAACGATAACAACGCTGTATTGCCATATGCAGCGTGTTGTGCTGAAGATGATAACACAATAACACAATTTGCTATGTATTTTGGTATTAATAATAATAACATAACTCTTGTCCAAAACATTATTATGTTCCCCGAAATGAAGGGTTTTGCAATATTCATATTCTCTGCTCACATCTCTTTCTATATATGCTTACGGATCTAATGTACCACAATTATCAGCAAATTATCAACACAATTATCAACCACAATTATCAACACAATTATCAACACAATTAACAACACAATTAACAACACAATTATCAACACATTTATCAACACAATTATCAACACATTTTCCTAAACTTTATTAAGTATTATACTTGAATTCATGGAATCCATATTAATGGGTTCAAGGCAAAGTGTACAAAATCTAATACTGTATTTGAACATTTGCCCTTTTTGTAAACGACCAGCCACATTGAACTGTTTCCTTATGTCCTGGTTTCTAAATAACCCATGCCTTTGCAAATGTCTACACTGTACAACGTTACCCACTACATTAACCAAGGCTCAAATGTCATACAAAAATAAGATATATAAATAGTTATCACATAACAGATTTAATGTCACTAACTCAGTACTAGTATGTACATTACTATTCGACAACAAATGTCAACTCTTGTCCTACACGTGACCTATTCGACACACTGTACAAACCATTGTATAAAAAGCACACGGATATATGCATGAATACATGTCACAGTCACAGTCGTAAAAATGTTACGGTATACTTCGTTTAACATTCACTAATAGCGAGAATCGTGACATCCGCCTGGTGTTATAAATTATGCAACTGCTCACGTATCTTACCTGATTAGTTTGTAACTTTGTTACAAATGTTGCGGGGCCCCGAGTGGCCGAGTGGTCTAAAGTGCTATCCTTTACGGATCACTGCCATCACACCTCTGTCTGCGTGGGTTCGAGTCTAAGATTCGGCTAATGTAGTTATATGAGAAAGCTTGCCAGTAGCTTCTCGTGGGTCAGTGGTTCTTTCCGGGGGTGTTCCGGGTTCTTTCTCCACCATTATTACTGGCCGCCATGTATAGCCTATATTGTGCTTAAAAATGGCGTTAAACCATAAAAAAAGAAACAAATTATGCATTTCTTATTTCACACTCTTATTTTACCAGAAGTGCCTTCTCACACACAATAGCGGAAACCCATACCACAACTAAAATAGATCTAGTACAGCCAAATTAAATACACATTCCTTATATGCATATGTGATTGTTTTATATTAATAAGTATCTAACAGCATGCATTTGTTATTATATGTAGACGGATATTAAGAATGGTAGGCTGATGATACCCTACGATGTCAACTTTTGCGGATTAATACTTAGACAAGTACAAACAGTGACAGTTGTAATAAAACGATGTTAAAAAAAAATAAACAAACAAATAAGTGATTGTATAGTACATATTTCAGGAATGTTTTGAAATTCTCGCTGTTATTTGTTAGTACCAACCACAGTTACACTTTGAAGATGGAAATTTGTGTAGCCATTGGTTACATGTGAGCGTGCAATATGACCACCAGTCATGAGACTGGGTAAATGGAAAGAGACCAATGTGGCAGTCCACTTTACCTGGCATGTTGATGTTGTCACACATTGTACGCAAGGGCTTATGTGTACGAAACATGTAACCATCGTAGCGAATCTATTAGTCCTCTTGCAACATGATAATTGCAATGCATTAGCTCAGCCTTGTCACAATGCCGCAATCTATTACGCATAAAATAAAATATTAAATCGCCTATTTGAGCTCACATAATCGCTCCTCGACATTTAAATAGCAGCTGTTTAAGTTAATCTTAAAAATATATATATATATATAAACTTATAAGATACTGTACGTGATATTTTACTTTTCGACACACACACCTTTCAGTCAATTCGTAGTGACAAACAATACCCCTTAATGTTGTGAGGTGTTAATTTTTTTTTCTTTTTTGTAAAGGCTGAAAACTGCCACCTTTTTCAAAATCAAGAGATTGTCTAACATTGCATTACGTAATCTGTTTAACTAGTCAAGTTGCTGCTTCACGCTTTAGTTTCACCAGTTTTCTGAATCAATCAACAAACTTCCATCCTATATTACAGTAGCATATTTCAACTCGTGGAAGCACTAGTACGTATGGTCCATTCTCACCACTCTAATTTTTCACCATATGAAAAGGTTTACAGATAATGTCACTATTATCATTCAATATAACAGCAATAAATATCACTAATTACATTCAGTACAATAGCGATAAATATCACTACTGTCATTCAATACAACAGCAATAAATATCACTAATGTCATTCAGTACAATAGCAATAAATATCACTAATGTCATTCAGTACAACAGCAATAAATATCACTAATGTCATTCAGTACAATAGCAATAAATATCACTAATGTTATTCAGTACAATAGCAATAAATATCATTAATGTCATTCAGTACAACAGCAATAAATATCACTAATGTCATTCAGTACAACAGCAATTAATATCACTAATGTCATACAATACAAAAGCAATATATATCACTAATGTCAGTCAATACAATAGTAATAAATATCACTAATGTCATTCAGTATACTAGCAATAAATATCATTAGTGTCATATAGTACAACAGCAATAAATATCACTAATGTCATTCAGTACAACAGCAATAAATATCACTAATGTCATTCAGCAGAACAGCAATAAATATCACTAATGTCATTCAGTACAACAGCAATAAATATCACTGTCATTCAGTACAACATCAATAAATATCACTAATGTCATTCAATACAATAGTAATTAATATCACTAATGTCATTCAGTACAACAGCAATTAATATCACTAATGTCATTCAATACAACAGCAATACATATCACTAATGTCATTCAGTACAACAGCAATTAATATCACTAATGTCATACAATACAAAAGCAATATATATCACTAATGTCAGTCAATACAATAGTAATAAATATCACTAATGTCATTCAGTATACTAGCAATAAATATCATTAATGTCATATAGTACAACAGCAATAAATATCACTAATGTCATTCAGTACAACAGCAATAAATATCACTAATGTCATTCAGCAGAACAGCAATAAATATCACTAATGTCATTCAGTACAACAGCAATAAATATCACTGTCATTCAGTACAACATCAATAAATATCACTAATGTCATTCAGTACAATAGTAATTAATATCACTAATGTCATTCAGTACAACAGCAATTAATATCACTAATGTCATTCAGTACAACAGCAATGCATATCACTAATGTCATTCAATACAATAGTAATAAATATCACTAATGTCATTCAGTACAAGAGCAATAAATATCATTAATGTCATATAGTACAACAGCAATAAATATCACTAATGTCATTCAGTACAACAGCAATAAATATCACTAATGTCATTCAATACAATAGCAATTAATATCACTAATGTCATTCAGTACAACAGCAATTAATATCACTAATGTCATTCAATACAAAAGCAATATATATCACTAATGTCATTCAATACAATAGCAATTAATATCACTAATGTCATTCAGTACAACAGCAATTAATATCACTAATGTTATTCAATACAAAAGCAATATATATCACTAATGTAAGTCAATACAATAGTAATAAATATCACTAATGTCATTCAGTACAATAGCAATAAATATCGTTAATGTCATATAGTACAACAGCAATAAATATCACTAATGTCATTCAGTACAACAGCAATAAATATCACTAATGTCATTCAATACAATAGTAATTAATATCACTAATGTCATTCAGTACAACAGCAATTAATATCACTAATGTCATTCAATACAACAGCAATACATATCACTAATGTCAGTCAATACAATAGTAATAAATATCACTGTCATTCAGTACAATAGCAATAAATATCACTAATGTCATTAAATACAATATTAATAATAGCACTACTGTCATTCAAGCTTAACATTTTTAAAAATATATAATGAAGAAAAAAAGTTATTAAAAAGGGAATTAAGATTCCCATTCAAAGCTGATTTAATACATTTGTTTAACTTATATCGAATTGTACGTGCATAATACAAATGTATTTGTTTAACTTGTATCGAATTGTACGTGCATAATACAAAATGTATTTGTTTAACTTGTCTCGAAGTGTACGTGCATAATACAAAATGTATTTGTTTAACTTGTATCGAATTATACGTGCAGAATACAAAATGTATAACAAACGTCATCAGTTAATATGCACAGCGTGAAATGTAGAGAACAAATCAAATATAGATCAAGATATCTACATACATCATCCATTATGGAATTATTAAAGTCGTATATATCTTTTAAAAATTAACCTAAGTAGTTAAAAATCAGAAAAACGTGTCTTTCCAATCTGAAATCATCATAAATTTAGAAAGTTCAGTATGAAATATAATCATATAATCTTATTAGCTAGATAACTAATCACTATTATATACATATATCACATCTCTCTTGGAGTATAATCTTCTTAAAAATTCAAACAAACTAGTAAACTCTCATCAAAACTGAAATGTTAAAACGTTCAGCGTTTAATAACGTTCAGCAGATATATATATTAGAGCAGGCAAGGACTGAGTGAAAAAGCTCGACTCGCGTAAATTAGCTACATATTAAAAACTGTATAATTTAAGCATACCATCAGAATATTGAATTATGAAGTGGTAGATCTTTTAATATTACTACAGAGCACATAAATTAGACATGGCATATATTTATAGGTTCCAAGGGTTGTTATTGCTGGGGTGGATGTGGCAGATAAGCACCCACATCCCTTGGAAAACGGCCAATGGCTTGCATCTCACACCCAAAATCCAAAACCAAACGCGCAGTGATTCCTAGAGATCGTCTCGTACCACGACCTCAGCATCACCAATTCATTATTTGAAGAAAAAAAAGCCACAGTATCAAGTGTTTTGGAGGCATCCCTGATCCAAACACTGGCATCAACTGGACTTGATCAGTACGAGACATCTCTTGGAAAACAGCCAATGGCTAGCATCTCACAACCAAATCCAGCTTAAGGCCTTAGCGAGTGGCTTAACTAAGCCCGGTGGAAACTGTTTTAACGTATTTGAGAGGACACTCCACCTGCTTCAGTTGACAGGTTAGAAGTCATCTCACGATTGGAGTAGAGTCAGACGCCAGGGCTTGCTTCCGACAGTACGAGAGACCAACAGGTCTCACTGGACTGGTGTCGCCCACCTCAAGCTGAGAAGACCCCTGATAATAAGGTGCCCTATCGCCACAATTCGTATGCCGTACCGCTAGGGCTTTAGGTTCGCGAGCACCTGACAAAGCTGACTGCAACTACTGCACTAAGTAATAACAAACAAAAGCCATCAAGGAAACCCCCAATCCTCAAACTAGGTACATGGTGTATCCGTACCAAGCTGAAGGGACGCTCAAATAATCTCCAGGCCATCAGCTATGTTGTATAATCATTTCAATCATCATTGACGAACTTGCAAGACTCAATGTCAACATCGCCGCACTACAGGACATACAGCTACCAGATTCCAGGTCCCTTAGAGAAGAGAACTACACAATATTCTGTCAAGTAAAGTGCGCTGACGAAGCCATATAGTTTGGTGTTGGTTTCGCTTTCGAAACTCGCTGCTGGGGATGATAGAACCCTGCCCACAAGGAAATGGAAGACTTATCGTTTTGCCTGCCCACCACAGCCTGGCCTGTTAATCTAATTAGCGATTACGCTCCCACACTAAGCGTCACAGCAGATACCAAGGATGAGTTCTACGACGAACTAAACTCGCTCATCTACAAAATTCACAAGAAGAGAACTTTTGATAATACTAGGCGACTTCAACGCTAGGGTGGGTGCTGACGATGACTCTTTGCCTTACTGTCTTGGCAAGTTTGTCATTGGGAAAATGAATCAGAACGGGCAGTGATTCCTAGAGATGTTCTCGTACCACGACCTCAGCAACACCAATCCATTATTTCAAACAAAGCCACACCATCAAGTGCCTTGGAGGCATCCCTGATCCAAACACTGGCTCCAACTAGACTTGATAATTACGAGATGGTCTGCCATGACGTGTGCGCTTCTTAACCGAACCTACGACACGGACCAGTCGTTGGTGTGCTGCAAAAAAAGCTTCAGCTTGGATGAGAGTGCAGTGCCTCAGGAAATGAGAGGCGCTAACATCGTAACCCTGTACAAAAATAAAGGCGACATAAGTGACTGCAACAGCTACAGGGGCATATCCATTCTCAGAATTGTGGGTAAAGTTTTCGCACGCGTCATCCTGAACAGACCGCATTTTCTTGCTGACAGAGTGTATACAGAGTCGCAGTGCGTGTTCTGCGCAGAGTTCCACAATCGACATGATATGCACCGTGAGGAAACTGCAGTAGAAACGATGAGACCAACACAAACCCCTCTTCCTGGCCATTATGGACCTCACCAAGGCGTTCGATCTGGTAAGCAGAGATGGACTCTTCATATTTCTGGCATAGATTGGATGCCCTCCAAAGCTTCTCTTCTAAGCATGACCCAATCCTTCCAAGATGACGCGAAAGGCACAGTGCAATACAATGGTTCAACATCTGACCACTTCAACATGTACAGCGGAGTGAAATAGGAATGCATCCTAGCCCTCACCCTCTTCTGTATCTTCGACGCTTCCCTGCAAGCATGCCTTTTGGGTGTCCACAGAAGGGATCTACACGCAATTAGACTACAAACTGTTCAGCCTGACACGACAAAAGGTAAAAAGCCGATTGCGTGAAGCAAACAACAGGTACATGCTCTTCGTAGACGAAGCTGTCCTATGCACTTACAGAGAAGTTGACTTACAGCACCTGATGGACCGCTTTGCTAAAGCATGCTCTGGGTTTGGGCTGACCATCAGCCTAAAGAACACAAACTTGATGGCTCAGAAAGCGAACCGATTTGGTCTAATCTGACCTCGCGCTCACATGGATCCCACATGTTAGTTTTTTTTTTTTTTAAATAACATATACGTAGCAAAAGTAATATTAAAGCGATAGAAGATAATGTTTAGTTCAGAATCGTATAAAACGTTTTTACAAGTTGATTTCCAAATGCCGTGCCCACAGGGTCTCCGCGCATTATAAGCTAGAGGCCCAGACAAAACGATCTAGATTGGACCCGCGTTTGCTAAAGCCGTTATTGATTTCTTTTCTTTCCCGACGAAGAACTTGCTTAGCCGGAATTGTTCAGAAACACTGTTGTCCTATCGGTTGTAAACTATTCCTCTTACAATGTCACATTCTTCAAAAGTTATATCCCGTGTCTCCCACATCATCTCATTACGGATTTGTTCCCTTTCTCTTATTTCTGCAGCAATATATACCAGTGTTGTTGCTTTTAGGCTGCCTGTGTGGTTGGTGTACCTCTAAGACTCACCGTAAAAGGGTACAAAAGTACCCCTGCTGATGATATAATCAAATTGCCTATCCAGTTTTTCGTTAGCAGATTCATGTAATGTTAGGCTACTTCAATGGGATTGTCATCCCCTGTGTTCATAGTTTGTTTCATTATAATCGTGCATCCAAGCTCATGGCGTGAAGGTGAAAGTAACTCTCACTGTTGATAGAGCAATTGCTTTAGTCTGTTTGAGACCGCTCTGATAGTCTCTGACCGTCCAACTCGGATGCGGGTGCTCGCGGGTTCGAATCCCAGCCGATTCATACCAAAGACTTACAAAATAGTATTATCAGCTACCTCTCTTGGCGCGCAGTATTGTGAAGTTAGTGTTAGGACTGGTCGACCTGGTGTCAGGATAATGTGACTGAGTAATACATTACTCTATATCTGTGGTATGATATGATGTCGCAGTGCCAGACATCACTATCGTCACTATTGCAAACATCATAGCATATGACTTAAAACTTGTAAAGCTATGTTAAAAATCCCCCCTCCCATCACGTTGTCTCTGCTTGCTCCGGTGATAGTTCAGACGTTGCCGCTCTGTAAAACTTGCTCAGACAGTCCGGCTTCATTCTGCCTTTGGACAGGAGAAAAGCTCGGGATGGCAAACTTGGCCTTCTACTCGATATAACACCAAATCCAACTGGGGAGGTGTTATGCCTTCAGTAGCATATTGCAGGTGTGACAATCTCACTTCAATCTAGCAGGATATGCTCCGCCGCCTTCCGTTCTTTAACGTTGGTTCTTAACTGACGCTAATAGTCAGGATCACCCTTGTGCTGTTTGTCTGCACAACAAAAGACTTCCGATTGTATGACTCGCTCTATGGCACCATTTAAACTGTTTGCCATCGTTTGTTCAACGTAACTTTCCTTCTACTAATCTACCTGTATGTCCTTAAATGTTTATTTGGCTTGGAGGTGTGTGTGTGGGGGGTGTGGGGGGTGGTGTAATTTGCCCCAACCCCCGAACTTGCATGTAGCCTATATACGAAAATTAACAAGCTTTGCCCGCTTTCCCCTTCTGAAAATTATTGAAATGACCTTCCTGGCTTGAACATCAATTATAACTCCTGGTGCTGTCGGATATGCTAAGTGAACAAATATTTTAATACTTTGTTACGCGTCTTCTTTTTCCGCATCGTTCTATAAAATTTCGTTTGATTTGGCCGTTAAAAACGTTCTTTAAGCGCCCTTGAAAGACGCTTGCAATTCTCACCAATAACGTCTTTGAGGTTTCTGAGAACGTATTGCCTGTCCGCGAAGGTAAACATACATGGTATATACCATTTAACTCGGTACTCAAGCCCTTAGGATGGGGGAATACCTCGAAATGGTACTACAGTCTATCCAGGAACCAGTCACAAAAAATGTTGCTGGTTTGATGAGACGTGATTGGCTGCAGACTGTCACCATGTACACTACTTAATGCACCTGGATCAAGCTATATGTGTTTAATGAGCTCCAAAAATATCATATCATCTCGCGATTATTGGAAACATTTCATAAAATGCATAGTAGCATTGAAAGGATCGATTTCTTATTTCTGCACCTAAATTTCTCTTCAAAAATGATTTGAGGATCCGGATAAAAACCTTCAAGTTACACACTGTATCAAATATCTCAAATGATAGCTTCATATTTTTTCTCCTTATTTATTTTCGGTCTCTGTAAAAGAAAAGAATATATCTCATTTAGCACAGAAGAGATTTGTTCATTACTGAAAAGCATCAAAACTCAAATATCACATATCACATTTAGTACAGAAAAGATTTGTTCCGTACTGAAAAGCATCAAAGCTATGCTTAAAATTACAATTAAGTATCCCTTTTGCTCCCGATCTTCTCATAGTAACGATATTGAATATGGAGTATTGATGTATTTAGCAAGTATTCCCTATAGCAACAAACACATCGTCACGTGCAAGTAAACATAATTGAGATGTTTATATATGAAACATCTTAGATTCACTCACCTGAAAAACGTTAGTAAACTACTTTGTTACCTTTGTTTCACCCGTCCATCCATCCATCGATCTCCTCTAATTGACCGTTTTCTGTGTCGGCAGTGTACTTAGCATGTCCTTGGTGTAACGTCATTCCGTCAAAATATGGGAATGTCTGACCTTAGTTTAAATTCATTTCAACGCCATATCGAATGACTACGGAGGCAATTCTCCGCTACTGAAGATTAAAGGTTATTGGTAACGTCCAATTAGGTGCAGGTTGGTACCGGATGGTACACTGTTAAGAAATGTCTATCAATGATGGCAATAGTGATGTTGCCTTTCTTCAGTTAATTATCCTACAACATTTAACAAATTATGTATGGAAAAATAAAATTCAAATAATGAACAATACTCCAAAATGATATACCTTTCTCGTCCAATTAAGTTGACGCGGTACAGAGTAATATTGACGCTTACGAATAATCCAATTAGTGGCAAGGACAAGAGGATTGTGTATTAAAGTTTGAGAAATTTGAAATGAACTCTTTTTCTCCAAAATACTGTTTGCAAATAAAATCGATTCAAACTTGGCAGTAGTTCCTGTACATATATACATACAAACATACAGTAAGACAGACATACAGTAAGACATACATACATACATACATACATACATACATACATACATACATACATACATACATACATACATACATACATACATACATACATACATACATGCATGCATGCATGCATACATACATACATACAGTAAGACATACATACATACAGTAAGACATACATACATACAGTAAGACATACAGTAAGACATACATACATACAGTAAGACATACAGTAAGACATACAGTAAGACATACATGCATACATACATACAGTAAGACATACATACATACATACATACATACATACATACATACATACATACATACATACATACATACATACATACATACATACATACATACATACATACATACATACATACTTACATACATACAGTAAGACATACAGTAAGACATACAGTAAGACATGCAGTAAGACATATATACAGTAAGACATACATACATACAGTAAGACATACATACATACATACATACAGTAAGACATACATACATACATACATACAGTAAGACATACATACATACATACATACATACATACATACATACATACAGTAAGACATACATACATACATACATACATACATACATACATACATACATACATACATACATACATACATACATACATACATACATACATACATACATACATACATACATACATACATACAGTAAGACATACATACATACATACATACATACAGTAAGACATACAGTAAGACATACAGTAAGACATACAGTAAGACATACTTTAAGACATACATACATACAGTAAGACATACATACAGTAAGACATACATACATACAATAAGACATACAGTAAGACATACATACAGTAAGACATACATACATACATACAGTAAGACATACATACATACATACATACATACATACATACATACAGTAAGACATACATACATACATACATACATACATACATACATACATACATACATACATACATACATACATACATACATACATACATACATACATACATACATACATACATACAGTAAGACATACATACATACAGTAAGACATACATACAGTAAGACATACATACATACATACATACATACATACATACATACATACATACATACATACATCCATACAGTAAGACATACATACATACATACATACAGTAAGACATACATACATACATACATACAGTAAGACATACATACAGTAAGACATACATACAATAAGACATACATACAGTAAGACATACATACAGTAAGACATACATACAGTAAGACATACATATATACATACATACAGTAAGACATACATACAGTAAGAAATACATACATACATACATATATACATACATACAGTAAGACATACATGCATACATACATACAGTAAGACATACATACATACATACATACAGTAAGACATACATACATACATACATACAGTAAGACATACAGTAAGACATACATACATACATACATACAGTAAGACATACATACATACATACATACATACATACATACATACATACATACATACATACATACATACATACATACATACATACAGTAAGACATACATACATACATACATACATACATACATACATACATACATACATACATATTTACATACATACATACATACATACATACATACATACATACATACATACATACATACATACATACATACATACATACATACATACATACATACAGTAAGACATACATACAATAAGACATACATACAGTAAGACATACATATATACATACATACATACAGTAAGACATACATACATACATACATACATACATACAGTAAGACATACATACATACATACATACATACAGTAAGACATACAGTAAGACATACAGTAAGACATACAGTAAGACATACAGTAAGACATACAGTAAGACATGCATACATACATACAGTAAGACATACATACATACATACATACATAGATACATACATGCATACATACATACATACATACATACATACATACATACATACATACATACATACATACATACATACATACATACATACAGTAAGACATACAGTAAGACATACAGTAAGACATACAGTAAGACATACAGTAAGACATACAGTAAGACATACATACATACAGTAAGATATACATACATACATACATACATACATACATACATACATACATACATACATACATACATACATACATACATACATACATACATACATGCATACATACATACATACATACATACATACAGTAAGACATACATACATACATACATACATACATACATACATACATACATACATACATACATACATACATGCATACATACATACATACATACAGTAAGACATATATACAGTAAGACATACATACAATAAGACATACATACATACAGTAAGACATACATACAGTAAGACATACATACATACAGTAAGACATACTGTAAGACATACAGTAAGACCTACAAAAACAACAACAAAAACATAGATACATACATACATATATACATACATACATACATACATACATACATACATACATACATACATACATACATACATACATACATACATACATACATACATACAAAAATTGTTTTAACTTTGCTGCCGATTTTAAAGCAACATATTGTTCGGTGCTTTGTACA
Organism: Unio pictorum; assembly: GCA_030141615.1. NCBI lineage: Eukaryota > Metazoa > Mollusca > Bivalvia > Unionida > Unionidae > Unio > Unio pictorum. Next base: position 4,995,901 of record JARLTB010000034.1, on the reverse strand, counting down.
ACCTCAAAAAGTTGTCTTTCGAGTGCTCTTCAAGAACATTGGACATTTTTAAAGGACGTCTTTTCCTTTAAAGGAAATTGAATTTGCTCCAGATTTGATTTATTACAGCTTAAACGTTATGTATAAATGCTTACGTTAGAATTTTGCAACTATCAGTTTTATGAAGAACGAGTGAATGGAAGCAAAAAGGAAAGAACAACGAATGAATGAATGAATGAATGAATGAATGAATGAATGAATGAATGAATGAATGAATGAATGAATGAATGAATAACTTCATACTAAATCGAACGAGAGGGATAACATTTATACTAAAATGTGTGACTTGCTATTTTTTATTGTCTCCGTGGAGTTTTGCCTCTACTGTGCCCGAAGCTACGAACTATTTGAAATGCACATATATCTGCATACATTTTGGACGTGTGCAACAACTATTAGACATTTACAAATGCCATTTTACTTTTTGATAGAGGAATGTATTATACCAGGATGTTTACGATGTGGTCATATGTTTACTTTAAAATTAAAGCTCAGCTACTATTTTTTTTCTATTTGGTTCCTGTGGTTTACGAAATAAAGTTTTTCTTTTTTAATGACTCCTATCCCAACACTAAGAATAATATATCAAGGTGCCGACAAAAAATAGGACAGATTCAATAAATCAGTTGTAAAGTATACGTGATACATTCGTCAATTTACTTTTAATCGTAACGTTTCAATTATCTTACTTTAAAACTTGTACAAGCGTTCATACATGATACATAGTAATCACATCGTTTTGCTGTTTAGTTGATGTTATTGTTGTTCTGTTCTTCTGTTGTTGCTGGTTTTCATGATATGGTGTCTTTAAAGTCTATTTTTCAATACGGCTTGAATAAATATGTCCCTTCTGAGCTGGTAATCAGGATATAGGAATACTACGATATATGTTAAAAACCTCCACCCATCACCACCACCACCACTCAGCTGCTGATATTTACATAGCAAAGAGAAGATAACCTAATTATCTTTATTGTGGCAGTAGACCCGAGTACCCAGACTGTGCAGGTCACATGGAAATGTATAATAAAGTACATACAACTATCTTAGCCGAACCTCCTTACTGGTTATTATATCTGCGTATTGTGCAGTTTCCGAACAAAGAATGTCTCTAACTGCGACACGTTTTTGTAATAAAATTAAACATTGTAGAGAACGTTTAGAAATATAAATACTTTTGTATAATTTTGTTTTTAACGTAGATTTAAATAAGGACCTGAGTAGTTGAACTTTTATAGCTGAATTTTTTTAAATCAAAGTATCGTTTTAGATTGTTAGTTCATAGATGGTAAATTAATGTCGCAATTCTGCCACCACGTGCACATATCCGTATATTCAAATATTCATCTGAATGATACAGAATCTTGAAAGATATTGGCCATTAACACCACTGAACTACAATGTGGGTATGTGAGAAAGACTGCAGGTAGCTTCTCGTGGGTCGGTGGTTCTTTCTGGGGGTTCCCCGGGTTCTTCCTCCACAATTATTTCTGACCGCCATGTATAGCATTGTGCTGAAAAATGACGTTAAATACTATTATAACAACAATAACAATCAATGATATACGTTACAAACAGACAATATCGCCGTTTCATCATTTTATGAGCATTGTAATTTCTCCATCGAACTGAGAAGCGCACCCATATTTCATACGTGTACGTGTTGATCCATGACATCCGTGGGTCAACTGATTTCAGTGGAAAGACGGAACACACAAAAAAAACCACAAATATCTAACACCAGCCCATGTTCACCCTTCAGAATTTTTCAGCGTACCAGCTGATCGCCAATATTCACTGGAATCTTTTAATCTAATGCACTCTTTCAATTCTCATATCCACTTTAAAGCATAGTTGGCTTGCGCCTCCCCATTCTATTCAACGCCACGTGTGAAAACAGACACAGAACACCCTCCCTCCAATACATACACACACAAACACAAACACACACATACTGGCTATCCATTCGATCCAGAATCAAACATAAAAATTGTTCTCTGTGCCATGTTTCACTGAAGGACTCCAGTCCAGCATACCCATCCGGCCTCACCCATGTGTACACACAAGCAAGATACTTACGTTCATCTTCTGACAATCGTATACTCATTATTCCTAATATGAAAACGAAGTCATATGGACAACCCTCTTTTGTATAGCAGGGCCCAGCAACGTGGAACGAATTGCCCAATGAAATTGGACACAAAAATACAGTAATCCCTTTCAAAAGTGCTTTTAAAACTCACCTTTCTCGACTGCAAGAGCAAACTTATAAACCTAACAATGTTTGCTACCTTAAATATGTTCATCATTTTTTGTTTTCCAAGTTCATGGTGTTTATTTATTGTTTTTTGCTTTGTGTGATCATATCATTATAGGTATTTTAAAGAGCTAAGAACATCTAGCGAAGACAAAATACGTAAACTTCAACTTTCTTTTTAGACAGAGTAGGGAAAATAAAGAATGTTTATAAACAAAATGTATCATTAAGATTAGGATTAGTTGTTATTGGTGTTGTTTGTTGAGTTTAACGCCATTTTCAGCACAAGATATGCCATATATTGCGGCTAGTATAACTGGTGAAGGGAGAACCCTGGAAAACACCGGGAAGAACCACCGACATTTATGATTGGTTGTATATAGACCATATATCCATACAATGATGTAGCATATTCTTTGTACTTGTCCATATTGCGTTTAAAACTATGTAATAGACTTTATGACTTGTCCCAGTACAAGTGTTTCGATACAACATAGACCAGTACAATACAAGTCCATAATTTAAACAATTTAACTACTGCCATAAGACCATGGTTCTTAGTATCCATACAATATAAAGGACGTAATTTTTAGAAAATTACAAAATTGCAAAATTTAATAATATCGATAACTTTTGATATTAGTTACGTGTGTTTATGATCCCGTATAGATACTCAACTTAAGTGACTGCCGCAGACCTAGAATGCATGTTCAAGCAATTCCTATTTTCATTCTCGTCTTAGATACAGCGAAATGTTTTTACATACTAAAATATGATCATTGTCCAGCTGCATTGGGTTACGCTATTGCATTTTAGAAAATGCTGATGTGAACAATACACAGTAACTAGAGGATTTGTGGTCAAACTCGTTTCGAGATATGACTTTGACATACCAAGTAAACATGGTTTATTTCTCGTATTAATAAATTACTGCAAACCTGTGCTTCAGTAATTGATTCTGAAAGAAATGTTACAAAACGCTGATTCTCAAATTCATCTGAAAATATTTCATATATAGGTACATGCAAAAATATGTCAAACTACATTTGCATTAATTGAATGTCGATGTCAAAAGGCTTTCTGAAGTACCATAGTATAAATATTAGCTTTTGGCCCTGACAACCAAGTCGTGATTACTTTTCTATCAAATTCTTTAAGGATATTACAGAGTAATACATATGGCCCATGTTTGATCACTGTACATTTTAATTTCATTGTGTGATCGTGTCATCAACATAATATGGCGGTTGACGGTAGGGAACTGAAGACGCAATAAGCAGGTACAAAAAGATAAAGCCCAACATAGTGTATTAGATACGGAATGTAAACTTCATAGAGCTATATCCCATAATATGCAACGATTGCTTACAATTTCAGGTTTTCGATCAGGAAGTCCGAACGAGTATCTATCTCTAACTTCCGGGAGGAGTAACAACTTTGCATACTTTTATGAAAATGTGGGTGAGTACTGTAATGCATGAGTAAGTAATATAAACGATATTATTGTAAGTATAAGCACTGTTAGTTTAAGTATAATTTAGTGTTCTGTTAAGTGTAAGTATAAGTAGTATGAGTGTCGATAGTGTAAGTATAATTTATACGAGTAATCTTAGTGTAAGTATAATTTATATGAATAATGTTAGTGTAAGTATAATTAAAATGAGTACTGTTAGTGTAAGTATAATTTATACGAGTAACCTTAGTGTAAGTATAATTTATATGAATAATGTTAGTGTAAATATAAACCATATGAGTGTTGTTAGTGTAAGTAGAAATAATGAGTATTTTAAGAGTAAATATATGTAATATGAGTGTTGTTAGTGTAAGTAGAAATAATGAGTATTTTTAGGTGTAAATATAAGTAATATGAGTGTTGTTAGTGTAAGTAGAAATAATGAATATTTTAAGAGCAAATATATGTAATATTAGTGTTGTTAGTGTAAGTAGAAAAAAATGATTATTTTTAAGTGTAAATATAAGTAATATGAGTGTTGTTAGTGTAAATATAAGTCCAATGAATGTTGTTAGCGCAAGTATATGTAAGATGATTGTTGTTCGTGTAAATATAAATGAGCGATGTTATTGTAAGTATAAGTAAAATGAGTATTGCTAGTGTAAATATAAGTAACATGAGTGATGTTAGTTTAAATATAAGTAATCTGAGTGATTTTAGCATACGAATAAGTAGTATGAGTGTTGTCAGTGTAAATGTAAGTCGTATGAGTGTTGCGAGTGTAAATATAGGTATTATCAATAATGTTAGTGTAACTATGAATAATATGAGTGTTGTTAGCGTAAATATAAGTAATATGAGTGTTGTCAGTGTAAATGTAAGTCGTATGAGTGTTGCGAGTATAAATATAGGTATTATGAGTAATGTTAGTGTAACTATGAATACTATGAGTGTCGTTAGTGTAAATATAAATAATATGAGTGTTGTCAGTCTAAAGTAAGTCGTATGAGTGTTGCAAGTGTAAATATAGGTATTATGAGTAATGTTAGTGTAACTATGAGTAATATGAGTGTTGTTAGTGTAAGTATAAGTAATATGAGTGTTGTCAGTGTAAATGTAAGTCGTATGAGTGTTGCGAGTGTAAATATAGGAGAAATGTTAGTGTAACTATGAGTAATATGAGTGTTGTTAGTGTAACTATGAGTAATTTGAGTGTTGTCAGTGTAAACGTAAGTTGTATGAGTGTTGCGAGTGTGCATATAGGTATTATGAGTAATGTTAGTGCAACTGAGTAATATGAATGTTGTTAGTGTAAATATATGTAATATGATTGTTATTGGTGCAAGTATAATTAATATTTATAGGTTTTGCATTTGTATGGGAAAATATGAGCGAGTTTTTTTAAATGAAATACTGCACGACCTTCGGAGTGCAGTATATCCATCCGACAAAAGTGCAGACATACATACATACATACATACATACATACATACATACATACATACATACATACATACATACATACATACATACATACATACATACACACACAGATATATATATATATTAATATATATATATATATATATTAATATATACAGACGCACGCACGCACGCACCCACGCACACGCACGCACGCTTACACTCACAGAGACACACATACATACATTACATACATACATACATACATACATACATACATACATACATACATACATACATACATACATACATACATACATACATACATACATACATACATACATACATACATACATACATACATACATACATTGCTTGCATATTCGTAATACGAAGTAGGCCTAGCAGTAGAACTAGCTACATCAATATTGGCAATGGTTAATATTTGTAGTATTTTAGCATAAACAGCGTATTTTTTTTATATATGTAATGTTTCCTTCAGCAGTAATAACGGAAGCAGTTGAAGTTTTGTTGCCGACGTAGCAGCAATAGTAGTAAAAATAATAAAATGATTGTTGTTTTTATCATTGCTGTTATTGTTGTACATACAGTTGGTGTCATTATTTGAAACAATATTTTTCCTTTAACAAGGGGCCGCTGACGCATGTGCCGATAAACTACCTCGAGAATCGTTCCTTCAGGCAGGCAGATCTGATTACAGAAAAATAAGACTAGATCCCACATCCCTTAATGTTGACATTACCGATTACACGTTTGCAAACAGATCCGGTAGCCGCTTTATCAGGTATCTAAAATAACCTTTGGTTTGCTATTTGAAGAAAAAAAAAACTCTCAAATAATTGTATTTGAATGTAAATCATCAAATTGGTCTACAAGGACTTGCATGCATATACTTGGCCAAAGTCACATTTAGAATAACATTTACTTGAATTTTGTAAGAAAAGCCATATATCAGGTTTATCTATCTTTGTTTCGAGTTTTTTGAGGAATATATGTTACTGTGCGCTTTCTCAAAAATTCAATATTCTCTTCAAACTTTCATGTACAAGTAATGTAGGTATTAACTTAATAATGAGTAGCCGTTGCTTTTTGTTGTTGTCTTGTCCTTGTTTTTTTATTATTATTCTTTATATCATGTGCTAAATACTGATTCATTAATGGTACTGTGACTATGTAGATATGTTCTGTATTGCTGTTTGTCTCGCACGAACGAACGATCGAACTATTTCTAAGAGAATGCATGGTAAATCATTAAAAATACTAGCCTTCATTGCAATAGGAAAGCTTTTTGTTTCTGTCAGTCTAAGTGTGTAGTCGAATAAACCTGCCTTCTCTGATTATCGGATTGGCTGTTAGACGTCTGAGTGTACCCGACAATTTTATTTGATTGGCCGTTTGCCATTTCGTATCGGTTCCAGTTCCTTTCGTCGACATTCATATCGTCGAATTCATTTTCTCGAAAATTAATTAGCCGACTAGAAGCAGAGAGGGTGGACAGACCGAAACTATTTCAAGCAAACCGAAACTATTTCAAACAAAATCCTAAAGGATTTCAAACCGAAAACAATTCAGGCAGACAAAAAAAGAAGAGAAATGGTTTCGGTTTGTCACGCTATTGAGACTCTGTATGCAGACAGACCCGACGCTGATGTCGCTGCGGAGACGAATTGTTTCAACCGAATATTTGATCAAGTCCGATACGATATCTTGATCTCGGGTCGTGCAAATTTATCTTTACAAATCCATGTGGATTTGACTGAGCATGACTAAAGAAATTTCTAAAGAGATTATAAACCATATCTCCACTGCACCAAGTCTGGTGAATATTTCGTAGCGTATATGTGTCTACTCCATTAAATACAGCAAGAATATTGCAGTTATCTCTGATCACTTTTGGTATTTCAGTGTATCGTTGAGTGACATATATCACATCGGTATTTTTATGCCTACCACTGGAAAATATCCAAGCTGGATTCTTTTGATTGTCTAACATGACATCATCATATACGACTAAATTGTTAATACTTCCATCAATATCATCAATGCTCGGTGCTTCCTCAATATCGGTTATAAACTCAATAATATCCTCATCGATTTCTGATTTTTTTCTCGTTAAAATCCTTTTAAAGCTCGTAACATCACTGATCGTCTACACTCGGGGATACTAAATACAAGTTATCCTATTTCATCCAGCTCGTTATCAAATTAAGTAACAACTGCGTCTTGCCACTTCCAGATGGTCCGATTATAATCATGCGGATAGACTTCGGTAGCGCTGATTTATTTCCCTTGATAAAATCAAGGATTTAAACAAAAACGAGGAGGTGATAATGCAGCCAAGTAAGTAAAACTCCCAGGAACACCATGGGCAAAATATCCGTGAGAAAAACATTTTTCAGGGTATAGTTATTGTGGACCCGGGACCAGACTTGACATCAGACTCGATGATCAAAACCAAACCCGACCCGGTGAAAACCCAATAAACGCTATTGATAATGCGTGTCATTCTCATGATGTTGCTTATAAAAGCAGCGATCTGCAACACAGACATATCGCAGATGTAAAATTAATTCATGCGTTGAATTCTATCACTGATCAATCATTCAAAGAAAAGTTGGATTCATTGTTGATAAAATCGGCGATGAAAAGTAAATTGATTTTGGGTGCTGTTTATTAATATCATCATGGAAACTATTTATTATTCCCCAAGAAGATATTGGAGGGGTAAATCAACAATCAATAATCTAGTTAGCACCGCAAAGGCGAAAATTACCACTGCAGCGGATTGGTTATCCAAACAGGCGATATGGCAAATTTATCTACCACCGCCAAACAAATTAACTTCTCCTATTTTGATGTCAGCGTCGTTGTTGAGTTTCATCAGGCCGATATATTATTTCTGCCGCATGATGGTGTTTACAAGTATGCGCTAACCGTAGCTGATGTTGCGAGTCGATACAAACAAGAAGAACCTCTAAAGACAAAATCACTAACTTAGGTGGCTTCTGAGTTTTAAAGGATTTATCGGCGGGGTTCTCTGCATTGGCCAAATCTATTACAAGTTGATCCCGGCAAGGAATTTCAGGGAGTAGTGTTATCAACAATGAAGAATCATGATGTCACCATCAGACGAGGACATATTGCACTACATCGCGATCAGGCAATTGTTGAACGATTTAATCGCACACTTGCTGAGCGGTTATTTGGATATCAATACGCGAAGGAATTTATTAAGGATAAACGATCCCGTGAATGGGTCAAGAGATTACCGGGTGTAATTAACGCGCTAAATAATGAGATTACTCGAACAATCAACACGAAACCTAACAACGCGATTAAAAAAAAGTATATACCAGTAAAACAGCAAAATGATTTTTCAAAACAACCAATACTCGGCAATGTCACTGTAAGATATTTATCTGAACCAGGAGAGCTCGAAGGTGGTAAAAAAAGGAGCTACTGATCCTATTTGGAGTGTCACTACACATAAAATATTTAACATAACACGATCCACGGGTAGACCGCCAGTCTATGGTTGGATTCAACTGCTCCTCAGCGAGGATTTACTCGTGAACGATTACAAGTTATACATAAGGATACTCAATTACCGTTGTGCGGTCTTAGATAGCACCTCTGCGTCTGTTGCACTCAAGACCAGTCAACATCACATTATCTCTGGTATGACCAACACTGCTATCTTTTCTGTCTACGGTAAATTGGCGAGGATCTTTATCCGACCAACACCAACGCATTATACAATTTCAACTCGCGCAGTGATTATTCTGTTGTTGTTTCAGTGCGATTATAAATTCGGCATCAATATCAAATTTTCTGTTATTTTTTTTTTATCCTGCTGTTTATAACCAGACAGTTTTTCGGATTATATCATCGCTGACAATATCATTTATTGTAGTCTTATTATAATCTAAAACAACTCTTCGAAGTTGATTTATTCTTCGTACTCTGGACACCGCAAGATAAACTAAATTCGACCACTCGATGCGATTATCTATGACCCAAACAATTGTCACGGATATAGTCAACCAGTTTGAAGAATGTATCGTCGCTGCGTATCATAGCTTCCATGGGGATTTATCAGCACGCAATGCACCTTCGACGACATTGATATCAACCAACACAATATCATTTAACACTAGAATCTGCTTTTCACTTTGTCCGGGAATATCAACTTCATTATTTTGTCTTCGTGTATCCTTGGGTCTATAACACAATGGCACTGGAAGTGTTGCAAATGTTTCTTTATGCGTGTTAAATAATTTCATCTGAAGTGTATCTCTGAATACCTTTCTACTTGCCACTATCAAATCGTTTTGGTCTCCACGCTTCCCAAAAATCATTTAAAGGATTTTTTTAATTAATTCACGCGCTATTTCACATAGGATTCTATCCGGTTGTAATCTGATTAGTTTTTTTTTTATATCGCGTGATTGTTTATCAAGTGACCTATGATCAGTACTAATTTCTTCATAATAATCTACAAAATTCTTCAGCCAATTATGCGGGGATAAACCGACAAATAGTGGTGGTTGACCATGATCGCCACACATTATCACTTTTATATTCGCTAGCAATAACCAATCGAGAAACCTTTGTAATACATCTAACGACACTGTGCATATCTCATCCCAAAAAATAATTTCAGGAATATATTTCTCGCCCATTCGATCAGGAGTCCATTCGTCGCCTTTCCATCGAAAAAAAACTGTTATAAGTGCAAGCATTAATTCCTCGCTGTATCATCTCTCTTGCAGGTCTGTGTGTTGGTGTTAGCACAGTCATGTTTGATTTCCCTCGAAATAATTCAATCGCACGAGTCGTCTTCCCTGACCCACCACAACCGTTTAAATAACTGGTTTTATATCTACATCTTGGATCGGAACACGACGGTGCATTAGAAAGTTCTGATATCTGATTATTTTTCAAGTAATTGTTTTCAATCGTAACGTCTGCTGATTTAGAATAATCATGCTGTATTTCCTTTTTAATTCTCCATAATCCCCAATTCTCGTCTGAATTAGTGCATTCGGCCACTGCTTCTTTATGTTTTTTACTTCTAAATAAAATGAATCAGTGGCGACTCTTACTGCGGTGTCAGGAAATCTATTTATCATAGAAAGTTAATAATAAAAGCATAAGCCAGCATAGACGACCTTAAGTACGTATTCTGAGGATTTTCTCCGTCGTTATAAGTAACAATTGTACCTAATTTGGTAACCTCGGACAAGAAAGCGTCTTTACGATCGACATATATATCCAAAGATGTTACATCTGCGATTATAAAATCGTATTCAGCATCAACTATAATCAACCGCGAATAATATCGTTAGTGGTCATACTTTCAACCTTGTGTAATCTTACCAATTATTCTTCTACCGATACCTTTTGCGTGTTTATTTCTAACTTCAAAGATTTATTTTGACCATTTCACGATATATTCGTCGTCTAGATTAGTAAATTGTTTTTGTTTTCGGTGATTATACTATCTAGAATATCAGGTTGTGGTAACCAGAGTTCAGTTTGTTTTCGATATGATATAATTGCTTCACTGACAATCAGCGATGTCAGCCTTTTAGACTCAAACATATACCGTAATAACACTATTGGCATCCAGTGTTTTCAGAGATGTGTCTACCAAACCAAACATAACAACACGGATGAAGTCCTTTAGCCAATCCAAATGATACCACACGAGCGAATCCGGTTAAATCAAAATCGGGCAGTGGTCCATTAATCTCAACACGGGTCATCTCGTGTATGGAATGTCCAAATCTTTTGATGTACTCAGAACACTCTCCATAACCAATAAAACTCCTCCCCGGATAACACGCAATCATATCAACCAAAATAATACTTTCGGGGTCGTATTTTATATTCCATAATCCACCATGGCCATATTTCACGCAGCTTGATCGATATCTGAGAGAAATTCTGCGCGTGTTGGTTTCCATAGATTTCTCTTTCTCATGAAATGAGCTGCAACTGACGGTATTGTAAAACAGTTTGTTAATAATTCCTCGTCATAGTCCGTTGAAAAACCACTACCTAGTTTTTTCATCTCATTGTGGACGGCTTCAGTACGATATATTTCGCCATTTGGTTTTACAACTCGATTGAATTTACCCTCTTCGTTTTCGAATCTGTGAAGTAACCACACTGACTCAGGATCGTTATTACTCGACTGGTAAAAAAAATCAAATAAATATCCCGTGTAATATTTGATGGTTCTATCCCGCGAAAATATTGTTACCACGAATGTCCACGCGTGTGCATTATGGTCAATAATTTTGATTGGAGATCCTCTCGATTTATATTTCGGTTCATATAATATCTCGCCTGTTACTGTCTCTACGGATATTGGGAATTTTAGTATCCGTTCTAACGCCGCCACATTTTGAATTGTTGCCCCTCTCTCTTTAACTGTTAATCCCCATTCGTTTATTTTTTGCGTCTTAGATCCGTCAATTTGTTTCCACGCAACGCATTTGTAAAATGCTCTATTATTCGTTCTTCTACACAATTCAACGACGAATATTTCATGGGTTTTAATTTTTCAATACTCGATTTATCATTTATCGGATAGATCCCATAAACAACCGCTGTTACAGGATAGTATCTCTCGTAGTACGGTTTGTCGATTCCAGTCAGAATTCCTGGTTTGGAATCCTGCCTCACAGTGACTGTTCTCTTATTTTTCAGGAATGGTTCAAATTTGTCACGTATAATCCAATTCCCCGTTTCTGAGCGGATAATGAATTTCACTCTAAAAAATACTTTTTCTTGTCAAGATGCGATATTATCACTGCTCCTCTTTCGTCGTTCATCGTAGCATCAACACTACTATCAATTTGAAATGTTGACCAATAGTGAGATGCTCCATCGCGCTTGAGTTCATTAAAACCATCACGGATTCTACCTATCATGCTTCTATCACTTATTAGACTCTTTGATACATCAGTGGAGACTCTATTGAGATTGAATTTAACATTTTTCCAAGGCGTAATTTTCGATAATCTATCAAACACCTCCATATTATAATTAAGACAAGTATTTAAATAAAGAATTTATTATATAATGAATCATTGCAAATGGCTTATGATAGGATCAGTAACCACTTGTAACAAATCATGCAGAAATGAATTCTGTGGATATCATTTGCAAAGCGTACGTCGTGGAAACTTAGGACCCTTACCTTGCATACGATGTATAGTAGGTGTGCGTAGTAAGTCGCAGTTGTGTCCCAATTGTGGTGGTAAGCGATACTGAGAGCTAAAGCGCTTTTATGATAAACGAGTCAAGAACTCCATCAATGATTCCATCTGTGTCAGCGTCATTAACTCTGTCAAGGATAAAATCATTAGAACACCTCAAGACTACGTTGATAGATTTTCAAGTAATAATTGAACCAAATAATTAATTAGACAAATAATAGTATAGTATATAAATGAACCAAGAATTTCAACCACATCCTGTGATTACCAATTATGAAGCATCTCGTGATGGTATTGTCGGACACCGCAGGCTGAAGGAACTAGTCGGTGTTGTTAATAATCAGGGATATCTTATATTTAATTATGGAGGGAAAAGTCATCTTAATCACAGAATCGCATATGAGTTTTTACATGGATTGATAAAAGATGGGTTTGTAATCGATCATATTGATTCCAATTCTAAGAACAATTCTTTATCGAATCTACAGTCTATTACTCAGAGTCAAAATTCAAAACGAGGAAAGACTGGAAAACACTCGAAAAATGCGAAACCTATAAAATCATTTAATACACAAAATAACGAAGAAAGAGTATTTAAATAAATGACTGAAGCCGTTCAATGTAGAATAGGCCCGTGCGTGTATGTGATGTGTGTCCACCTATAATCAATTGTTATATGTTGCAATCTCTTGTGCTGTCCTATTTGTATATATCATTGTAAATATGTAAATATGTAAATACTTGTAAATATGTATATATCAATATATCTATATGTAAATGTGACATCCATTCACCAAGCATACCTTCTTGGGGTTCTAACTCGTTATTTGACGAGTTAGATCCCCTCTCGGAGACTATGCTTAGTGGTACCTCTGGCCTCTGAGATGTGAATAACACCTGAGGGGTTCCAATGGGGATGTGTAGTCTTATATATGTAACATCTGGACCTTTCAGATGTGAATAACACCTGAGAGGTTCCAAATGGGGTTCAACATATCATAATTTGAATAATATCCATAGACGCAATAAGATGTGAATAACACCTTAGAGCGATTGGAGTTCATAAATAATAATATATAATCATATATAATCATATATAGTCCTATCATACAAAAACGGGTCAAAAATGACCCCTATTTTTTATTAGATATATTATATTTCATATAATGAATTTCGAAAATATGAATGTCATTATAATTGAGATTTCAAATTAGAAAAATCAAGGAATTCAATTATCAGATAAATTAGATTGTAATCAGATTCTCTCTGAATTTCATGATATTGATGATAGTGCCCGGAATAATAGATATGTCCTTGCCAAACAGTATGGGTTGATCAAACGAATTCAGCACGCGGTAAATGAATCGCTTGTATTCTATAAAGACATCAACAATTTTATCCCGCTGTTCATTGCTGTCAAAAAGGTCAGAAGTGAATTGGACAAACAATATGAAATCAAACGCACAATAAACTTAAAAATCAAAACAATAGGAGAAGATATCATCAGACAAAATATTAATCCCCTATTGGTTACCTCAACACAGTGAAAAATCTCTGACACTAGCAATGCCCAACCCGCTGCAGGTGAGTAATCCGCATACACTAAAGCCCCATTGACAAATAATTATATAGACAGGTATGCGCTTACTCGCATAGAACGAAATTGTATAGACGGATATGATAGTGTTCGGTGATTTAAAACCAACGCGGAAGTAATGAACACACTGTCGGGGATGGGTGAGTCTTCACTTAGAATTTAGATCGTATATTATATTTATAATGGTAGGTTAATACCTAACAACTAGATCAGCACGCTAGAGATTGGCTGCGATTAAGAGATTTATTCCGGTTCGTGTTTCCGTTCGAAATAAGCTCCAAACGAGACAAGAATTTCAAACTGGTTTCACAACGGAAACTGAATAATCATTCAAACCAATAACCACTAAAACGGGGATTGTCGTATCTACCACTGAAAAAGCCATATGGGGAGATATTCCTGAGGAACAACGAGGGAAGAAAACAGTCCTTCTTCCTGTACTTGAAAAAATAGCAAAGAGATCCAAGCAAACAAAGGAATCTTTAAAACATTTCCTGGTGATATAATAGCCGCTGCACGACTACTGGAACAACGAGAACAAGAACAACAACGTCTAGAACAGGAAGACGAGGGTGATGTTATTGAAGAAGAAGAGGGTGATATTATTGAAGAAGAATAGGAAGAAAAACAACCACAAGAAAAAGGGGGTACAAGAATTGCATCCAATGATAAATTTCTTCCGGGAAAATTAGATGAAATAAGAGATATGAGATTTAATACTATTGAAGAATCAGCTGATTTATTCGTTAATAGTTTTCATCAGAGAAGAAAATATATCCACGATGAATATAATCTCCCTGATGAAAAATCATGGCATATTGGATTATATCGTGTGTTTACAAAAACGATGATAAAACATATAAAGATTTTATGGAAAAAATAAAAAAGCTGAATCGTCTACAGAGAAGAAATCGGATCCTGGATTTCTTAGATTACCAGGGCAATCGAAACGTTTTGATATAACACAATCCTCTTTGCAGGGTACAACTGGTATCACTCAACAAACAAATGGAGAGGGATATTCTCAAAGTGGAACTCCAAGGGGGGTTTCAGGTAGTGGTCTAGTTCGTTGTCCTAGTAATATTCTCAGGGATATATAACGATTAGAAATTCTCGTAGGAGAGAGAAGAGCTGAAAATAACTCACCGGACACAATTAATGAGGCCGCTGATATCTGCAGACGACTATTTGAGGGTGGTATTATGGATATTAATGTATACCGAGTTTATTGATGAGCTAGCGGCCAGTTACCACAGTGATTAAATCACCACATTAGATAAATAGCATTTAAATAAGACGATCATACACTACAGCCACAAATAAACCAGCCATGACATACGTAGTAAACTCACGATTGCCAGTTTATAGAGCGTACTATGGAGATGGTCTCGGCAATACCATTGCAGGGTCATTTACAAGAATAGCTCCAAAAATAGCACCAATCGCAAAACAGTTATCAATGAAAGCTATTGATGTTATTCGTGATAAGGGTATTAGCGCTGTTGGTGATGTTGCTGTTAAAGCATTTTCCGCGGCTAAGGAAAAACTAGTAGCGTTAGTTCAGCGAATAAAGAAACCGGTGATAAAGTCACCAGTAACGAAGTCACTAGGACCTCTACCATCTACGGAAATTATGCCTGCAAATATTAGCAAAATAATAAATAACGCAGTGGATCAAAAATTAGCATCACAGATAAATGATGGATATGACACTCAGGGAAATATTACTGCAAATATGATAGCGTGAAGTGGTTTGACATCGCGAGCGAGATCGCAATTTAGATCAAGAAATATATAATAATATGTTCAAATCGGCTCCTTATACAGCGTTCGATTTAGATGCCCCAGTGCCCAAGAATGATTATGAACGCGATTATCAGTTATATTCCTATAATGCAATACAACCAAATAGTCGATCAAGAATCGAACTTCAAGTCCAGGACACCAGCAAATACTTTCTACTCGCTGAAGCGTTTATTGAAGTAGAATGAGAAAATGAACAAATGATCCCGACCATGATAATCCACCATATAACCTAAATGTCCGAGTTGGTTTTGTTAATAATGGTATCATGGCGCTATTTGATAGTGCTAGATATATGATTGATGGAAGAGAGATTGAATCTATAGAACATGATGTTGATGTTGCCACAACAATAGTGGGGTTAGCAAGATACTCTGATGTTTATACAAGATCGGCAGGTCCATCTATGATCTTCACCAAGGATATTACTGATCACGCTGATTACATTCATTATACTAAACTGCTGACACCACAAGATACCGCAGTTGATCCACAACCAGTTGATATTGAACATCAAGTTAGACCAGCTATTGCCTTTGTTGTTATAAGGGGTATTCATAATGATTACAACCTTGGATTTGCAACACGCGCATTAATGTTGCAAGGACAGCGTCGACGATTTTCATGCGCGATTCCACTGCATCATATATTTGGATTCTGCAGAAATGTTAGAAAAGTTATCTATGGAGCGAAGCATACAGTAGCACTCGTGCGAAAGGGTAGTGATAATGATGCAATCTGGCATGGTTCTGCTGATCCGGGTGCTGTAGGTCCAGTCGCTACTGTTAAAGTAAATATATCAAAGTTATCACTGTGGATGCCAGTAATGACCCCATCAATCACCGCAGAGGAAAAAATATGGATCATGGAGGAAAATCATTGCTATCGTGGCTAACAACAACAACGGATATTAAGGAGGATGATGTTAATGGTGTATTTACTTGGCACATGGCATCAAAACAAGGTGTTGCTGCGCCACGTCATACATTTATTGCGTTACAGGATAGGGCGCGATTAAATAACCAAACACGCAGCCATATGAGATTTGATCAATTGGGTGATAATGAAGTCTCGTTGAGGATAAACGGCCAACAGGAACTATCCGAGGATATTTTACTTAATTACAATCAAAACCAAATAGCACGCGCGTATCCATCATTTGTTGACATTTATGGGACGTGATAATAATGTAAATACTGGTCTGCAAATATCACAGTTGGATTTTATAAAACTATATCCTATCTACTACTTTTCATTGGAACATCTTGATTTAACAAGACAGTCCATTGTTGACATACACTTCCGAGCTCGTGTAAAACCCTCCTGGTGCTAACAATTACAGAGCAGCTGCTGTCATTCTCAGTGACAAATCAATGCTACTCGAAGGTGCTGGTGGACGATTGAGGGTAGTTGATGCACCAGTAGAAAATATGTAGACAATTAGATCAATCTGTTATTAAATAGAATGTCATATAGTCATGTTAGTGTTACGTTAATTCCTGGTCAAATTTTAAAAAAATTGCAATCGGAATCAGCTAAATAATGTGGAACCACAATATCGCTGAAACACAATGAGATGCCTGGTGGTCAGAATAAACTATCACTGACAACTGGTCAGATAAAACGCTTCAACGATGCTATCAAAGATAAAAAAAGGTGTTCAGGTCACTCTCTCTGCGGCCGCAATTAAGAACTTGATAAAATCAGGTGGTATATTCCCGCTGTTAGCTGCGTTACCTGCGTTGATTGCGGCCGCGGCCCCAGTGGTAGCAAAAGCTGCTGAGTTAGGAACCGTTGGTACAGCGGCAGGGATGGCACTAAAGAAAGCTACCGGAAGCGGGTATAAAAAATAGAAACGATCAGGAAAGGGTCTAAGACTACCAGGAACTCTGTATTCATGGTACAGCGGATAGGACCTGAGACTAGGAACAGTTTACTAACTCGGATATCGCAGATATCGCCGAAGGTTCCATCGCGAGAATCTATAGTTCCCATGTCAAATTTTGATGGACTCGATGCTGCTCAAAAACTAGCGATACAAAACTTTAGAGGTGTTTTTATGAGAGATCAATTACCACAACAACCAAACAATACTGAAAGAGGTATCATTAATCTCAAAAACAGCACCTGACCTTGAACTCACTGGGTTGCATACGTGATTGATCCGCGTGCAATTGTTTATTTCGATTCATATGGGTTAGCAGTGCCTAAAGAATTTATGCGTTATATAAACCGCTTAAAACTCCTATCTGGTATTCCACGCTACCAACACAGAAATGAATGACCCACCAATATGCGGCATTGAAGTATTAAATGTCCTCAACGCTATTTCATCGTCGGGAAAACCACCTCATAAAACCGTACACGAATATACGAGTAATCGCTTTTTAGAGAGAAATTATATAAAATAACATGATTGATATTTGGAGGAGATCTCCATCAAGCCTGTAAAAACCTACCATGGAAATATCTGCAACCGGTGATGTAAAAAAAAATAATCGAAGATGAAATATCTGAGATGTAAAACCTCGTAAGTGTTGATCCAAATGAAATAGTTGTATTTCAAGATCGTCAGGGTAAATTGAAAACTAGTAATGTTTCCCTTGATGATATCTTAGTTAAACGACGCGACGCAGTAGAAGATACTATCGCGTTTTTTTTCCAATGAGGGTAAATTCAAATCAGATGTTCTCATTTCAACTATTGTGGATAGAATTAACAATTTAGAACCATTAAAAAACTACGGGATGAATATAACGACCATATAAGTCAATTCGATCAGTTTTCTGAATTACAAAGAAGTATAATAGACAATATTGACAAACCTATATTAGATTTCTTTGAAAATCCACCGGTGACTACACCGAAACTCACGGAGATAAAAACCACTATCGATGTTTTGACAAAACTACGATCCGATTATGACGCTCATATCGAACAATTTACTATGTTACGTAAAAACTTTATTTAAAAAAAATGATGATGCCGTCGATAAATTTTTGGGTACAAATGCTAAACCCGAAGAAATCAAAACAGATCTCGCTGGTATTATCACGAAACTCGATGAAATAACCGCGCTTAATCGGCGAATAGAAGTTGTTCTCGAAGATATTAAAACGACCAACGATGTGATCAGGGAGGATCTACCGAGGATGATAGAAAAACTTGAAGAAATAAAAATCCCTCACGAACAACAAAATATCGTAAATAATGTGTACGCGATCCAACACGGATCATTTACGTGGACACCACAAAATAACATATTAAATATCACCGGGACCGTCAAAGGTATTGATCGATTAACACTAGTGTAGCCGATTCAATTTAATATTTCATCAACGAGTTCATCTGGGGTCAACAATATGATATCAACGATCATCGACAAGGAAACAATTGAACAATTCACAATAACATCCACTGATAATAATTTGGCTAGGGTTTCCGTAACATGGTATGTGGAATTCGTAGCGGATTTAAGTAAACAACTGAATTAAAAATCCAAAGGATTTTCAACGCCAGCGTTTTTATTGCTAGCAATTTGAAATCTGTTGTAATAAATAAAATGTCATCATTAACAACGTCACAGCAGTATCGTTATGATCAGGTCTGAGAATTTCAAACTAAACTCAAAACACTCACTGAGGAGTATCATGTAAAAATTAAAAAATACCAACGAAGAATTACCGCAGTTGATGTTACCGTGTATTCGGTATCAGGTGTAATCACTGGAGCTGCTATTATACTCTCCTCGGTGACAATGATTGTCCCGATAGCTGTTCCAATTTGTATATTCGCGGCGACAACAATCGCTGGAATAATCTCAATAATACCAAAAAGAATATCATCATATAGCCAGCGCAAACTGCAGGATTAAGTAGTGAAGTTCCATGTTGTGTCAACCGCGTACTTGCAAGTATCCTCGATGATATCATCCTCCGTCGATGACAGATTAATATCAGATAATTAGTTTTCAGCAATGGTACGTGTTTATGATTCCGCAATGTCAAAATTAGAAAAACAACACGAATATAATAACAATGGCAACATCGCAAGAACTACTTCAGCGAAAAGTGGAAACTACCACACCGGTGAAAACTAGCATGATCTCAATAACATCAACCAATCCTGAATTCAGTGTGAATTTCCCCACTGCGATTCCCGTGAAGGAGATAGCACTAGCAAAATTACGAGTATACCATAGTTGCCCAAATATTAGATCAGCGCCATTCGGCGGTAAACAATCGAATATTTCCCTGGTGTTTGCGAGTAAGAATAAACAAGACGGAACTCAGACTGGAACGTTGTTTCCATACCATCTGGGTCCTACCAAATTGAACAAATTAATAATGAAGTACAACGCAGAGTAAAATCCATTACTGGAAAAGAATCGAACATCGCTATAACAGTTCATGAACCAACATTATCATCCGCGATTGAGATAAACTCGTCCGGGTATGTCGTAGATATCTATCAGAGTTCGACAAGAACCGTGCTAGGATGGCCTGAAATCACACCTCCACCTGAACCGAGAAAATCTGATTATGTCACGGTTAAACAATCATACCACGAATTTACCCCATCATATAAACAACCCCTCCGTGATATAAAAAAAAATTCATCGCTGCAGGGTACTAATTTTTATTACCCTAATAAAGATTACGGTTTTTGGAGATTTATTATTGGACCGAATCCAGAAATAAATTATATATATATACTGAACAAAGTAAATTTATTGAATACTTTATAGAGATCAATCAAGAACACAATCGACAACTACAATGGCTACACCAAGGTTTTCGCGAGTCTTATCAAAGTGAAATTATTAAACGAATTGAAATATTAAATCAGCTTGTATCCGACATGGAAGATATTTACAAGAAAATAATTCAAGTAATTATTCATGCTGATACTAAAAGCAATCTCTCTAGACAATTTTTTTAACTGTATACAATATAACAGAAGCTGATCTACCGAATTTTAAATTTCTTGGGTATAACGCAGACGAACTAAACAAATCCGTTAATGATTTTATCAATGAAACGTTTACTGTGATACTCACCGCACGGAGACAACAACACAAGGGTTCAACCATCCTCAAACATAATAATGACCCAGATGGTGGTGGTAGTCATATCGCTCCGCAAAACGTCAATATATCCTCTGTGGTTGCAGTGAATTTAGTATGTGATGTTATTGAAGGAAGTTACCAAATAAATCTCGAAAGATTAAATCAAGCCCAGCAAGGATATATTTTATACTCATTTGCACCAACAGCTCCACCCGGATTTTTAATAATTGAGGATCCAACTAATCTAGTGTATATGCGATGTCATAATGATTCATTAACAAGAATTAATTTCAAACTCACTGACCAGTCCAATAATCTGATTGATTTTTAAGGAGAGGTTTTACAAATTAGTCTGCTTGTGAAGTCCTAAAGGATTTTCAATTTGTCTCCACAATACCATCAGTGCCAGGTCTGTAGCGTAAAATCCTATTAGTATTATTATTATCATTATTAGTATTATTATCAACATCATTATTATTATTATTATTATTATTATTATTATTATCATTATTATTATTATGATCATCAATATCATTATTATTATTATTATTATTATTATTATTATTATTATTATTATTATTATTACATTTGTATACGTCGCATGTACTGGACTAGTCTGTATCAATATTTAATATATAATTCCCACACTTCTAACGGGTTATAAACAACGGCCATTAAGATACATAAATTACGGATAACTTGATGTTGGTAGTATTAATAAAAACTATGAACATTATTAAAGAAGCAGCGGAACTAAAAATAAGTTTCGTTTGAGTTGTCGTTCGTCATTACTTTCCTTCAGTGAAGTTATAAAGTGATTCCTACGCAACGTTTTATGCAAATATGAAACGAGTCGAATAATAGAATACGCCACAATCTGTTTGTAAAGAGTGATACTTTTTATTCGAGTTTAAGATTACATTATGATCTAACATTACGGTCCATGTATTTCGTGCTGATGCTGGCTAGGTAACGTTAGAAAATGTTACGACAAGGTTTGGCGGATGGTTTTGTTTCCCGACTTTAAGCCATTTTAAAAGGTAAGCGTTATTTTATAAATAAATTTGCATAGTCTGTGTTAGTTTACGGGAATCGGACTGGATTTTACCAGTACAATTTAATAATTGTCTTAAAGTAGACCAATGAAGTGATTTATGTCCATACTTAACTTCTAGATTAATGCTGGTGAAATGCGGGCCTGGTAAACTATCCTAAAATACATGAAATATAACGAAGATTAGGTTTTTAATATCCCTAAAAATATTAATTTCTTATTGCTCATATTTTTGGTGATGTCTCTGAGCTGAAATAATAAATCTACAAAATTTATTAAGTACTAATGCCTGACGTTTTGCTAGATATGCCACTGCTGGGGACAAATTCGCCAGTACAACGAACTGCTCTCCTCTTGGGGGATTTAAAATAGATCTGACCGGAACACCTTTCCACGTGTCTAGACTGGTACAATGGACATGGCAAGGAACTTTCTCCACTGGGAATGTGTCTTCCGGAAGAGCGAATATAACTGATTCATGTAAGAAGAGTCCAACTTTATTAGCAAGCCAAGTAGCTCTCTTCTCTATGATGCCACTTAAATTGCATGCACTCTCACAAAACTTCTTTGATTTCTAAACTTTCCTAATAAAATGTACCCTTTCTGCAAATAATGGTGTAACAGACTATAACTCTGCACAGACCGAAACAAAATTATATATTCTTTTCTAACGCTAACGACACCCTGTAACATTTTATATTGCTGTCTCTGAAAATTTAAAACAAGACACAAAAAAATTAATTTCTCTTTCGAATACGTTTCCCAATCATATTACGTTTTTTTAAATATCAGCCTGCATTTGTGTAAATCAATGCTTTGTTTTCTTTTCTTGTGTCGTTTCAGGACGAATGTTTACTAAATGCATGCAATGCACGTTCATAGCGATCGTCCTTTCGGCATTAAAGGGACAAAAAGAGAAAACGAATCAAGGAAAACAACTTACGGTTCGTTGTTAGCGATATAAATTCACTAGACGAGTATTCACTAGTTTTAGGCAGTCAACGAGGCGTATGTCACCCCAGTCCCCCGAATGTCCGAGCATGGTCATCTAGCCTCTAAGTTCGGGTGCTTGGTGTTCATGCCGGATCCGTTGGATCCAACTCTTAATACTGCCGTACTGTTTGTTACTGGCAGTCCAGTCCCCACTGACAATGCCAAATGTCGAACCGACAAAGGCAGTCCAGACGACAGTTCGAGCATGGGTAACTTTTTCGTTGAAATGGTCAAGCAAAATAGTTCATATGGGGATGTTAGTGATTGGTCCGTCCGTTTAGCCATGCATGTGGCATCTTATCAGTACTATACCGGAGGTTTCAGGGAAATATCCACCAGAACATCAAGGCTGATACAGGTGATTGCCGAAAAGTCTTAAATATCACCACCATCCACGCCGAGCACACAATGGTCACATTAAATCTATTGGATATAGCGCAGATTGAAACCACACTAGCCGTTATAACATGGGGCTTTGTCCGTTGAATCGATCAAGCCAACTATAATTTACTGTGATCTTAATAACAGGCCGTCCTTCCAACCGTGCCATCAACGACATGCCCTTTGTATGATGTAGATTTCAGTGAGAAATCGGTATGTCCAGTTATACCTTTGGAGTGGCCGATATTTGTGATAGCCGTACCGTCTTATATAACGTTAGCTGCCAGGCCAACCCATTCGCCGAGCAAACCAGCTTGCGTTGCCGGCAGTGTCGGACTTCCGTTGGTTCATTGCTTGTCCACATGGGAGAGCTAGTAAAGATAAAATGGGGATTGAATTGAGGCTTCATACCATCTGGTATGTCTTCTTTAGCGCTGAAAGTAGACCCAATTCGGCCTCGACGTACAATGAGTGCGATGAAACTTCTTCAAATCAACCATCCTTCACATCATATTCAGACCTGACCAATGTGTGGACCAGATCTAGCTTTCAGACTGCCGTTGAGGACACTTTTTTCAGGTGTCATCTGCTTTAGAATGTCTCAACCCTTAACGTGGCTAAAACGAATCGGTAGATCTCATTGTAATTGACAAAACGGACATAAGGAGACAGACGCTTTCAGAACAGATCTGAAAGGTAACAAGAATGTAGCAGCTGTTTATACCTATGCACGCCTGTTTTATTTGGCGGAAAATCTGCTTCATCCCCATCAAAGCTGGTTCGGAATATCGTTTCAGACTCACAACAATAGCGACGCTTCAGAGGCATCGGTGTCGATTGTTAAAGTCAATGACCAGAACTTCTCATAAAATATCGCCAATTCTTTAACAGGTTCAGCCAATTAACTCTTGATACGCCGTGTCGCATGTGTGTGATCAACGTTGCTTCTACCATCGCATACCCTACCTTTCCGGAAGAAAAAAAAAACTTGTTCGGGTCACCGTTGTTTAGGAGGAAGAATATATTTAGTTATGACTCAGGCAGCTCAGGAAAAACACCGTTCACCTCACCATTTAAACTCGTGCGTTTGTAACCACTCAGTCCTTGAAAGCGCGAAAGGAGATGATAAACGTTCTCTGCAAAGAGCATATTTTTCAGTCACATGAATCCTAAGGATCTAATCTTACAGTCGCCGCACACAAAAAAGTATTTGGCCTCATGGAACTATTCGTATTTGCTTAAAAGGGGACTAATCCCGGTCATTTGGCGGGGTCTCGGGATTCTTTCATAATCAATCTCCTCTCCATTGAGAGAAGGATGCCTTTCTATGACCAGATATATGGTCACTCGTTAAAAGCAAACAACTTCACCAGAGTTACACTCAAGGCTGTTTAATTTTCAGGTAACAAACATCAGGTTATAACCCATCATCAACTCGGGTGTTCTCAACTAATTGAAGAAGGAGACGACGATGTTGATAGCATTTGGTCAGTCATTACCTGACACACGCATATTTTTCATATTTCCATCTTCCCGAGTCGCCGTTTTTCTTTCTAACCGGGACCATTTTATCAGTTTACGGTTCTTCCCTTCTTCCTCAAGATCAGAATCTGGACATTTACTCAGTTTTTAATTTCATCGGCTTCCTGTTCCGGCCGACATCATCGAAATATTGGTTTCAAGAAAGATGGCCGCCATCGCTTAACTGCTAGAGATAGGCTCTTCCGATTTTGTGCTATATTTATGATATTTGTGCTTGTTCTCTATCATCGTCTACATTATTGTGTTTCATCATGCATTATCTGTTCCGTTCGTATGTGTTAATTCATCTCCTTGTTTCGGAAACGAGAACAGTTAGAATTTTTCTCAGCTGTTTTGTCAAAAAAACCGCCGTCACGTGACCGCTTACAATATAACGGACCCTCATTAATTGGATTAAATGACCACACCTTGGTTCTGGATACTACATTGTGCTCTCAGACTAAACGAACTGGGAATACATTCATCATTTCTTAAATGTAAACGGAAGCGAAAAAAGAAACGTTCTTTCAAAGCTGGCCGGCGTAGAACAGGAAGAAAAATTTCAGTTATCTCCCTTTCGCCCGTAATGGATAAACAACTTAAAAATTCTGCCGTTAATTTTAATAACCTGGTTCAAATTCCTCTTAAATCGTCAACCGTTGTGTCAACTGTCCCAGGGATACCACAAAGTATTGCATTATTCAACGCTCAATTAGTAGGATCACCGGAAAAGCGCACAGAAATTGTTAATTTTATCAACGCCAGAATATTGACGTCTTCTTCCTGACAGAAACTTGGTTACATTCGGCAGGTGATGAATCTAAGTGTGCGGATTTAACACCCAGCGATTACTCCATCAAGTCGTTCCCCCGCAAATCTCGCGGTGGTGTAATTGCTGTAATTATAAAGAATTCCATGATCAAATGCCTTAAGTACAACACATTCTTCAATTTCTGCCAACTATCGTTTGAACTAGTCCAAACAACGCCCACACTGGAACAAAGGTCAGTCCATTTTTTCTTTCTCTACCGTCCTTCTCCTAGTAGAAAAAACAAGCTGACCGAATCTCTCTCTTTGGAGCAGTTTCCAAATCTACTAGAGTATGGAAATTCGATAGGTGGCAACCTAATTATTCTTGGAGATTTCAGCTTTCACTTTGACTGTCCTGGTCAACCATACCTGTCAAAACTCCTAGATTTCATTCATGTTTTCAATCTTAAACAGTCAGTTAACCAAAGTACCCATAAACTTGGTCACATTTTAGACTGGTTTCTTTATAGACCTGATGATAATATTCTGCTATCCCCTCTTGTATCCCACGAACTTGCGTCGGATCACCTCTGCATTGTATGCCATCTCGACGTTTCAGTCCCTAACCCTCCACCTCTATTTGCTGCTAAGAGAAACCTCCGTATGATAAACAGAACCAAATTCATGCATGACATCCAAGAAAACCTAACAACTTTCTTACATCCAACAGCGGAACAACTTGATAACTGCCTGCGTTCATTGCTTGAAAAACATGCCCCAGCCACCAAATGCGGAGTATCAATAAAAAAAGTGTCCTTCATGGTATAGCAGTGTTAGTTTCCAGCTTCGCGCTGCTAAAAGACATCGCCGAAAAGCAGAGAGGCTTTGGTTTCCACCAGACTCATTATTCATAAACAAATCTACGAAGCCGCTAAGAAGAACATTATAAACATAGTCCATTTAGCCAAATCATCCCACTACATACTAAGATCACGGAGAGTTCCAGCTGCAAAGAGCTCTTCGAGATAACTAAGAAACTAATGTCAAGGAACAAATGTACACCACTTCCAACAACCTTTTCTCCACTAGACCTACCAGACCAATTTGCAAATTTCTTTGATGACAAAGTACAAACCATTAGAGATTCGCTTGACAGCACAATTTCAACTGATTCGTCACCATACAGTTATGATGCAGAATTTCAGCGACAACCGTTAGGAGCATTTGAAACTGTTTCTATTGATTTAGTACAGACATTCGTGATGAAAAGTGCACCAAAGTCTTGTGAACTTGATCCAATTCCGACATAACTGCTGCTTGTGTGCTTAGACCCAATATTGTCTTCACTAACTGATGTTATTAATATCTCTCTCTCTCATCAGGGGAATTCCCATCATTTTTCAAAACTGTCATCGTAAAGCCACTGCTGAAGAAACCAACACTGGACCATAACGATTTAAAGAACTACCGCCCAGTTTATAATCTCCCGTTCATATAAAAAATCTTAGAAAAGGTTGTTCTAACTCAACTTGTATCTCATTTGAATTCAAACAGTCTTTTTAGCAATGTACAGTCTGCATATCGCCCTTTCCACAGTCCAGAAACTACTTTTCTGAAAGTATTTAGTGACATTCTCTCTGCTTTGGATAGTGGAAAGATTACAGTCCTCACTCTCCTGGATTTATCTGCAGCATTTGACACAGTAGACCATGATATATTACTTCACCGTCTCCATTATGTATTTGACATTCGGAATATAGCTTTACAGTGGTTCAATTCCTACTTAGTTAACAGGACATAAATTATATCTGCAAATGGAATACACTCCAGCCCAGTTGACGTATGTTGTGTTGTTCCACAGGGATCTGTTCTTGGACCTGTTCTTTTCATTCTGTATACTCAGCCGCTCTCAGCATGTTTTAATGTTTTCCAGTTTCATTGTTTTTGTCATTTGTTGTTCTGTAGTGTAGTCATATCATTATTGATGGTGTAAAGTGCTTAGAGCTTTGTAAGATTAGGCGCTATACAAAGTCCTCTTTATTATTATTATTATTATTATTATTATTATTATTATTATTATTATTATTATTATTATTGACAGCAAACTACATGGGTAGCATACTACAGAAACATATTGTAGTTTCTATCCTACTCCAAAGCAGGAATGATCTTTCTCTTCCAAACCATCTAGGCTTACTCGTGAACTAGATGTCATACCCCCATCATCCCAGAACTGTGTTCATTTGGGTACAAAGTTCCTAACCAACCCTCTGTTCGCGTTGCTAGAATCGTGAAACTTGTCGAGTACATTTTCCAAAATACATGTATTTTAGTTGTACGTTTTTGCAACTCCTCGTTTTATTAAACAGTTTAGCGGACGTGATCCTGCTTGGCCGTCTATGCGATCCTTGGAGTCATGTTTTATGTCTTCTTGAACACGCATTAATTTGGATTGTTCCCGCGTAAATGAGACAATCTAAGGCGGCTGTATATTGGTATCCCACTGCAAAGACCCCAAGTAGATAGAACGGTAGGTACCTCCACAAGTGTGTATGATAGTGATGTCCATCAGCAACACATGGGTGCCATGGAAACGGTCTATACACATCAATATCCTGAAGGCTGTCATCAATACCTTTTTTTTCAGAAAAGATCAACTCTGAGGTGATAACAATCCTCATGTGCTTCGACATTTCTCTGGTGGTGACCTAACTCCTCAAGCAGGGACACACCAGGCCGCTCGACGTGTGTGATCTGATTTGGCATTTTTTACGAAGGTGCAACAATCTTCGTATAAACATACAAATCAGGCACATACCCAGTAGCCTCACTGTCTTGGCCGATAATCAATCCAGAGATGGTCACGTCCTTCACACGGAATGGTCTCTCCGTCAATCGGTCTTTACCAGGAATCGCGAACTTTGGGGCCTCGGATGATCAATGTATCTATCTGCCCAATTCTCTATAGTTCTAGACTTAAAATCTTGGATGAAATGTCAATCATTTGAGAAGGGTTGTTGCCATTTATCTCATCTCCTATGGTGCTCATTCTGAAAATAATCCTGACTGACCTTGTGGGGTAATAACGAATCTGATAGCCCTTCATACATGGGACAAGTCTTGGATCACCGATCTACATTTTCTTGCCGTCGATATGAACAGGAAGATTCCGACTAACCCAAATCTTTTCTAACTTGCACTGTTGGTGGTCCTTCTCTGCCAGGGTTGCCATCTTCTTCTACACGCGTGGTTCTTACCAGGACAGTCTCTAGACATAAACAATTCAAACATTCATTTTAGTTAGAATCTCGAGGGTATGAAGACCCTCCACTCTGAAGGCTCATGATGAAAAAGCGTGTTTTCCGGGATTGGTACACTACTAATATCTTCCCTCTGCATGTCTCAATCACTCCAATGGCCGACTTTCCTAATACTCTTTGAAAAGAAACAGTTAGGTCCCAATCTCTGCCAATTACTAATGCCCTATGATATTGAACACATGCCGACATTATGGCAAATAAGCTTTGGTGTTTGATAGACCTGTCGAATCTTGCAAGACACTATTCATCTCAATAGACCAATATCCTTATCTTGTCTCCAAATGGGTACTCAAATCTCTAGCCTACACTCCGCTAGAGTCAATATCATAGCGGTAGTGTTTCCTGAAAGATTTAGCTTCCTCATGAAGAGTAAATGAGCTGCATGCCACTTTCTGTCAACCCGAATCTTCTTCAAATTGGAGGGTTCGCTTGACACTATCGGGCTTCGTAGCTACAAATAGGGTATCGTCTAACGGTAATCAAACAGTCGTCCCTTGTTCGCTCTCTTCCATAGCCATGTCGAGGACAGCAGCCATGCAATATACCTTCGACCTCTCGTGAAGCCCACTGAGACAAGTGGTGAGAAGTGCAAATGCTTCTTCTTTCCTTTGTGATCCCGAAGCTTCATTGTGATTCACTTCAAGCTCTTTTTTGTGGCTGAAGCGGGTCGTAGGCTTGGCTTACTCTGATGTTAGAATTTCCTCAGCTTACTGCTCCGAGGTTTTGAATCATCTTGTAAACCAGAGCACGGGATATTGAGCTTCAGCCCTTTCTTCGTGGCTGAACCGGGTCGTTCTCTTAGTGTAATTAACATCTCGCCAGACTAGAGTCTCTTTACTCGATTACCCGCTTAGAAGTTTCGAACAATATTTGAGAGTCTCACGTTCGAACGCAATGTTCAGATCTGAGTTATAATAGATGTTGGCTGGGAGGCAGAATCATCCTTTCTGATCCTCTTTTCAGAGATTTGTGATCACAGAGGCATCTTAAGATCTGGTGGTTCAGTGGCGGCAGAACAGACTGCCACCAAATCCAAATGGATCTATCAACACATAATGATGTCTTCACTGAATTCAATGGTGAAATGTTGTAGGTACGAGGATTACAATAATGGTCTTATTCACCGTATGTTAGGCTCACAGGTCAAGTGACTCCAAACTGTGTTACTTATGTAGTTAGGAGAACGAGTTATCGTTCGCATGGGGGACAACCATTATTTCCTAGCAAGGTAACAACCCAGATACTTAGCATCCCCTCCTCCTATAACTTATTCTCCTAACATAGTATGATTACGGAACGTTGTCGAAGGAGAAACAACACAATTGATAACTTTTGCATAATTTTTCTTTTCTTGGTAGCTTACATAGGATGTTTTGAAGACAGAGATAGACGTATACTTCCCGCAGGACGCCTAGACAATCAAGTGTCGATGACGCCTCGTGTTTGCATGGACCACTGTAGGCAGCTCGGTTTTCGATTTGCAGGTGTTCAGGTCAGTAATAGAAAAGCAGTAAATTCATTGGACTTGTTAGGAGAGAACATTAAACCCGTCCTTAGCTGCAATAACATATACTGTTCTTAATATCTGACTTTATTCCTCACCAATATAAGCCTCGGAAGCTTCAACATGTAATGTGAATCACTTTAAATCCACACTTTATCTCATTATAGATACATTTTTAATGCTGTATCGCTCTACTTTTCACCAATTTCTATCCTTCAACCTTGTATATTTACTAGTTTGACAGAATTGGTCTATATTTTAACTAATATTTAATTTACGTATATGTATCAGGCGGATATCAGCGATTGATCATGCCTGGTCAGATGGACTGAAGATTTAAAAGCCACAACCAGATATTAATAAAAAGATAACAAACCAATTTATATACGACTATGTAGGACAGTAGAATCAAAATCATTTAGCAACATCAGCATTCAAGTAGAAATAATTATTGGTTCATGCAACTAGAACAATGTTTATCTATCTTTGCATTGTGTTAACGGCATATATATTTTGAAAGAATCCGTTTATTCTGTAGTACTCATGGTATTTCGTTCAAAAGTCAGATTAACGTTGTCTTCTCAGTGACAAAGGCTACTGACATTGTGTTCTCAACCATCTGAAGTAATCCTGTTATGGTTGGATCCAAAGCGCATCTGTTTTGTTGATTTTTGTCCTCCGTATTGATGGAGAAGAAGCTTATAGATTTGTTTTGTTGATTTTTGTCCTCCGTATTGCTGGTGAAGAAGCTAAAAGATCTGTATTTACATAGGATTGTGTAGGTAGGCAAGTTGTGTCTCTTGGGGATTATATTCAGTCCTACACATTCAGTTATAATTATTTTTACATTGCTTCTTTGCATATACGTTACTATATTATGACCTGAGTGTAACAGAATTGTTACCGAGAGGAGGGTGGATTAAATGAACAATACAAACACAATTTGTGAAAGAAAATATAAATTTATGTAATAAATTATAAATGAAAAAAAATACAGATGTAACAACACAATAACTCATGCACTCAACCCACAATTATACTCACAACCATTCACAATACATGAACAAATTAAATAACAATACAAAAGGAATCTCAGATGTAAAGGGATCTCTTGGATTATACACAGATCCAAGAATCCTTTACCAAAGTTAAATAAATGCAAGAATGATTTACGAAAAAAAATAAACACAAACGACAAACTATCTATCGCACGATGGATTGCGATAACTAGCACGATCATATACTTGTATTGAATCAAGTTGCTAGCTTTTATTGATATCTATGTGATCACTTGAAATATTATTGCGATCTGACATAAGCATGCAAATACAACAATGTATTAAAATTATATTACAATTTCAATACACCTATGTGTCTCCCCTGTATAACCGCACGATTCAGCAACAGTTGAATCGTCTCCCAGTTTCCCCGAGAACCGAGGGTTGACCAATACTATTATCGGACGTTACCCTTCACGGATCCACCACAGTTATACGTTCAGACAGCATACAACATCTACCAGAACCAACGGTTCCTCACTCCCCTAGATGTCTACCCGGACGTTTTACAACTCTAAGACAGCTCCGACACTCGGACTTCTAGCTTTCCGGATATTTACACGTTACACAGATGTTGACGAACAGACAGTTCGACACACAGACAGATACTTCAATTCCGTTTGCACAAATTAACGGCACAAGCACATTCAGATATTTATACAGAGATGTTCCAGAACAAACAATAGATGTCCCACAACAAATCAAACGATATCAAAGACGTTTATCAAAAGATGGTATCAGATGTGTTAACAGCTACGGTATCAACGATGTTATTAGCAGCTACGGTATCAACGATGTTATTAGCAGCTACGGTATCAGAAACATTGTAACAACTATGTTAGCAGCTACGGTATCAGAGACGGTATCAACGATGTTATTAGATGCGCTATCAGTGATGAACTTCTACGGTATCAACGACGGAATCAGCTGGAATCAGACTGAATCAGACGGAATCAATGATTGTCAGATGTTATCAGATCTACGGAATCAACGATGTTATTAGATCTCCGGAATCAACCCTTTGGCTGGAGATTTGCAAGACGAGGTTATCTATCCTTCGATTAGATATTTGGGTTCCCGTAAATAATAATGAGAAATCCTTAGCCTTATATACTCTCTATAGGTGAACATAAATCACATCGAGCTTATTGTGCACCACGTGAAACTAAAGTTCCGGATTCCATGTAAATTAACATCAAGCCCATGCAAATCGCTACACGCCGCTTACCCTGGAGAAAAGCACTTAATCACCCCAGGTAATGCGTGTACGACGAAATCAAGAAAATGGTGAGTTTCGTTTACAATTCAAGAACAACAAAAATCAGTTCAATTTTCGCCTAATTCTGTGACACTGAGACTGGTTGAATATGTGCAGATAGCTTGTAGCGTGTATGTTCCTATCAAAATTACTTCTTTTTTAGTCTTAGTGGGGTTTTCTCTGTGATTGGTTCACGTTGATGCCCATAATAGGAAGTGTTTTCTAGTTATTTTTGTTTATGTGGCATATACATATATAAGGATGATGTCCTACTGATAAATTAATTAATTAATATTTATGTGTTAATCATTGTCCAGTCCAGTATTGTCATGACAATATGTCTTAAAAGGGTAGATACTTCAATCTGAATAACATAAACATGAAGACTGCTTAGGTTTTGTTTCTGTGATGATGCGAAATTTCTTTTGCTGAACATTCCTGGACAAATTGCATCAGGAGGTTATCTTGCATAGGTGATGGCTTGAGATTTGCTAATCGATTAAAATCGTCTATCAGACTAACGTTGAAAGAAGATCTCTGCCCCATTATAGACGCAGTGACCCAATTGTTTCCAAGAGAGACACTCCTACAATCACATTAACCTAGTTAATTTGGTGTGTCCTTGTGGTAGGTATCTTTCTCAAATTACCTCGACTACCACGGTCCATAATATACAAAAGTAAATCTAGTTGTCTATATATAAAAGTGTTGTTTTTTGTGATTATTACAGCTAAATTAAAAAACAATCTGCAGTAAAAATGATAAGCTACAACATACAGCAACGTTTCTCTATAGACTGTCAATCAGTCAACATTTATCATGGCTGTTTGGACAGAAAGAGCTAAGGACGACATGAAAATACCTAATTAATAGTTGATGATTATTCTCAAACTTTGGGTTGCGGACAAGACCTATTATACGAAACTGTACCACTGATGTATAAAAATGTTTGTAACAAAACGACTAAACAATTTGTCTTCCATGTATGTTGCTGCTAACCGGTATGTTAATTAACAGTTCAAGACTTCTAATATTTATCACAAATACACGGCATAAAAAAATCTTTTAATTATATATGGTAGTATACATTATGAACAATCACACTCTTCTTTACCTTTGAATTGTTTTATTCTCTCAAATCGTTTTAGACAGTAGCCTCATATTGCACCAACATGTCATGAACTATATGCAAGGCTGTATATCTTAAACTGAGAAGCATCAGTTCCATTCGCAAATATATTTCAGAGGATGCCACTAAAACATTTGTGTGTTCATTAGTACTTTCAAGAATGGACTACAGTAACCTAATTATGTATGGTTCGCCTCAATATCTACTCAGGAAACTCAACAAGCTCAGAACACAGTTGCTCGGGTAATCTTTAGAGTACCACGATCAGTGCTCACCTCCCAGCTGCTGTGCACCCTACACTGGCTATCCATTGGATCCAGAATCAAACACAAAATGTGTTGTCTGTGTTACTTTTCAATGATGGACTCCAGTCCAACATACCTATCTGGCCTCACCCTCGTGTACACACCAGCAAGATACTTACGCCCCTCTTCTGACAATCCTATACTCATTATTCCCACTATGAAAATGAAGTCATATTGACAGCGATCTTTTGCGTACCAGGGCCCAGAAATGTGGAACGAATTACCCATTGAAATTAGACACAAATACACAGTAATCCCTGTCATCTTTCGCCTGTTTCGGCTGCAAAAACAACATTAAGGACATAATAATGGTTCTTACCTTAAATATTATCAGCATTTTTTGTTTTCTAATTTTATGGGGATTTTTTTGTGTTTTTTGTATGTTTTTGTAGTCATATCATATTAGATGTTTTAGAGCGCTTAGAGCTTCTAAATATTATGTGATATTAAAAGTCCTAATTATTATTATCATTATTATTATTATTATTATTATTATTATTATTATTATTATTATTAATATTATTATTATTATTATTATTATTATTTAGTAAAATTAGGAATTAGCGATTCCGCTTATTTACAACAAACCCGCAGCACACTCACCGAAACTTCAGCAATTATGACATTTTTCGCTTTTTGTTTTCTTTTATTGTGTTTGGACATTTTCATTTGAATAATGTTCAAGCTGATGCAATTTGTGCAATATTGTTTTTTTTTTAATGTTTCTTTTGCGATATTAAATTATCGACATGTTTCAAGTCGTATTCATTTCCTTATGAACGAGATTGAATAGTAATTATACAAGGGTTTGATTTAAAGGAGTGTTCATTAAATAATAAATATTTTTTACAACTTAATAATATGAATTTGATTCTACTTATTTAATAAATTGCAGTTCCAATATGAATGTCATTGTGGAAATAACCATGACCTGTACGGAACCAAACCGGAGTCGGAATGCCGAATGCCTTGTGCCGGGGACGCGAAGTTGTTTTGTGGAGGAACCTGGAGAATCAGTATTTACTCTACGGGTATGAGTTGAAAAT
Organism: Unio pictorum; assembly: GCA_030141615.1. Classification (NCBI taxonomy): domain Eukaryota; kingdom Metazoa; phylum Mollusca; class Bivalvia; order Unionida; family Unionidae; genus Unio; species Unio pictorum. Next base: position 4,960,693 of record JARLTB010000034.1, on the reverse strand, counting down.
AAGTCTCAGCGAGTCGTTTCATTTTTCCGACTACAAGATATCACAATAATTATAAAAAAAGAATTTAATTATTATTATTATTATTATTATTTTTTTTATTATTATTATTATTATTATTATTATTATTATTATTATTATTATTATTATTATTATTCTCTTTGTCAATGTCCATATCATCATTGCCATCATGCATTACCCGTATAACTTGTAGTGCCCTTTTTAACAAAATTCCGTACTTTGTAAGTACAGATGAACCTTTTATACTAATTATATCTTTCCGTAAAACGTCTTAATCAATATTTCTGAAACATTACATTTTATTTCACTAATTTTAAAAAATAAAAATAAAATGTTTAATGAAATGTCAATATGGTGCAGAGAATGAGATCAGTAGATAGGTGTTACATTTGAATGGAGACTCAATACTTCAATACTCGTCATTTCAGCTTTCTCTTCCCATTTATTCATTTATCTAATAAAAAAAAACAACGTTAGATTTGTTCTACATATTTTCAGAGCCAGTCCAGGTTGTGGAAGGTCACTGTGGTGGGTACCCAGGTTTCTGTTTTCCAGCCCTAAAAAGTGACCCAAATAATCCAGTTTTACGTTTAGATGTAGACTCCTTACAGCCTTGTCTTGTCGGGTAAGACATTAGTATTATTGCTATGATTATTATTTTTATTACTATTATTTATTATTATTATTATTAGTAGTAGTAGTAGTAGTAGTAGTATTGTTGTTGTTGTTATTATTATTAGTAGTAGTATTGTTGTTATAATTATTATTATTATTATTATTATTATTGTTGTTGTTGTTATGATTATTATTATTGTTGTTGTTATGATTATTATTATTGTTGTTGTTATGATGATGATGATTATTATTATTATTATTATTATTATTATGATTATTATTATTATTGTTGTTGTTATTGATATTATTATTATTATTATGTTTATTATTATTATGTTTATTATTATTAATATTGTTATTATTGTTATTATTATTATTATCATTTTTATTATTGTTGTTATGATTATTATTTTTAGTAGTAGTAGTATTGTTATGATTATTATTATTATTGTTGTTGTTGTTATGATTATTATTATTATTATTATTATTATTATTGTTATGATTATTATTATTATTATTATTATTATTGCTGTTGTTATTATTATTGCTGTTGTTTGTTTTTTTATTATTAGTATTATTATTATTATTATTATTATTATTATTATTATTATTATTATTATTATTATTATTATTATTATTATTATTATTATTGCCAGTACTACAAGTATATTACTCTAAATTTTAATACAAAAAAATATTGCCTTGTTAAGAATTTGCAATAAAATGAGTGTATTGGATTTGACCTTATGTTACATAGTTAACCCCAGATTTGATTTTGATTTCTTTGTGTATTTTCCAAAAAAATTGCAGAGTTTATTTTCTGTTTTGCATTAGTTGTTTCGTGTTGATCTTGTGTGCTGGCTGGTCGTGTGGTTTTATGAGTTAAGGAAAACAATGTTCATAAAAGCTACCCAGGATTTGAACCAACGATGCCAAAAAATCTCCCTCCTTCTTCACGTGAGAAAATGTCCAGCTTTGAATAAATGTATCAATAATTTTGACTACAAATTGATATGCTTAACCTGGTTGTTCATGTTTATATAATGAAAACGAGACATTATCCAAGATAAACACACAGAAAACAAAAATACTCGACACAAAATTATACCTTCTGCAATGTAATAGGGAAAGGATTTAAATTTTGATATATTAAGTTAGCAATAATTGCAGTTCTGTATGTTTGATTTCAACCTTAACAATTCTTGTGAGATACAAGATAATAATTAGCCATTAAAGGTTATCTCCCATGACATGACTGTCAGGTGTCGTGTGGGCAAGGTAAGACGGTGGTCAGCATATTCATGTTGACATGTGTCGACGCTAATTGTCTTGTCGCAAAACTTGGTTCTGTTTGGTGGAATAATTAGACAGAAATCAGAAAGATAATCATGCATGAAATATGTGACAACTGTCGTTTGTGTCTAACATAGAGCACCTGCATGCTAATTAGTTTATGATAGTTTTTATTTATTTCTTTATTTATTCATGTCGTGCTTGAACAGTGATAATTCAGATTTAAATAATATGTTTCAAAACATCACATCTTGGTCGCATTTCCTCATAGATGGTCAAAACTAAAACAACATACATAGTATATGTAATGCGACAGGGTTACTATAGCACTACCTTGTGGCACCTCAACAGATTTAAACGTTTCTCCAAATTTCAAAAGTAGCTATCAGCAAAGAAGCGCGATGGTCAAGAAGTGCCCACTGGTGGACCCCTCCATGTGAACGGTGTCCAACATACATAGACTGTTATAGACCCCTCCATGTGAACGGCGTCCAACATACATAGACTGGTTGACCCCTCCATGTGAACGGTGTCCAATTTTCATAGACTGGTAAACCCCTCCATGTGAACGGTGTCCAACATAGACTGGTAGTCCCCTCCATGTAACGGCGCGCAACATACATAGACTGTGTTAAGAGAACCTATAAGTATTGTTAGTAATTTTGAAAAGATTTCGGTCATAAGTAAAATAAAATAAAGAAATGGAATATATTGTCTATACACCATGTATAAAACTACGTTTAACACTGAAGAGAAATATGTGTTTGTTTCACCATGTAGTTTTTGTATATTTGTTTTGACTATAACATTCCTTGGCAACAATAGCATGGTTGATACAAGATTTAGTGCTTGACTGTTTCAGTAATCCGTGTCAAAATGAGGGAAAATGTATCGCCACAACAGCAGCTGATTTCACGTGCCAGTGTTATAATGGATACAATGGCAAACTTTGCGAAAATCTAAACGGTAGGCACGCTATTATTTACCAGAATCACTTCGCTTAAAGTAAACTCAATGGATCAACAATTAAAGCTTGAATAATTTTAAATAAGACTTTCTTTAAGAATTGAAGTACTTAATATTTTTACATATTACGCGATGTCAAATACGTCAAAGAATCAACTAGTCTACAGTCAGTAAATATTTAAGCTAAAAAACAATGATACAATAAGTATTCTTTGAAAGCATTTTGCGCATGATGATTATGAAAAATACTTTGAAGGTTAGCTATTGATACACAACCTTGGAATCTAAAACGAAATGATAAGGCTGAGATTCACACAAAATGTCTTTACCCCCACCCCAACAAAAATGATGAGATGTTTGGACTACGTGCAGTATTTCAAATTTGCAGAACTAATTGTGAGCGATGGTGCAACATGTCCAGTGGGATTTCAGCCAGAATCATGCGCGTGCGCGGAAAGTCATTGCAGCGGATCAAAGTTTACCGCTGATCAATGTGTAACATCAACAAGTCATGTGAGTATCTAAGTTTGAACCTACAATAAATATCAGTGCAAGAATTTTGACTGTTTAACCTCACGTAAAAATGAAAATAATTTAACGTTGCAGTAAGCAGTGCTTCAAGCCTGTATACATCTCGTTTTAGGACCATGTCTTCCACAAAATGATCTTGAATAGTTAACGATGCGTCAAATGTGCATCTAAAGCAAGACGCCAACAAAGATCGTTTCTATGCCAAGACATCTTACTGTTCGCTATAATTTGATTGCACAACTGCGGAGGCTTTTAAAGAACCGGACCAATTGCAATTTTGTTTCTATTACATACCACCATTGTATGCTGTCTGCTTATTGTTTGGGTTAGTTTAATTGAAATTCTAAGAAAAGTGCAGCTCATAAGATTTATAGCCAGTAAAATTACATATCAAGACATCCATGCATATATGGTAAATATTTATAATCATTTAACCTGTATCTCAGCCAACATAATTTGAAAGCTACAGATCCAATACTTTAAACTAATATTACTATTACTACTAATCCAATATAGCTGGACACTTTACATAAACGTACTTTAATTGTATCGTTAAGTTCAATGTTTCATATAGAAATAGATTAGCAGACAAACTATTTATAATAATTCATGCTTTTTTTTCGGCCGTGATAGTCTAAAGTAACTTGCCGCTTCGGCAACCCTGGTCACGTGGTGCTCTTCAACGTTGATGGAGACAGCCAATCAAATCCATCCTGTCCTTCACCATCGAAAATCATCAGTTGTTCCTATTGGTCTAGGTAAGTGAACCTAGGGCGTGAAGATCTAGAAACAAAATAATTAGCATGATTATGATTTAAGTGTGTTTCGCATCATTAGCTTTTATTTGTTTGTTTGTTTGTTTGATTGGAATTTGTAACGTAGCTTTAACAATTTTTAGTGATATCGCTACGATGTCTGCAGTGAGGCAGTTTATAGTGATGTCTAGCACTGGGGAATCATGCCGCAGACATGTATCATGATTTCTCACCAGTCACATTATCCTGACACCAGGCCGGCCAGTCCTAACACTAACCTCTTAATGCTGAGCGTCAAGCGAGGCAGCTGTTAGTACCATTTTTGAAAGTCTTTGGTATGACAAGACCGGACATCGAACCCACGACCTTCCGCATCCGCGGCGGACGCTCTAATCACTAGAACACCAGAGCGGCAATTAGCTTTTGTTAACATTTCGCTGATTTTGTAATTGTTGAACCTTGACGTAGATCTAATCACCAAACAAACAACATGTATAAGTTTATAAAAATGATGATATTTAATCATGTTTGAAACAATTCATTGAGCATTCGTCAGAATTATATCTAAACTCTTTACATTTGTATTTATTATTCAAGTAACAATGAGATGGATATGATAAATCAGCATGAGTCGTCACAATAAATGTAAAACGTGTATTTCTTGTATAAGTATCATCAAAAGAAAGCTGATTGAAAACGAAGGCAAAATAAGAAGAAAGCATGAATTGGGGAAGAGACTGTGAAAAAAGGAATATATGGGCACAAAGATTGGTATCTGACCATTTTTCAAAATTGATATAACCGTTCATATGCGTTTGTACATCTGGAAACTATTTTTATTGCAATTCTAAGTTGTCTGCGGACAAGTGCACCATAATATACAAAAGGACACTATTATTAATTAATACAATTAATGTTGCACTGTATTAATTGTTTGTAAAACAGTTGTAAAATATTATGGATATTATTAAATTCATTAGCAATTCAATGAGTAACTAAACTGAACAGTATAAATATTCTAGCAGACGTAGCTTTCATGGTTAGAGGGAGATAACTGCGCACGATCGTTAAAATATTTTGATGAAAAATAATTGTCTAAAATGTTTTCGTATAATTATATATTAGAATTATCTCTAATACAACAGCTCGCATAAAAGTATGGAACATCTTTTTAAAGAATTGTACTAGTCTGTTGACTTTATGTATCTTCATACAATATATGGTGAACTTTGTTCAACATTGTTCCAGGTCTAACTGGCAGGGCAGCAATGGAAAAGGGCAGATGCGTGGAAACACATGTTATGCTGATGGATGCGGAGATTGCCAGAAACAGGCCAGATGCAAACGTGAGAAGGGCGGGTGGGGTGGAGGGCAAACAGTCACTTGTGTTTGCAAATACCTCATTTTTCATACGATTTGAAAACATAGTTACAGCTAGATTATTATTTTCTTACATTTATATAAGTTTTTCGTCCATCCGGAATTTAAATGAGTTCTTGTCCATGCAGTGTAACTGTAACTTGTAATGTATGATCCAGAACGATATATATATATATATATATATATATATATATATATATATATATATATATATATATATATATATATATATGCATTTGAGCTATATGCTTCTTTTCTTTTCAAAAAATTTTGAAATACCATGTTACTTTGTTACATTTTTTTTTAGACTTGTGGTAGTCACACTCGTGTCCCATTATGCTGTCGTTAGAGAATACCTAGTTGTTAGCTAACAATATAACTTGCATCTTATATATCAGTGCCAATGTTTTTTCTTTGCCTTTCTGCATAGCAGTATGTTATAGATACAGACATTGGTGGAAAAGCTATTCACAAATGTCTCCAAATGAAAATTCGAATCACATCACTTTGGATATATATATATAGATAGATAGATAGATAGATAGATAGATAGATAGATAGATAGAGATAGATAGATAGATAGATAGATAGATAGATAGATAGATAGATAGATAGATAGATATAGAGAGAGAGACAGACAGACAGACAGACAGACAGACAAAGTACAAACTATATCATTTCTTTCACAGAATTAATATGCGGTTGTCAAAATGGCGGCAGCTGTAGTGTAATTACTGGGAAATGTACGTGTCCAACTGGTTACTATGGAGACAAATGCGAAACGTTTGATTACTGCAGTTTTTATGAAGATCGGCAAAATACAAGTGCGTGTGGCTCCGGAGGTGCGTACCTTATTTAAGTCATGTTCATATTGATGTAGATTTAGTCTTGTTTTTATTTGTATTTTTCTTATTGCTATTTTGTTCATCTTTAGTCTTTCATATTCCCTGTTATTAATTGTTTGCCTTCCCAATCCATGCTATTAAATGTATGGTTTCTCAGTAACAAAATCTTCTATTCTTGCCAAAATGGATCATATGTCCTCATGCAAGCAAAACGTATACTCCAAACATAATCCCTGATTCGAAAAAGTGTCGCTATTTTTCTTTCACGCGTAGTGATTGAAATCAAAATATAATTATCCTTAATTGTTCCTACATTGTGAGATATCTCACCCAATTTGTTTCTTAATTGACTAAATTGATCAAATTGAAATTGAAATTTGAAATAACGGATTTCTCTTTTTTTAATCACTTTTGAATTACTTCCTTCAAGTAGGTGGAAAATATCCGTTTTATTTCCAAGATAAAACTTCTCGTATAGAACTTTTTGTTGAAATGATGGAGTTACACTCCAATATGACAGCCAAGTAATTCCTCCCTCAATCATTCAAAATATATTTTGAAAATCATTTTAACTTCTGAGAGCCGCTCTGCGCTTTTTATTACCTTCGATGGGTCACATTGCTCCAGTTCTTAGCATGCCCAACTCCCTAGTAGTGGTTTGCAGGCTGGAATATTGCTTACACCAGTTTGATTCTGCTATTATAGTGTGTCTCTGGCAAGCCATTTTTAACACCTATTCCATTTGCATTAATTGCCTTTCATGTCTTTTACGACGTTAAATACAAATCAATTATCTTGAAGGTGTATGTACGGCAGTTCCTCAGAAGGCAGTGAGAACACATGGTGGAGATAATGCGGGTGACCACTGTATTTTCCCATTTGATTATGGTGGACTAACATTTGGGAGCTGCATTGAAGACAATTCGGTAATGATAGGCGATGTAATAGTTATTTTACCACGTAGATCACGACTTATTACGATTCACAGAATGATTCATCTGATATACAACCTAGTATTTCTAAACAAAAAAAAAATAAATGTAAATTCGACTTTCAACATTCAAAAGGTAAAGTAATGAGTTTGTTCAAGTTTAATTTTAACTTTTTACTCTTCGGAGTCAAATACACACACACACACACACACACACACACACACACACACACACACACACATATATATATATATATTCATCCATGTTATGGAGATACACTGAGAAATTTGAATGGCTGCATTTTAGACATATTTCAGTTTTAATCAACTAGATCATTTGATTCTAAATTTAGGATTTACGTCAGTACTCAAGCTGTTCACCAGAATTCTACTCTATAACCCATTATTTTGATGAAAAAAATTAAAATCAACCATTTGAAATGACACTTGCAAACAGATCTCTCATTTATCGTCATTATCAGGTGGGCCCACCATTTGCCTGTGGTGCATATTTTCAAGAGCAAAATAGCTACATAGACCTAGGACAATGGAGCCCTGGACCTACATACACCCTGGCAGTCTGGGTCAAACCATACAAGTCCGACGATAAGAGGAGGGTAGGTGTGTGTGTGTGATTAGGTTTTGTAACGTAACTTTTACCATTTTTCAGTCATATTGCTATGATGTCTGCCGTGTGACAGTTTACAGTGTCTAGCACTGGGGCATCATGCCGCAGACATGTAGCATGATCTCCAACCCAGTCACATTATCCTGAAACCATGCCAACCAGTCATAACACTAACCGTTAACGATGAGAGCCTAGTGATGCTCTTTGTGTGCTATTTCATGTTATATGACATTAGATACATGTATGTTAACTATGTGCTTTTATTCTTCTATCGTTTTCCTTACACAGACTATTATGGGTGGTGTATCAGACTGCAACGACTGGGGAATCAACCTGAATCACAACTCTTTTCGTGGATACGTGAAGATTGATTCCACGTGCACTAGTGACCTAGATACCGGGAACATGCCACCGGTGAGGGTGGGACAGTGGTATATGATTGCCTTGGTCAACAATGGAACTCATGCTATGGCTTACGAGAATGGCGTACTAAAGAGCATGGTTAAGGTAATAAGGATTAATGGTTCGCCTAGTTTTTTTTTAAAGTTTCTTTATATGGTTTAATGCCATTTTTCAGCACAATATAGGCTATACATGGCGGCCAGTATTAATGATGGAGGAAGAACCCGGAAAACCCCCGGAAAAATAACCACCAACACACGAGAAGCTACTGGCAAGCTTTCTCACGTAACTACATTAGCCGAATCTTAAACTCGAACCCACGCAGACAGAGGTGAGATGGCAGTGATCCGTAACGGACCACTCGGCCACTCTAACATGCAGATTAAAGTCTCTGTACAAACTTACGTCTAATCTTTGGAAAATAATATTCAGGATTAAACTGACTTGAAAAGGAAACATGTTTAGTCAAATATCAAAGCTGAAGTAATAACGAGAAATGGGAAACTGAGTCTTTCAAAACAGTAATCCTGCTTTTGATTGCATGAATTAGTATGGAGAAGTATAAGTTCAGCAGTCATCAAAGATAAGATACTTTGTGTCTTCACCATAAATTAATATGTGTTGTAATTTGAGAGTTTCTATATCTTCCTTAGGCAATATCAGTTTTTACTCTGAGGTTTCATAGAAAATATGGTAAAACTTTTAGCAAATGGGACGATATAAGTTATCTAATTCATATTTCATGTGGATGAGAATCAAATGTTAGTTATTATAAGAACAAAAACAAAACTTTTCATCAATTAAAACAATTACTTTATATTACATATTACATTATAGTCGTCCTTATCAGCTGAAGCTTAATCCAAAATATCATTGGAAAGAAATGTTGATGTGCCACCATCGACCACAATCTTCTATATTCATAAAGACGGTCACATTTCACATAGATTTCTCGTCTTTAAGTAAGTTACCCAAACCAGAGGATAAGTACTACTTCCTCGCAAATCAAGCCCACCCCTTGATGAAACTATTAGCTATAAAAGAGCTGATCAAGTTTGTCTGCTGACTTTTATGGTGGTAGGGCAAAGTTATCTCCCCTTAGATATGAGAATTGGTAGCCTAAGAATACATCAGTTAGTACTTACCCTTTTGTCAAGATGCACACCCTCATTGGAGGAATGGAACAGAATTACAGAGCTTAGTAACTTAACTTGCCCGGTAGAAAATTAGATACATATAACAACTGAAATAAAACCTACTATTGCTTATATAACGATGTCAAATTCCATCATTTTAAGCATATACGGGTGTTACCACAGCATCATTAACCTTTGAACGCCATATTTATATGATTCTACCTGTATATATCATCCTTGAACTGATCTACAGTTAGCATTGTAATATAGATCTTCTGCAATCACCTTTTTCCAAGTAACAATAATTTGGTATAGCTCAGCGTACAGACTATTTAAACAACAAGGTACGTCATATGTACAGGCCGACAAATAAATACTTCTCTTTACTGGTGGTATTGTCAAAGACCTTTGCGTCATGGTATGGTACTTTCTAAAGTGGTGCTTGTTAACCTCAAGCCACGTACAATTTTACAGTATCCAAGGATTTCTAAAATGCTTGCCGAATATTCGTTCCAAAACAATCAACTAAAATAAACAGAATTTTCTCTTCACCCTTCTGTTTTCATTCAGATATGTAACGAATGGAACTAACTAAGAGTTGGTGGACCTGTTTGCAACAAGGTTGAATACCTACTCTTGATCTTCGTATTTCCAGACCCATACTCGAACTCGGGCAGTTGACACTCTATCGATTGTTTGGGAATGACCTGGATGCATATGTCTGCCCTCCAACACCCCTGATTCCAAAACATGATACAAAAATCCTATGCACCGCTGGCATAGGAGAATATGTGGATCAATATCCTCATCAATCACCCAATGGGTACACCTCGGACACTTCAGACTCTACCTCATCAATTGAAACAACTATGTTGGCAGATGTCTCATACCTACTAAGAGGTACAGAGCCTGCATGGCTTGATCGTAGTGAACAAGCACAGTCAAACAAAAATAAAACAATTCTCACAATCAGTCGCTCTAGCAAGCATGTCCTGCACTCTAAGGCATGCCAAGGCATATGGCACATTTTCACCCAGTGGTATACAACGAACATATAATACCTCTCCTGTCATCTATAGTGTAAATTTCCTCTTGTGCTTCATAGAGAGAAGGTTCACACTGAATATGATCAAAGGTTACCTCTCCATAATTGCTGAATTGCTGACACCTTTCGTCATCACAGAAGAGAGGATATCGGATAAAACAAGGACTTATCAGACCTACTTTCCATCTGTAAAAATATGTGACCATAAACAATATTATTATGCCCAATGTGGAATCAATCTTGGGTATTAGAAAGGATGAACAAATTTTAAAACACAATTATATGCATCTCTTGGGCATGTCTGATACAAGACCTGCTTCCTCGTGGCATTTAGCAAAATTAGCGAAATATATGCCCTAGCAGTAGACCTTACATCCGTGCTGTTGCCACAAGACAGGTGAGTCTTACTCATGACAGCCTACTTTTTCATTTCCAAGAACCGGGTTGCTTCCATGGGCAAGCAGACTTTTGTCATGATACCTAACTAGTTTTGACACATCAGGGGACCTACAGAACCCATTTCGGGTCTTCAGGTGGTACCTTGATAGCATGGACCATTTGCATCAAGGGAGATCATGACTCTTTCTACTTCTGATAACAGGATAGGAGAATTTATCAAAACAGTCTTCCTCATCTTGACTTAAGTGGGTTTTTGGCTTGGCATTTACTGAATAGAAATAATCCCAGCTCAAGCGATTTCGTTACTCATTTTGTCTCACAAGGTTAGAGCAGGTTTCACCACCATAGTATTTGAATGGAACTAATGGCACTAACAGACATCATTCAGGCCGTGGGAAGGATATCGGCTTAAAGGTTATCGCGCTTTTATTTCCGAGATCTGTCATCCCAAAGGGCCCAATTCTATCCTATAGGTCTAGGATATATATCCGCATTTCAGCAGATCATCCTTAATGATTGTTCTACTTCTACACATACTTGAGCTGTGGCTTCACAACTTTGAATGGATCTGCAGGAGGAAATTTTTCTTGTTTCAATTCGTTCACCGACAGAATCCACCCCCAACCGCCTCCCACCAGTCAGGTTACTTAGAAGCTGTCTCGCATACAATAGGGTGCCTGGAATGTTATCTCCAGGATAAGGGTATATACCTCCGCCAGCTGTTACCTATTCTCTTAAATTATTATGATTGCCCAACATATTTAACAAACATATCAATTTGTCCTAGTAAACTATGTATCTTCGTGAATATTTATTCAAACATAACATATGTACACCCTCATGACCTGCCTGCAGTTACTCTCATTACTCTCATCGAGAACATGACTACTGCTCAAGTATTCTTATTATCTGCCGCCAAGTCTTATATTAGGTGGGTGTTTATATATATATATATATATATATATATATATATATAAGGGTAGATAACTCTGCCAAACACCCACCTAACCTCGGCAGACGTTTAGCTCACTTCATTTAGTACTAGTTCTTGTAAGGTATAATGACTGGTTAAATATTCTGAAATAAATATATTTTATTTTTTGAAAAAAATGGTTTACAACTGCATGGCAATTACAGTTTCCTGGTTAGTGTATTGGAAATCGATTTCAGCTGATGAATAGGACTACTCGCATGTCATTTCAGGTTCTCAACTATCACTTACCTACGACGTCAGGCTTCCGCATTGGAGGAGAACTGTGTTGTCAGCAAAATAGCCTGAATGGTCTTATCAAGGTAACGTGATTGTTATCCTCTTGGCACAGGTTTCAGTATAAAGGTATAAATTGTTTATTTCTAATTAGTAACATGAGATAATCCAGGACGATTTAATTATATTTATCCGCCTTATTTCATTTTCTTTGCCTGTTAGGTCTCTTACAATAGTTTCCGTTTTGGAATATAATATCACAGACACACACACACACACACACACACACACACACACACACAGAGAGAGAGAGAGAGAGAGACAGAGAGACAGACAGACAGACAGACAGACAGAGGAATAACAAAGTCAGAAATTATTCTTTTCTGTAGGGTCTTCAGTTATATGTTTTAATGGATAAATCTGAACAATGCTTTCATTCTGATCTATTTGATAAATGTACTTTTCAGCATCTGTCTGGTTGATGAAGATTATACCGATAAATGTTTGACTAAACTGTAATGTTTGTACTGTTGTTACGTATATTTGATATGTCATTTATATTTATTTTTATTGTCTGTTTGTTAGACTAAAATTTGGCATTTTAAGTTTTAAGATTCGCTCATTGAAGGGGGGGGGTGACATGTACTTTTACATAGTAAACACCAGGTGTTGACCTCATTTCTGACCTTGCTTCAGAGTGTAAACAAGCTTCTAAGAAGATTGGTTCATTACAAGGACATTAGAGCTTTACTTTAAAAATGATTGGTTGATTCCAAGGTCAAAATGGACTAAAGTATAAACATGTTTCTAATTTTTGTTGGGTCGTATGGTATTTACGTGATTTTTTTAATGTAGGTTTGTTTTGACCCCTTATTTACGTAAAAAACAGAGATATAAATCATGTTTTAGGAGAGAGCTATTCAGTAGAAGTTGGGCTTTATAATATTAAGTTGTGTCTTCTTTTTTAGTTATTTTTAATTACCGTGTACTGGAAATTTTGTCAATTTGTTTGGAGCAAGAGGAATTATTTTATTATTTATCTGGAAAAGAATATGTGCTCATAGATTTTCATATGGTTTATTATTAAAACAAGAACTGACTAAATCACGTTACATCGTCGTCCATATTGGATTACATCGTCAAGATTTGAACCGAGAACTATTAGGACATTTTATTATCAGGACTCTTGCAATTCCACTAGTGAATTATATTGTGTATTCTTTTTGATTAATTTTTGGACTTGATTCTCAAAAACCATAAGTTTATTTATTTTCTTTTATGAAAATATTTGTACTTAATAAATTGTTTGTTAAATTTTACAAGCTTGTTATTTTCACTTCTTTCTATGCTGCTGCTTATTCAAGCCTAAGCACATAACAACTGTAAATCAGGAATCACTGACACATATATATTCTGAATTGGTGGAATATTCAAGAAGCAGTATTTAAATGAGATGTCAGCAAATTGACCCAAATTATGAATTAGCAAACTAAAATCACTCAAAATTGTTTTAACATTTAAATCTTTAATTGCATGGATCCATTATGCAACTATATTGACTCCAGAAAAAGTAAGTAGCTCCAGAAGATATATATATATATATATATATATATATATATATATATATATATATATATATATATATATATCCTTGGTTTCAATATCGTGCATATATCTGCACTTAAATTCTGATTTAAATGATCTCGTTTATTAATTGGTATTAGGTGAACAGATACACTACAAATGGCATTTTGATAAGTAAATATATACATGTAAGTGTTAACAATTGTATTTATTTTCTCTGTGTATTTTAGACAATAAAGATTTGGAATCATGCACTTGATGCTTCATCTCTTAACATCAGTATGTATACGCCAGGAACATCGCAGAGTACTGTAAGTCCTTCTGTTTTCGAATAATCACAATACTCTTCACTGCTACTTATAAAATACTCCATGATTATTTAGGCAATATTTGTATTTATCACTGAGCAGAAAAAATATCTAGAATAAATTTATATTACTTTGAAGAAGTCCATATGATCATTTAAAGTACAAAATGTTTCAGCAATCCTATACCCCATGTATCTGAAATCAATTGTAAGATATTATCCCTTAATGGCTTCTGTATGCAAGAGATTGTATCTAAACTCAACTGAAGGACGTTGTACCTTAATGGCTTCTGGATTCAATAGCTTGTATCTGAAATCAACTGAAAGATGTTGTCCCTTAAAGGTTTCTGTATTCAAGAGCTTGTATCTGAAATCATCTGAAAGACATTGTCCCTTAATGGTTTCTGTAATTATCTGAAAGGCATTGTCCCTTAATGGGTTTTGTATTCAAGAGCTGGTATCTGAAATCAACTGAAAGGCATCCCTTAATGGTTTCTGTATTCAAGAGGTTGTATCTGAAATCAATAATAAGGCATTGTACCTTAATGGCTTCTGTATTCAAGAGGTAGTATCTTAAATCAACTGAAAAGCATTGTCCTTTAATGGCTTAATGTATTCAAATTCAAGAGCTTGTATTTGAAATCAATTGTAAGGAATTGTCCCTTAATGGCTTCTGTATATGAAATGAGTTGAAAGGCATTGTCCCAATGGCTTCTGTTTTAAAGAGGTATCTGAAATCAACTGAAAGGCGGTGTCCCTTTTAATGGCCTAATGTATTCAAGAGCTTGTATCTGAAATCAACTGAAAGGCATTGTCCCTTAATGGTTTCTGTATTCAAGAGATTAAACATAAGACCTTGGATATAAAGACCATCAAATTCAAAAGATTTGAACCAATTTGCTAACTGTCCAAACAGAAGTCTCTCAATCATTAGACCCCTTACTAAATCAAATTAAGGATAATGTCTCTGCAAGTTTTTTTTTGTTTGTTATAAGGAATAAACGTTATCAACATTAAAGATAACTGACCAACTAAAATGATTTTTCTGACAATTCAATAAACTATCACATAATATTTATAGAATATGTTTCAGAATTTGTCCATGTAATGACAGTTTCCTGTATTAAGTTGATGTCAATGCAATATTTGAACATATCACCACTTTCTGCATCCCTATCTAGAAAATATAATATAATTAGCATTAATCTGCATCAACTTTGCATTAAAATTATGATGAATTAATGGGAATTTGAATGGAAAACAATCATACATATTTGCAATGGTTATGTCAATACTATAATAATAAAATGGATATCAAAAAAAAATTGGGACAATTCTCCAGCTAGAGCCAAAGTGGCTTTTAAAAAAAATATATTATTAAGATGATGAAGATAAATAGTTTCATCCTGAATGCAAGAAGTATCAAATTCTATAAATGAATGTTACTTACCTTGAGTAAATATCATTTTAATAGCAAGAGGCGATAAATAATGGCCTTGTTGGGCACTGGGAACTTGGAGAAGAAATACCACAAGCGTGTGTGGGTACTAATCATAGCGAAGATGACTGGATTCTTCGAGATGGGCAGATTATATCAGGTCAGTATGACAATCTTCATATATGTGTATGCCCTTTATGGGTAATTCTTCAAAGCTTTAGGTTTCTGACAGTGATTTTTTTAAATGAAACCATACTGATTTCAGGTAGATGCTGTATCAGTTTAGAAATAAATTGAAAATTTATATGGTATGACTTATAGTTTCATATCACTAAAGTTCAAAAATGTTTCAGCAAAATGAGATTTTATGTTACTTTGCAAGGACTCAATGTCTCATAAAATCAAAGCTGGCATCAGAGATACATACAATTGAGATTATTAAAACATGGCACATTTAAAGACAAATCGATATGTTATTTCTCCCTTTGGATTTTTAGTGCCACAGCAAAATGGAAAACAAAACTTAGTACACCATGAGATCATCAAGATTGTCAAATGATTTAGGCTTACAAAAAAAGTTTGAATTGACTAGTGATGCTATATGCTTTTGCTCATGATAATCAGAAACTTAGTACATATATATTGTGGGATAATTATAAAGTGGGTTTTTTTGTGCTGTATTTGTAGGTATCCATTGTGACATAAAGAGATTTTATGTTCCCAAAGATGTTACTGTTATTATCCAGCATTATACAGGAACCAGTGGTGGTAAAGTTGAAATATATGCGCAGGTAATTTACCATGTTATTGTGTGGTAATGCAAATCCATACTATATCAAAATGATACAAAAGTTAACATTTTTACAGTATTGAATCTGACCTCAGAATCTTCTGTAATTGAAAGTTCCTTTTAATTGAAAGTATTTTTAGAAAATGCTAGGGTTTTACAATCTTGTTAACTTGAAAAATTATTCTTTCCTATGATAACATCTGGAGAAGAAATCATTTGTGTTATTGTGTTTAGCTTTTACTTGGGGCAGAATTATTTACTTTTAATGCCCATATTTTGCTCAAAATGGCTTTAACCCCTTATTAACAGCAACAAACTCGAGTGTGTTTTATTATGGGGAATTATAAACCATACATGTCCAAAGGTATGGTATTCTGCCAATAACATCCATGTTAAAATTGTAAGCCTTCTTATTCAGTTAGTAGAGTGTGGCTTTGTTCATGCTCCTCTCCAATGAATAAATTTGTTATCAGTTAGTCTCAGGACCCATATAAGCAACATAGTCTCAGGACCAATGTAAGAAAAATGGTCTCAGGACCCATGTAAGCAAAATAATCTCAGGACCCATGTAAGCAAAATGGTCTCGGGACCCATGTATGCAAGAGGGGAATTAAAAGTTTGTTCTCTCTTGGTTCGAAGACATAAGCACATTGACGTTTACATTATGGGCTGAAGATGGAATTATATTGGGCTTATGGAGACTGCAGACAAGATATAAATGAGAGTTTGTGGATTAACAATGGGTAGTAACAAAACAACCCTGATCACTTACTGTGTTTTTAATTTCATTGTACAAATACTGTTTGCCTTTTTTGGAATATAAGAAGCAAATCAATATCGACTATCAAATAAGTAAATATCTCATTGATTTAATCTTATTGACATTGCTCTAGTCTGAATAAATAAATGTGCCAGGATGTCCCTTCTCTTCATTAGGAGATTCAAATAGATGGCTACATTGATGGTGTAGGAGCTGGCTACAGGGGTGGAGGAAATCCAGATGGATCTGGAGCAACTGGAATCCAGGGAGAAACTTACAATGGTACATATAAAACTTTTAGCATTAAAATTCTTCGGTTCTTAATAGTACAGTAGTCCCCCTCTTGAACGGTCCCCCTGACCAGCGGCCACCCGCTTCTTATGGCCAGAATCCCTTGGCACTGACGAGTTTGTATTCAAAAGTACCCCTCACGAGCAACCACCCATCTAACGCGACCAGTGGCCAGCATTTTAGTACAAAAAATGAAATAAGTCCCCCTCATGAACAGCCACTTTTGTTACTTTAAATGTATTCAGAACCAATAATTAATTCAAATCTTGACGTAAGCCTACGTACAGTAAGGTAAGCAATTTTGATTATCTCTATCGTAGATACACGTCTCCGAGTGTCAAGTTGCCGTTAAAGTGTCAACTAAAGGATTTATAGTATATCATTATCTATAAAAGTCTATGTTTACAGGAAATGGGCTAAATAATGTTATGATAGAGTTTGGGGTTTAAAGCCTATGTCGAGTTCTTCTCTTTGATAATTATAACCAGACGTAATTGTTATAATCATAACAGTGTCAGCATAGGCAAAAAATAGATTTTGTACATTGGCACACAGAGAGAACCTTAAAAAATCAACAGGGTACCAGACAAAGACCGGAAAAATCGTGTGACCACATGGCTTCCTTTAAGACAGCGGTTCTCAACCTTTCTAGTGCCGCGACCCTTTTAATGCAATTCCAAATGTTGTGGCGACCCAACCGTAAAATTATTTTCGTTCATAACTGTAAAAATATATATTTCCGATGGTCGTAAGCGACCCATGGCAAATTGTTGTTCGACCCCTGACAGGGTCGCGACCTACTGGTTGAGAACCGCTGCTTTAAGAAGACTGTATGTCGTACACTCGACACAAGTTTTGTCTGCATAATTAAATCGCATACAGTCAGCAATAACCGAATAAATCATTACCAAACATTAAAATGTCATCACGTTAACGGATACATTATTTTAGAAGAATGTTGGTTATGCTACTCGACGACATCAGGGAAGGGGGGGGGTGCCGAACAATTTTATGTAGAAAAGACTCGGAAAAAAACAAGTTTATGTTGAAACAATTTGAAAATACAAATTCATAACCGATGAGAAGGTTATTCAGCAGCAGTGGGTAAATGGAGCAAATGGAAACATAATTATGTATGTACCAAGATGTAAATGACGTTTTTGAATCCATTTGCAATGTGCATGACAACAATACCCGCTTGCATATCACACTTACACCAAGAAAAAAAAAATAGTAATGTATATTCATTTGAAATAAATTTGTTATTATAACAAAACAAAAAAAAACTTTTATTGATTAATGTTTCATTTAGACAAAGATAATTAATGTATTGAAGTATGTAGCTTTCTTACTACGTACATTACATATGCATGTACTTCTCATAATAAATTTAGCCCCCCTCTGGAATGGCCACCCATCTTATAAGACCACTTTCCTGGTGCAGCAGGGGTGGCCGTATAAGAGGGGAACTACTGTATATGATTTAAACAACAATGATGTTCAAAATTTCATATTGGTCACATCCGATTAAATGTCACATGGAGTATATTGTAAAAAAAATAAAATGGAAATTAATCCTGAAACTGGATAGGTAATCATCCAATCTTAAGCAAAGGAAGAAGACCCATTGGCATTGGAGAAAAAGGATTTTTTGTCTTTTTTGTGGCTTTTTTGTTTATATCATTTTGGGGTGGAAATATGTATCATTCTATAATCACGATAAGATACACATCACATGAAAAGGTTGCAAGCAAATCAGTCTTCATTGATATGGTTTCTTACTCCTCCATTTTTTTTTTATTACTGCTACAAGCAATAAATATCTTGCCGTTGGGAAAAATCTTCATTAATTTATATTTACATTTAATATATTTTAGGAGCTGGATCTGCAGCTAATCAGGAAAACCAGGGAGGGGGAGGAGGAGGTGTTGGTAGCAATATCAATCTTGATGTGCCCGCACAATCTGGAGGTGGAGGGGGTTATGGGACAAAAGGGTGAGCACATTACTAGTATATATATATTTTGGTGTAGACTTATTTAAAAAAATAATTTTGAGTACTTTTTTTCCATTTAGCTGACTCAGAATAATTTTCTACAGGTACCTTTGAGTAAATGGTGGCAGCGGTGGTGCACTTGATCTGCTTTTCTGCAAAAGGTCAAAGAGGCTGCATAGTTTATATTTGAATTGGAGTCAATAGGGTGTGCTAATCATATCTGACAAGCTTTATATTGTCCTAGGCTAGGCGCCAATGATTGAAATTTATGCATAATATTTCAACAGTCATTAATCAAGATTAGTTTTATTGCACTCTTGTTTATTACACAAAGGCTTAGACCATGTTACATGTGTGCGCTGTACTTAGACAACCCAAAAGAAAATTAAATTAGCTTTCTGTCATTCGCTCTTGCAAGTTTTATTGTTGGAAATTTCTGTGAAACAAACTTTAGCATCTTAGTTATGTTAATTGCAAAGAGCTCTTTGTTTTGATTCATGTAAAGTCTAGATGTTTTATAAAAAATGATTAAGTTATATTTTTGAAGTAATTAGTAATAAATTAGTAATAATCGTGCAATACACTTTGAAAGAATACTATAAGTATCAGATCTGAACACCCTGTTAGCAGTCTAACAAACAAACTCATAAAAATTCTCCTCAACTTGCAATTCTATATTTTCCATTAAAATCTGACTAATTAATGTATATAATATTGTTAAGACTCTTTGGTCTTTAAAAGAGTATCAGAAAAGAGTTAAAACAAACCAGTTTGTCCAATTCAAAAATCAATTTGTTTCTCTGATATACAAAGCAAAATTTTAGAAAGAACTTAGTCTTGTGAATTAAATCTAAATAGACCTTAAAGATATATCACAAGTCAAAGTAAATGAAGATTCAACTGAATTCAGGTCATATTCCAATTAAATTTCAATATTTAAAGTGTTGAAATGTAGGTAGCCTGTAATGTGTTAATATGCTAGTAGACAGGATTGTTAAGGTGTACTTACAGTCTTTTGCTGTATCACATTAATATAAACCAAAAGTGTCCTTGTCTGAATACACTATAATTCCAAATTAATGTTTCTGCTCAAGAATCTTATTGATGAACACTTTGTATTTCTAACAAATATTTTTGGAGCAAACAATAAGACTTCAAGATACTAAGGCAATAATGTTTAATGTTTAGATCAACAATGTTAGCTATATATTATGTTGCTTACAAAATACATGTCACTGATTATTGACTTGATTTTGAAGATCAAGTAAAATATATAAATGACAAATCATTCAGTAAAGCTGCCAAAAGTGCCAATTAAATATATTGTCCATGTAGTTAAATCAGCCCAGTGCAGTAATAAGATCATAGAAAGTTTCAGCTGCAATGACTAACAAGCTGATGTCATGGAACAAATGTACACCACTACATTCTCTCCAGTCGACCTTCCAGATCTGTTTGCAAATTTCTTCCGTGAGATAAGATTAACAACACAATTTCAAATGACTTGTCACCACAATACAGTTGTGATACAGAATTTCAGTGGCAACCATTAGCAGCATTTGAACCTGTCTCTATGGATTTAGTACATACAATCGTGTTGAAGAGTGCACCAAAGTCACACGAACATGGTTCAATTCCAACATCACTTCTGCTTGAGTGCTTGGATCCAGTATTGCTTTCACTGATGTTTATTAATACCTCTCTCTCATCTGGGGAATTCCCATCATTTTGCATTACTGCCATTGTAAAGCCTCTGCTGAAGAAACCAACACTTGACTATAACAATTTCAAGAAATAGCACCCAGTTTCTAACCAACCGTTCATATAAAAAATCTTAGAAAAAAATTGTTCTAACCTATCTTATGTGAATTCAAACAGTCTTTTTAGCAATGTACAGTTTGCATATCACCCTTGTCAAAGTACTGAAACTAATCTTATAAAAGTAGTTAATGACATTCTCTCTGCTTTTGATAGCAGAAAGATTACAGTCATCATCCATTTTGATTGGTCAGCAGCATTTAAAACAATAGACCATGACATACTACTTCACCATCTCCAGCATGTATTTGGCATTTACAATACAGCCTTGCTGTGGTTCAAGTCCTACTTGGTCAACAGGACACAAATACACTCCAGCCCAGTTGATCTATGTTGTGGTCTTCCACAGGGTTCTGTTTGTGGACCTGTTATCTTCATAATATACACTCAGCCACTCTCAATTGTTTTAGATCATCATCCAGTATCTCAACAGTTGTACAATGATGACACCCAAACATACAAATCTTGCTTCGCAGCTGAAGTTGATGCTACCATACAAGGAGTAGAGATGTGCATTTCTGATGTGAAATCCTGGATGACACATAACAAACTGCGGATGATTGATGATAAAACTGAAGCCATTCTGATCACAACACAAAAATCTTCTCATTCACATCCTATAATTCAAACAATAAATATCAGTGAATCAATATTAAATTCAAACAGCCAGTACAAAACCTAGGTGTTACCCTGGACAGTGCTCTCACAATTTGCACCAACTTTTGTTTGTCATGAACATATGCAAGGAAGCAA
This sequence comes from Unio pictorum, assembly GCA_030141615.1. Classification (NCBI taxonomy): domain Eukaryota; kingdom Metazoa; phylum Mollusca; class Bivalvia; order Unionida; family Unionidae; genus Unio; species Unio pictorum. The sequence continues at coordinate 4,938,806 of JARLTB010000034.1, read as the reverse complement.
ATCTTGAGCAGAGACGTATCAGTTCCATTTGCAAATATTTTTCAGTTGATGCCACTAAAAGACCTGCATGTTCATTAATACTTTCAAGACTGGACTATTGTAACTCAATTCTGTCTGGTTCATCTCAATATTTACTCCAGAAACTTCAAAAACATAACTGCTCAGATCATCCTTAAAGTACCACAATCAGAGCACACCTCCCTGCTGCTCTGTACCTTAAACTGGCTATCAATTTGATCCAGAATTAAACACAAAATGTTTTCTCTATGCTATATTTTATTGATGGACTCCAGACCAACGTACCTATTTGACCTCACCCATGTGTACACGCCAGCAAGATACTTACGGTCCTCTTCTGACAATTATATACTCATCATTACCACTATGAAAATGAAGTCATATGGACAACATTCTTTTGCATACAAGGGCCCAGCAATTTGGAATGAATTGCTCAGGCACTAATTGAATGATTAGGCACTATACAAAACACACACATATGTTTAGATCTAATTCTGTACACAATGAAGCCCTAGAGATTAGGCACTTTACAAAACACACACAAACGTTTAGATCTAATTCTGTACACAATGAAGCCCTAGAGATTAGGCACTATACAAAACACACAAACTTTTAGATCTAATTCTGTATACAATAAAGCCCTAGAGATTAGGCACTATACAAAACACACACATATGTTTAGATCTAATTCTGTACACAATGAAGCCCTAGAGATTATATAGTTGGCTATAAAGAAGGAAAAACAGTTCTAAATATAAATTCCTTCATCACATAAATATGTGGCTCATTGTAATGTTAAGAAAGTACATAAACAAACAGTCACTGAAAACAGTTAAACTTAATGTATTTCTCAGTGGTATAATACAACTCCAAACAACTAGGATAATAAATAACACATATTAAAGACAATGCCACTCGAATGTGTTTCCCAGTGAATTTAGTATTGCTATGGTCCAGAATGCACTAGTATTTCGGAATTTATATTTAGAACTGTTTTTTCTTCTTTATAGCCAACTATATAACACATTAATGTAATATAGAAATAATGAATACTCCGTGTAGGAATATTATAATTAATGCTCCCTTCTATACATGTTTAGTTATTTACTGTAGCAACGGTACCGATATTTTCATATATTTATATGATTGAATCTCCACATATAATTCCTAGGGGAGCATCAGTCTTTAATACTGAATAATTTATTGTAGTTTTATTTCATTTCATTTGGAAGATTATATCATCCGTAATGATTTATATTGTTACAATGCAATCTACATAGTAAACATACATTGGTTGTATAAGCTCTCCATTCTCTTCTTGTATACAGTCTCTGCCGGTCAGAATGCATCTGCAAAACACAATACAAGCAAGTTGGGGTTTTATAGTAGCAACCGACCACTCAGGGTCATTTGTGCTACTTTTATATCCAGCATATCGCTGGACATTTATTGTCCCTTTTATATGTGCACACTAGTGCACTTATCAATTTGGGCGTTATACCGAATTACTAATTAGTAACTATCGGTATAGATGTAAGCCCTGGGGTAGGTAGGTAGGGTCCATCCACACCTCCCCTATCAACTTCTAGATGCGGCACCTGCAGGAAGAGGCAAAGGCAGAAAAGGTCCCAGTCAGGCTCTCCATCGTCCCACACACAGAGACAGCGCCAAATGCACACCCACACCCACCCACGAAGAAACACGAGACGCCCCCAAGGCACTCCCGGAGAACACAACCCGCGAAGCAGCAACACACACCGAACATGCAAGGACAAAGACAGCAACAGCCACAGACGCCACACCCTGCCGAATGCTCCCCTGATTTTGTATCAAATTCAGTCCAGTTGTGCTAGTGGATGCCCTATACACCAATGATGTGTTAGCCACCTGTGCAGTTATATCGAGATTTATAAGTTACAGAATTTCCTAACACTTATCACTATGCCCCTAATTAAGTACAGAGTGTACTGTACAGTTCTCCACCATCCTACCGGCAAAAAACCCTTCTTAAGAGGGAAATTCACCCTAGAAAAAACAAAAAACCTATACTAGGGTGTCAGAGTGACTATTTGTTTTGTTCAGGTTAGGTTGTTTAAGTTATGAATTTGGTTGGGTGTGGTCCGAAATGGTCATATTTGATTTGATGTTTGGTTAGTCAAATGGAATTCTCATACCAATCGATATTGTGAGAATTCAATGTCTATGCACATGTAACAAAGAAAACCGACAGGACAATACAGACAGACAGACCGATTTAGAAAGGGAGGTGGGAGGGGTCGGTCAGCTTTTGTGCGGGAATGATTGGGTTAAGCACAGAGATGTACCAGGCTGTACACATATGCGGGCTCCAATCCAGGCGATTCCTAGTATAGGAAAGGGCCTGTTTCCTCGCAACTGCATTCACTTTCCCCTATTCCCGAGAAGAGACAAAAGGTTGGGGTTAGGTACAGTACAATTACAACAATGACAATTACATATTTTTTTTTTTTTTTTGTTTAAAATAAAATAAAATAAAATAAAATAAAATAAAATAAAATAAAATAAAATAAAATAAAATAAAATAAAATAAAATTAAAATAAATAAAATAAAATAATATAAAAATAAAAATAATAAAAATATAATAAGTTATGATAATGAATTAAGTAATTAATAATTAATGCGATTCTAATAAATATTAATATTAATAGCCCTAAAAAGGGCTGTTTATGGCAATTTAGAAGTCCAGATCTCAGTAGTGCATTGTTGGAACATCTCTCTTTTGATCCTAAATCTGGATTGCAGTCTGTTTTTCCTTCAATTCTTCCTTTGGCAGGTTAAGTCCTTTTCTTTCTTGGCAGGTTATGTCCCTTTTCTCAGAGGGTTTGTTTTAGAATTACTCTGTGCCATTAACTATCATTTAAGGATAGTGTGCATAGGGCTGCACAAGAATAGAAGAAATGAAGTTGGATGTGTAGGATAAAGAGGATGTTCTAATACTAATATATAATATTGATATATTTTAAGGTTCAAGGATTAAATGTGAAAGAAAATAAGATCTATGTAACACTTTCTTACGGGTGACGTTGTCAAGTCCAGAGCATGGGTTGGCATAAACTCGCTAGTTGCGTAAGGTACTTGGACCCAATATTGATGCCCCTCCTCGCTCCTTTCTCAAAGACGTCCCTGGCATATATTACATAATGTTTTGTGTATAGGGTTGTATAAGCGGTAGCTTCTGACAGAAACCGTGACTATGAGTGAGTGTAAACTCGCAAGGTGCGTAAGGTTCAATATGAATCCCAATATCGACACCCACCCTCATCACAACCCTATCAGAGCCACAGGCTATCCTTTATCATAATTTCTACCTATTCTTAGAAGACCAGGAATCAATTATTTTGTTTAAAGCTAATTTAGTTTATAATTTCAATACAGGTTAAGTAGCGGTAATTTCTGCCAGAGCCATGACCATGAGTGAGTGTAAACTCGCAAAGGTGCGTAAAGTTCAATATGAACCTAATATCGACACTCACCCGAATCACGACTCTGACAGAGTTACAGGCTAGTCTTAAAAGTAATTTTTATCCTTCTTTAATAAATTATTGCTTACGTTGAATTATGTTTTGATGTTTATGGCATATTTTATATAGTGATATACGGTATAAATCTTTTTCGCATTTTATATAGTGATATATGGTATGAAGCTGATGCATAATTTGATACTTTGAGATTGGATCAAAAAGGCGTGAATCTCTGTGGGCTGACAAGTATGGGTCAACATTGGCTCGCAAGGTGCGTAAGGTCTTGTAGACCAAATACCAAAGCCCCCCCTCTCATCATCCCTCAGAGTTTCAGTCCGATCCAAAAATCTAACTTATGTTTTACTTTATTGTCAATTTTTAGAGAATTTTAGAGAATTTATTTAGTATATAATATCCTTTGATAGTGTTATATTTTGTCAATTAGGTTTGAACTAATGAGAAAATCAATTATGTTTTTTGCAGTTAGTTGTATATTGGGTTGTGTTAGCTTAAGTATGTTTGGATATGCACTTGTTGATTTCCCTAATTTTTGTTTATTTTTAAGTGTGTTTCTATGTATAATATTGCTTGTACATTTGTTGAATATATGATCTAGATCTTCTGGTTGTTTGCATTGAAAGCAGTTTATGTTATGGGGGAATGGTCCTAGATATTTACCAAAGCTGTTAGCCAGCTTTGTTTTTCCTATCATTATCTATTCATTTTAACTTGTTCACGTCTTGTATTGCCTAATATTGTTGTTGTTCTATTAACAGTTTTAATAATATTATGTAGTACTCTCCCTTTAGTCGATAAGCTCCAGATGTTTTGCCATATGTTGTTTATCATGTCATGTATTAGACTATACATTTCAGTATAGCTATACGGTAATGGTTCATAGTGCAGTTCATTTAGTTTGTCATTAGCTAGTTGGTCAGCTAATTCATTTCCCTTTATATCTATGTGTGAAGGTACCCATAGAAAATCTACTATAATATTTTTGATTTTGAGTTTAGTTATTTTATGTTGTAGTTGAGGAAGTTTTTCCTACTAGTGGAGTTATTATTATGAATAGTTTTTAGGATGCTAAGCGAGTCGCTGACAATTATTGCTTTTGTAGGTTTATGTTGTTGTATCCATATCAGAGCTTGTAGTATAGCCCAAAATTCAACACTATATATGGAACAATAGTCTGGTAAGCGTTTGCCCTCTTGTATTTGCAAATTGGGTAGGACCCATGCTGCCGCACACGACTGGTATTTATACCCTTGAGACCCATTGGTCTTACGCTGAGACTGATGGGAAGAATATAGGTCGTAAGTGCGTGAGGGAAACACACGAGTGGTTCAAATGATACTTAACAACACGTTAGAAACGCTCAAAAGTATGATGGCGGGTGAATTGTGAATCGCACTTACACAAATAGTTTGGTAGTGGAATTTCTCAGTATTTGGACACTTGATGTGAAGATATTCAAGTCAGAATTAAACTCTTTATCTCAGAAAATGAATATACTACGCAAAAATAGTGTTAGACAATTTAAAAGGGAACAAACCACAACGACCAAAAAGACCAATTTGGACCAACATTGACAACGGAATACAAACCCGTACGAAGTAAGTGCCAATCACAATCACCCAAATTATTAATATATTAATACTCTAAAATATCACGAACGTGATATTAAAACATTCATATACATATTTATTGTGCCTAGCATTGATGCAACCCTACAAGTCCTTTATGTCTTCATGTATGTACTGAAATATATCTTACTTTGTTGACCTTTGGTATAGACATGAACCACTAAAAGTTAATATTTAATGCTGAGAAGTGTGAAAATTATATTTAAATGAGCCACAAATCACTTATATTTTATAACACCATAATTTATCACAGGCACTATACAAAACACACAAACTTTTAGATCTAATTCTGTACACAATATAGCCCTAGAGATTAGGCATTATACAAAACACACACAAACTTTTAGATCTAATTCTGTACACAATACAGCCCTAGAGATTAGGCACTATACAAAACACACACATATGTTTAGATCTAATTCTGTACACAATGAAGCCCTAGAGATTAGGCACTATACAAAACACACACATATGTTTAGATCTAATTCTGTACACAATGAAGCCCTAGAGATTAGACACTATACAAAACACACAAACTTTTAGATCTAATTCTGTACACAATACAGCCCTAGAGATTAGGCACTATACAAAACACACACATATGTTTAGATCTAATTCTGTACACAATGAAGCCCTAGAGATTAGGCACTATACAAAACACACAAACTTTTAGATCTAATTCTGTACACAATGAAGCCCTAGAGATTAGGCACTATACAAAACACACACAAACTTTTAGATCTAATTCTGTACACAATAAAGCCCTGTTTATATCAAAATAAATAAAAAATTCCTCATGTTAGAAAATATTTTCAATACCATGCAAAATTGTTCTCAAATTCTAATGCTTGTTGAATGTTTTTTTAAAGCAACACAGAAACAAACCTTTCATTACATCCTGTACAAAAGATCTTGGGTAACAGATTTGACCCAATTTTATTTATTTTCTTTCCTTTTTCAGACACTAGGCTTATGTAAAGAAAGATAATGATAGGCAAAAGTTATAAATAGCCATTAATATGAATGTCATCTATTAGAAAATATGTCAACTTAACCTTGTTACCAAATGTTTAAGATCTTCTGGTGTGAAGACTTATGGAGACAGATCGGGCCTGGGATCCGGGGGCCGTGTTTATGGCGACCAAACCCTTAGTGTCCTGTATATGGGATCTGGTGGTGGCAGTGGTGGGAACGCTAAAGATCTTAGCTCAAACCCGAAAGGTACATTAATAATAATAATAATAATAATAATAATGATATCAATAATAATAAACTGTAATATTAATATTAAAAATAAACATAATATTTATAAAATAATAATAATATCAATAATAATAATAACAATAATAATAATAATAATAATAATAATAATAATAATAATAAAGTAATACTAATAATAATAATAATAATAATAATTTAAAAAAATTATAATAGAGCAATTTGAATGGGTAATGATTTAGTATTAAATTTATGCAATGATCTGACTATTTGCTAGCATTAAATTTAATATTAAATCAATTTTTATCCATTTATATCTGTTTATCAAATAGGTTTTATTTTAATGGAAAGAGACTGGATAAAAAGAACATGTGACTATTTCCAAGAGTTACTTGTGAAACATAGTCCCAGGCATGAGCCCAACAAATATTGCCCAATTCAATAACTAGCAACATTTAGAAGTTTATCTTTTTTTTACAAATCATAATTCAAAGAGACTCTGTCCTTCCAGTCATGGTATATTTGACGTACACAACATTTTTCAATACTGGTTCCCTAACGAAAATTCCTGTGTGATGTCACATAGTTGGCTCACTTTGAGTATTTGACTCATATATTTTGGTTTGATGAGACTGTTTTAATGTTTCCACCTAAAGAATGTTCATTGCAATAATGTAGTATTCTAGTTCTTGGATACTTCTGTAAAGGCATGATTATTTGATGCAGAAATTTCTCTGACTGCAGACTCAACATCCTTTTCAAAACAGAGGTGAGTTTATTCACTCTCTGGAGCAAGGTGCAAAGTGCTCATGTTCTAGTTTTACGTTTCCACCCACTATCTCTCATTCCATTGACCAATACTCTTGAATTTAATTTGTAAACCAGCCTTTGTGGGATAAATCAGCCTTGTTTCGAGAAACATTATTTTCTTTCCAAAACCTCTAACTTGAAGAATGGCCACACAATTACTGTTTGTAAAACCGAGAAGAGAAAAATAATTACAGAATGTTGGTCAAAGATGTTTTCCATGCTCACAGCCAGTTAGTAATGGAAGTTCTGCACCAGAATGTCATGAGATTTTCTTGAAATCAGATTCAAATAAAATATGTTAACATGTTGACATAAAATTAATAATTAATAGCCAGGATGTCGATGATGTGAAGATGACAATGAGCTTAATACTGACTATCGCAGTTATCATCGTCATTGTCATCTTGTATTAGAAAGAATTTGTTTTTAAATACAATTACTGATTTTAAAAGATTTACAATCAAAAGGTAACATCGGCAAACAAAATCCAGTAAGTAGCAATATACTGTTGAAAAAAGATAACATAATAAGTTTATGGTTAAGAGTGGGGTAAAACTAAAATTAAACATATTTTGTGCAACCCTCTCCAAAAGGAAACATTAGTTTATGTACATGATATAGTCCAATAATTTGAATATAAATTATGGTAAGGAAAACCTAAATAATGCAATATGGATTTGTCTTTAAATTATAAATCAATGATATCTACACTAGTACATTGTGAAGCATAAGTCCGAAAAGGGTTCACTTATATTTTCACTGTGTGCGTGGGTTTGAAGCATAACAAGCATATATTTAACCTTCTTCAAAATTCTGATCTGATTCAACCAAAAGCATTTTTTTATACATGGATATACTGAAATTGTTTGAAATTTATTCATTCCATTTACAGGAGGAAAAGGAGGCAATGGTGGCGGAGCAATACGATTGGTTGCCATGAGGTCAGTTATCATGACAGGTGTGATATCAGTAGCAGGTGCGAATGGACAAGGAGATGTTTTGCCGGGACCAGGGTGAGAACTATACTTTAGAGTTTTGATTTAGCACTGGGTATAGATAAATATATCATTTAAACTGAAAATAAATAATAAAAGGAAACAAAATTCTCTTGTTTAGGGCTTTGTTATAAAAAAATATGATTTCTTTGATCTTGTCCATTTTCATCATGTAGGTGTTTTGGCTGTCCTCAATCATGTTCAGTAAGTAATCCAGCGCAGTGTTCTGGAAATAGTACAGACAGGTGCTGGGATTTGTCTGGACCAGGTGGTGGTGGCAGTGGAGGAAGTATCTACATCTCGGCAAAATTTGTTAACGTGGGTATGTTTGCAAGAGTTATCTCCCTTATATTTGAAAGCATATTATAAAAATTATCACTAAACAACATTTATTTTAAAAATATCATTTAGTTCTTCCTTTGTTGTGCTTTTTTACCCCTGCTGTTTTCACTGATTATTTTAATTCTAGGGATAGAAAATGTTTCTTTTATACAACTGTTACATATAATTGATTTAAGTCATTTATTTTTAAATTGGTTTGTTTGTTAGAGTCAAATTTGGCATTTTAAGTTTAAGATTCGTTCATTGGGGAGGGGGGTGACCTGTACTTTACAGAATAAACACCAGGTGTTGACCTCATTTCTGACCTGGCTTCGGAGTTGTAAACAAGCTTTTAAAATGATTGGTTGGTTCCAAGGACATTATGGAGCTTTGTATAAACATCTTTCTATTTTTAGTTGGGTCATAAGGTGAGTACATGATTCTTTGAACGTAAATTTGTTCTAAAAGATTCCAGAAGATCATGTGACCCCTTTCTTATTTATGTAAAAACAGGTATATAAATTATGCTTTGGAGCGAACTATTGAGTAGAACTTGGGCTTTTAGAATATTAAGTGGTGTCGTTTTGAGTTATTTTAAATTACCTTGTAATGGAAATTAGGCAATTCGTTTGGATGTTTGGATTAATTTTGGAATTGATCTTTAAAACCGTAAGTTTCATTTTTTATTTTCTGGAAAATATTTGTGCTCAATAAATTATTTAAGTTTTTACAAGCTTGTTATTTTCACTCTTTCTATGTTACTGTTTATTCGAGCCTAAGCATGTAACACAACTTTTAATACATGTTACTGTTTAAATTTCATAGATATTGAAAATGTCTCAAATATTTGCTTCTTGATTTAGTTGTACAGTGTGATTTATATATATATATATATATATATATATATATATATATATATATATATAATCCTGGACAAAGTAAATACAGTGCTCAGTATGAAAAACTACAGAAGATATTCCTTGGTTATTCAAACTTCAATATGGTTCTATTACTTGTGGATTCATTTTCTGATTTATCCCTCTTTAGGCTATCAAAAACTGTGGGCTATGGGCTATTACTTGTGGATTCATTTTCTGATTTATCCCTCTTTAGGCTATCAAAAACTGTGAGCTATGGGCTATTACTTGTGGATTCATTTTCTGATTTATCCCTCTTTAGGCTATCAAAATCTGTGGGCTATGGGCTATTACTTGTGGATTCATTTTCTGATTTATCCCTTTTTAGGCTATCAAAAACTGTGGGCTATGGGAGGTATGGGAGGAGGAGGTGGAAGTGGAAGTTGTGGTGGCGCTGGAGGTATGGGCAGGATTCGAGTTGATTCCATTGTCTTTAAAGGCAGTGTAGGAGATGTACATGGTGCCTTATTCCAGCAGACCTTGACAAACAAGTTCATTGTAATTTTAATTTTGCATTCTTTCGAGCAGGCTAAGAATGATGTCAAAACTATTATAATTACATCTGTCTTTACCTCTGTCTCACTGTCTACAAACTGCTTTCATTCAAGCAGGCTAAGAATGATGTCAAAACTATTATAATTACGTCTGTCTTTACCTCTGTCTCACTGTCTACAAACTGCTTTCATTCAAGCAGGCTAAAAATGATGTCAAAACTATTATAATTACATCTGTCTTTACCTCTGTCTCACTGTCTACAAACTGCTTTCATTCAAGAAGGCTAAGAATGATGTCAAAACTATTATAATTACATCTGTCTTTACCTCTGTCTCACTGTCTACAAACTGCTTTCATTCAAGAAGGCTAAGAATGATGTCAAAACTACTATAATTACATCTGTCTTTACCTCTGTCTCACTGTCTACAAACTGCTTTCATTCAAGCAGGCTAAGAATGATGTCAAAACTATTATAATTACATCTGTCTTTACCTCTGTCTCACTGTCTACAAACTGCTTTCATTCAAGCAGGCAAAGAATGATGTCAAAACTATTATAATTACATCTGTCTTTATCTTTGTCTCACTGTCTACAAACTGCTTTCATTCAAGCAGGCTAAGAATGATGTCAAAACTATTATAATTACATCTGTCTTTACCTCTGTCTCACTGTCTACAAACTGCTTTCATTCAAGAAGGCTAAGAATGATGTCAAAACTATTATAATTACATCTGTCTTTACCTATGTCTCACTGTCTACAAACTGCTTTCATTCAAGCAGACTAAGAATGATGTCAAAACTATTATAATTACATCTGTCTTACCTCTGTCTCACTGTCTACAAACTGCTTTCATTCAAGAAGGCTAAGAATGATGTCAAAACTATTATAATTACATCTGTCTTTACCTCTGTCTCACTGTCTACAAACTGCTTTCATTCAAGCAGGCAAAGAATGATGTCAAAACTATTATAATTACATCTGTCTTTACCTCTGTCTCACTGTCTACAAACTGCTTTCATTCAAGCAGGCTAAGAATAATGTCAAAACTATTATAATTACATCAGTCTTTACCTCTGTCTCACTGTCTACAAACTGCTTTCATTCAAACAGACTAAGAATGATGTCAAAACTATTATAATTACATCTGTCTTTACCTCTGTCTCACTGTCTACGAACTGCTTTCATTCAAGCAGGCTAAGAATGATGTCAAAACTATTATAATTACATCTGTCTTACCTCTGTCTCACTGTCTACAAACTGCTTTCATTCAAGAAGGCTAAGAATGATGTCAAAACTATTATAATTACATCTGTCTTTATCTTTGTCTCACTGTCTACAAACTGCTTTCATTCAAGCAGACTAAGAATGATGTCAAAACTATTATAATTACATCTGTCTTTACCTCTGTCTCACTGTCTATAAACTGCTTTCATTCAAGCAGGCTACAAATGATGTCAAAACTATTATAATTACATCTGTCTTTACCTCTGTCTCACTGTCTACAAACTGCTTTCATTCAAGCAGGCTAAAAATGATGTCAAAACTATTATAATTCCATCTGTCTTTACCTCTGTCTCACTGTCTACAAACTGCTTTCATTTAAGAAGGCTAAGAATGATGTCAAAATTATTATAATTACATCTGTCTTTACCTATGTCTCACTGTCTACAAACTGCTTTCATTCAAGCAGACTAAGAATGATGTCAAAACTATTATAATTACATCTGTCTTACCTCTGTCTCACTGTCTACAAACTGCTTTCATTCAAGAAGGCTAAGAATGATGTCAAAACTATTATAATTACATCTGTCTTTACCTCTGTCTCACTGTCTACAAACTGCTTTCATTCAAGCAGGCAAAGAATGATGTCAAAACTATTATAATTACATCTGTCTTTACCTCTGTCTCACTGTCTACAAACTGCTTTCATTCAAGCAGACCAAGAATGATGTCAAAACTATTATAATTACATCTGTCTTTACCTCTGTCTCACTGTCTACAAACTGCTTTCATTCAAGAAGGCTAAGAATGATGTCAAAACTATTATAATTACATCTGTCTTTATCTCTGTCTCACTGTCTACAAACTGCTTTCATTTAAGAAGGCTAAGAATGATGTCAAAACTATTATAATTACATCTGTCTTTACCTATGTCTCACTGGCTACAAACTGCTTTCATTCAAGCAGACTAAGAATGATGTCAAAACTATTATAATTACATCTGTCTTACCTCTGTCTCACTGTCTACAAACTGCTTTCATTCAAGCAGGCTAAGAATGATGTCAAAACTATTATAATTACATCTGTCTTTACCTCTGTCTCACTGTCTACAAACTGCTTTCATTCACGCAGGCAAAGAATGATGTCAAAACTATTATAATTACATCTGTCTTTACCTCTGTCTCACTGTCTACAAACTGCTTTCATTCAAGCAGACTAAGAATGATGTCAAAACTACTATAATTACATCTGTCTTTACCTCTGTCTCACTGTCTACAAACTGCTTTCATTCAAGAAGGCTAAGAATGATGTCAAAACTATTATAATTACATCTGTCTTTACCTCTGTCTCACTGTCTACAAACTGCTTTCATTCAAGCAGGCTAAGAATGATGTCAAAACTATTATAATTACATCTGTCTTTACCTCTGTCTCACTGTCTACAAACTGCTTTCATTCAAGCAGGCTAAGAATGATGTCAAAACTATTATAATTACATCTGTCTTTACCTCTGTCTCACTGTCTACAAACTGCTTTCATTCAAGCAGGCTAAGAATGATGTCAAAACTATTATAATTACATCTGTCCTAATCTTTGTCTCACTGTCTACAAACTGCTTTCATTCAAGCAGGCTAAGAATGATGTCAAAACTATTATAATTACATCTGTCTTTACCTCTGTCTCACTGTCTACAAACTGCTTTCATTCAAGCAGGCTAAGAATGATGTCAAAACTATTATAATTACATCTGTCTTTACCTCTGTCTCACTGTCTACAAACTAATTTCATCCAAGCAGGCAAAGAATGATGTCAAAACTATTATAATTACATCTGTCTTTACCTCTGTCTCACTGTCTACAAACTGCTTTCATTCAAGCAGGCTAAGAATGATGTCAAAACTATTATAATTACATCTGTCTTTACCTCTGTCTCACTGTCTACAAACTGCTTTCATTCAAGAAAGCTAAGAATGATGTCAAAATTATTATAATTACATCTGTCCTAATCTTTGTCTCACTATCTACAAACTGCTTTCATTCAAGCAGGCAAAGAATGATTTCAAAACTATTATAATTACATCTGTCTTTACCTCTGTCTCACTGTCTACAAACTGCTTTCATTCAAGCAGGCAAAGAATGATGTCAAAACTATTATAATTACATCTGTCTTTACCTCTGTCTCACTGTCTACAAACTGCTTTCATTCAAGCAGGCTAATAATGATGTCAAAACTATTATAATTACATCTGTCTTTACCTCTGTCTCACTGTCTACAAACTGCTTTCATTCAAGAAGGCTAAGAATGATGTCAAAACTATTATAATTACATCTGTCTTTACCTCTGTCTCACTGTCTACAAACTGCTTTCATTCAAGCAGGCTAAGAATGATGTCAAAACTATTATAATTACATCTGTCTTTACCTCTGTCTCACTGTCTACAAACTGCTTTCATTCAAGCAGGCTAAGAATGATGTCAAAACTATTATAATTACATCTGTCTTTACCTCTGTCTCACTGTCTACGAACTGCTTTCATTCAAGCAGGCTAAGAATGATGTCAAAACTATTATAATTACATCTGTCTTTATCTTTGTCTCACTGTCTACAAACTGCTTTCATTCAAAAAGGCTAAGAATGATGTCAAAACTATTATAATTACATCTGTCTTTACCTCTGTCTCACTGTCTACAAACTGCTTTCATTTAAGCAGGCAAAGAATGATGTCAAAACTATTATAATTACATCTGTCCTTATCTTTGTCTCACTGTCTACAAACTGCTTTCATTCAAGCAAGATAAGAATGATGTCAAAACTATTATAATTACATCTGTCCTAATCTTTGTCTCACTATCTACAAACTGCTTTCATTCAAAAAGGCTAAGAATGATGTCAAAACTATTATAATTACATCTGTCTTTATCTTTGTCTCACTGTCTACAAACTGCTTTCATTCAAGCAGGCAAAGAATGATGTCAAAACTGTTATAATTACATCTGTCCTAATCTTTGTCTCACTGTCTACAAACTGCTTTCATTCAAGCAAGATAAGAATGATGTCAAAACTATTATAATTACATCTGTCTTTACCTCTGTCTCAATGTCTACAAACTGCTTTCATTCAAGCAGGCTAAAAATGATGTCAAAACTATTATAATTACATCTGTCTTTACCTCTGTCTCACTGTCTACAAACTGCTTTCATTCAAGAAGGCTAAGAATGATGTCAAAACTATTATAATTACATCTGTCTTTACCTCTGTCTCACTGTCTACAAACTGCTTTCATTCAAGAAGGCTAAGAATGATGTCAAAACTACTATAATTACATCTGTCTTTACCTCTGTCTCACTGTCTACAAACTGCTTTCATTCAAGCAGGCTAAGAATGATGTCAAAACTATTATAATTACATCTGTCTTTACCTCTGTCTCACTGTCTACAAACTGCTTTCATTCAAGCAGGCAAAGAATGATGTCAAAACTATTATAATTACATCTGTCTTTATCTTTGTCTCACTGTCTACAAACTGCTTTCATTCAAGCAGGCTAAGAATGATGTCAAAACTATTATAATTACATCTGTCTTTACCTCTGTCTCACTGTCTACAAACTGCTTTCATTCAAGAAGGCTAAGAATGATGTCAAAACTATTATAATTACATCTGTCTTTACCTATGTCTCACTGTCTAGAAACTGCTTTCATTCAAGCAGACTAAGAATGATGTCAAAACTATTATAATTACATCTGTCTTACCTCTGTCTCACTGTCTACAAACTGCTTTCATTCAAGAAGGCTAAGAATGATGTCAAAACTATTATAATTACATCTGTCTTTACCTCTGTCTCACTGTCTACAAACTGCTTTCATTCAAGCAGGCAAAGAATGATGTCAAAACTATTATAATTACATCTGTCTTTACCTCTGTCTCACTGTCTACAAACTGCTTTCATTCAAGCAGGCTAAGAATAATGTCAAAACTATTATAATTACATCAGTCTTTACCTCTGTCTCACTGTCTACAAACTGCTTTCATTCAAACAGACTAAGAATGATGTCAAAACTATTATAATTACATCTGTCTTTACCTCTGTCTCACTGTCTACGAACTGCTTTCATTCAAGCAGGCTAAGAATGATGTCAAAACTATTATAATTACATCTGTCTTACCTCTGTCTCACTGTCTACAAACTGCTTTCATTCAAGATGGCTAAGAATGATGTCAAAACTATTATAATTACATCTGTCTTTATCTTTGTCTCACTGTCTACAAACTGCTTTCATTCAAGCAGACTAAGAATGATGTCAAAACTATTATAATTACATCTGTCTTTACCTCTGTCTCACTGTCTATAAACTGCTTTCATTCAAGCAGGCTAAAAATGATGTCAAAACTATTATAATTACATCTGTCTTTACCTCTGTCTCACTGTCTACAAACTGCTTTCATTCAGGCAGGCTAAAAATGATGTCAAAACTATTATAATTCCATCTGTCTTTACCTCTGTCTCACTGTCTACAAACTGCTTTCATTTAAGAAGGCTAAGAATGATGTCAAAATTATTATAATTACATCTGTCTTTACCTATGTCTCACTGTCTACAAACTGCTTTCATTCAAGCAGACTAAGAATGATGTCAAAACTATTATAATTACATCTGTCTTACCTCTGTCTCACTGTCTACAAACTGCTTTCATTCAAGAAGGCTAAGAATGATGTCAAAACTATTATAATTACATCTGTCTTTACCTCTGTCTCACTGTCTACAAACTGCTTTCATTCAAGCAGGCAAAGAATGATGTCAAAACTATTATAATTACATCTGTCTTTACCTCTGTCTCACTGTCTACAAACTGCTTTCATTCAAGCAGACCAAGAATGATGTCAAAACTATTATAATTACATCTGTCTTTACCTCTGTCTCACTGTCTACAAACTGCTTTCATTCAAGAAGGCTAAGAATGATGTCAAAACTATTATAATTACATCTGTCTTTATCTCTGTCTCACTGTCTACAAACTGCTTTCATTTAAGAAGGCTAAGAATGATGTCAAAACTATTATAATTACATCTGTCTTTACCTATGTCTCACTGGCTACAAACTGCTTTCATTCAAGCAGACTAAGAATGATGTCAAAACTATTATAATTACATCTGTCTTACCTCTGTCTCACTGTCTACAAACTGCTTTCATTCAAGCAGGCTAAGAATGATGTCAAAACTATTATAATTACATCTGTCTTTACCTCTGTCTCACTGTCTACAAACTGCTTTCATTCACGCAGGCAAAGAATGATGTCAAAACTATTATAATTACATCTGTCTTTACCTCTGTCTCACTGTCTACAAACTGCTTTCATTCAAGCAGACTAAGAATGATGTCAAAACTACTATAATTACATCTGTCTTTACCTCTGTCTCACTGTCTACAAACTGCTTTCATTCAAGAAGGCTAAGAATGATGTCAAAACTATTATAATTACATCTGTCTTTACCTCTGTCTCACTGTCTACAAACTGCTTTCATTCAAGCAGGCTAAGAATGATGTCAAAACTATTATAATTACATCTGTCTTTACCTCTGTCTCACTGTCTACAAACTGCTTTCATTCAAGCAGGCTAAGAATGATGTCAAAACTATTATAATTACATCTGTCTTTACCTCTGTCTCACTGTCTACAAACTGCTTTCATTCAAGCAGGCTAAGAATGATGTCAAAACTATTATAATTACATCTGTCCTAATCTTTGTCTCACTGTCTACAAACTGCTTTCATTCAAGCAGGCTAAGAATGATGTCAAAACTATTATAATTACATCTGTCTTTACCTCTGTCTCACTGTCTACAAACTGCTTTCATTCAAGCAGGCTAAGAATGATGTCAAAACTATTATAATTACATCTTTCCTAATCTTTGTCTCACTGTCTACAAACTGCTTTCATTCAAGCAGGCTAAGAATGATGTCAAAACTATTATAATTACATCTGTCTTTACCTCTGTCTCACTGTCTACAAACTGCTTTCATTCAAGCAGGCTAAGAATGATGTCAAAACTATTATAATTACATCTGTCTTTACCTCTGTCTCACTGTCTACAAACTAATTTCATCCAAGCAGGCAAAGAATGATGTCAAAACTATTATAATTACATCTGTCTTTACCTCTGTCTCACTGTCTACAAACTGCTTTCATTCAAGCAGGCTAAGAATGATGTCAAAACTATTATAATTACATCTGTCTTTACCTCTGTCTCACTGTCTACAAACTGCTTTCATTCAAGAAAGCTAAGAGTGATGTCAAAATTATTATAATTACATGTCCTAATCTTTGTCTCAATATCTACAAACTGCTTTCATTCAAGCAGGCTAAGAATGATGTCAAAACTATTATAATTACATCTGTCTTTACCTCTGTCTCACTGTCTACAAACTGCTTTCATTCAAGCAGGCAAAGAATGATGTCAAAACTATTATAATTACATCTGTCTTTACCTCTGTCTCACTGTCTACAAACTGCTTTCATTCAAGCAGGCAAAGAATGATGTCAAAACTATTATAATTACATCTGTCTTTACCTCTGTCTCACTGTCTACAAACTGCTTTCATTCAAGCAGGCTAAGAATGATGTCAAAACTATTATAATTACATCTGTCTTTATCTTTGTCTCACTGTCTACAAACTGCTTTCATTCAAGAAGGCTAAGAATGATGTCAAAACTATTATAATTACATCTGTCTTTACCTCTGTCTCACTGTCTACAAACTGCTTTCATTCAAGCAGGCTAAGAATGATGTCAAAACTATTATAATTACATCTGTCTTTACCTCTGTCTCACTGTCTACGAACTGCTTTCATTCAAGCAGGCTAAGAATGATGTCAAAACTATTATAATTACATCTGTCTTTATCTTTGTCTCACTGTCTACAAACTGCTTTCATTCAAGAAGGCTAAGAATGATGTCAAAATTATTATAATTACATCTGTCTTTTGCCTCTGTCTCACTGTCTACAAACTGCTTTCATTCAAGCAGGCTAAGAATGATGTCAAAACTATTATAATTACATCTGTCTTTACCTCTGTCTCACTGTCTACGAACTGCTTTCATTCAAGCAGGCTAAGAATGATGTCAAAACTATTATAATTACATCTGTCTTTATCTTTGTCTCACTGTCTACAAACTGCTTTCATTCAAGAAGGCTAAGAATGATGTCAAAACTATTATAATTACATCTGTCTTTACCTCTGTCTCACTGTCTACAAACTGCTTTCATTCAAGCAGGCTAAGTATGATGTCAAAACTATTATAATTACATCTGTCTTTACCTCTGTCTCACTGTCTACAAACTGCTTTCATTCAAGAAGGCTAAGAATGATGTCAAAACTATTATAATTACATCTGTCCTTATCTTTGTCTCACTGTCTACAAACTGCTTTCATTCAAGCAAGATAAAAATGATGTCAAAACTATTATAATTACATCTGTCCTATTCTTTGTCTCACTATCTACAAACTGCTTTCATTCAAGCAGGCTAAGAATGATGTCAAAACTATTATAATTACATCTGTCTTTACCTCTGTCTCACTGTCTACAAACTGCTTTCATTCAAGCAGGCTAAGAATGATGTCAAAACTATTATAATTACATCTGTCTTTACCTCTGTCTCACTGTCTACAAACTGCTTTCATTCAAGAAAGCTAAGAATGATGTCAAAATTATTATAATTACATCTGTCTTTACCTCTGTCTCACTGTCTACAAACTGCTTTCATTCAAGCAGGCTAAGAATGATGTCAAAACTATTATAATTACATCTGTCTTTATCTTTGTCTCACTGTCTAGAAACTGCTTTCATTCAAGCAGGCTAAGAATGATGTCAAAACTATTATAATTACATCTGTCTTTACCTCTGTCTCACTGTCTACAAACTGCTTTCATTCAAGCAGGCTAAGAATGATGTCAAAACTATTATAATTACATCTGTCTTTACCTCTGTCTCACTGTCTACGAACTGCTTTCATTCAAGCAGGCTAAGAATGATGTCAAAACTATTATAATTACATCTGTCCTTATCTTTGTCTCACTATCTACAAACTGCTTTCATTCAAGCAGGCTAAGAATGATGTCAAAACTATTATAATTACATCTGTCTTTATCTTTGTCTCACTGTCTACATACTGCATGTAGCATTTTTCACAAAATGTTTTTCATCAACTTAGTTATGGATATCAAATGTGAATTCAGAGTATGTGTGATGAATGCCATTATTATTCTAAAACAAAATTGTAAAATGATGCCCGTAAATTGCAAATTTGAATCTTGCAATGCATGGCACTAAATATTGACTGTAAGGCCTTGCAATTGTAGCTGCAGCAGTAGATGTAGACAAAAAGCTATTTCCAATTAAACAAATGGATATTTTTAAAAGTTTAATAATGTTACTACTTTTCACTCCTACAATAAATAAAAAAATATCTACAGCAATCTTTCTAAAAACAATGTTATGCCTGTTTTACAAGAAAAATGTGCAAAGAAGGTAATACATAAATTATTGAGGATATCCTCATTATGAGAGCTGGGCCATAATAGTCTCCTTCCTACCATGAACCAGATATGGATAATTTAATAAGGATAATGGGTTGTGGATCATTTGATAGGGATGATGGAATATAGATAATTATTAGAGATGATAGGATATGGATAATTATTAGAGATGATGGGATATGGATAATTATTAGAGATGATGGAATATGGATAATTATTAGAGATGATGGGATATGGATAATTATTACAGATGATGGGATATGGATAATTATTAGAGACGATGGGATATGATAATTATTAAAGATGATGGGATATGGATAATTATTAGAGATGATGGGATATGGATAATTATTAGAGACGATGGAATATGGATAATTATTAGAGATAATAGGATATGGATAATTATTAGAGATGATATGATATAGATAATTATTAGAGATGATGGGATATGGATAATTATTAGAGATGATGGAATATGGATAATTATTAGAGATGATGGGATATGGATAATTATTACAGATGATGGGATATGGATAATTATTAGAGACGATGGAATATGATAATTATTAAAGATGATGGGATATGGATAATTATTAGAGATGATGGGATATGGATAATTATTAAAGATGATGGGATATGGATAATTATTAGAGATGATGGGATATGGATAATTATTAGAGATGATGGGATATGGATAATTATTAGAGATGATGGGATATGGATAATTATTAGAGATGATGGGATATGGATAATTATTAGAGATGATGGGTTATGGATTATTACAGATGATGGAATATAGATAATTATTAGAGATGATGGGATATGGATAATTATTAGAGATGATGGAATAAGGATAATTATTAGAGATGATGGAATATGGATAATTATTAAAGATGATGGGATATGGATAATTATTAGAGATGATGGGATATGGATAATTATTAAAGATGATGAGATATGGATAATTATTAGAGATGATGGGATATGGATAATTATTAAAGATGATGGAATATGGATAATTATTAGAGATGATGGGATATGGATAATTATTACAGATGATGGGATATGGATAATTATTACAGATGATGGGATATGGATAATTATTACAGATGATGGGATATGGATAATTAATAGGGATAATGTGATATTGATAATCTAATGGGGATGATGGGATATGGATAATTTAATATGGATGAGGGGGTATGTATAGTTTAATAGGGATGATGGGATATGGATAATTTAATAGGGATGATTGGATTGAGAGTCTAATGGGGATGATGGGATATGAATAGGAAAATGGGGATGATGGGATTTGGATAGTCTAATGAGGAGGATGGAATATAGTCTAATGGGAATTAGAGGGTATGTAAGTTTTGGGAGAACATCATTTGTCAAGAGGGAGAACTTGGCTTTTCACCAGGACCTCACTGAATGGCATTATTATAAACAGGACCATTGTCAAAGATTTTGTATTTATGAGAACAAGTAAGAATAACGTGTATATATTTTTGCCATCCCATACTTCATTCCCTGTTTCATTCTTCGAATGTATAATATGTTTAATACTGAGTTTGCATAAACTATGACCTAATACACATAAAATCACTTTAGGCACACTCATGCATGTATATGTCTCATTTAGAAAGGCAATGTTCATTATAGATGTGAATAGCATTCACTAGAGTTTTACATATTTGACTAAAGCATCTGCTGCTAAGCTCAATCAGAAATGATGCTAAATTTTAAACCTTGTTTACATTTAGGATCTGTTGCTATGCTACATGTTTTCAACCTTGTCTATATTTAGGATCACAGCCAGGTTGGTCAGAGTCAGATTGATTACAGGACGACTGTGTTTGGCAATGAGGTGTACCGTGGCTGCTTTGAGGAAAGGACCATAAATGACCGATTCATTGCACACCAGATACAACTATCAGATGCTGATGCAGCTAAGATGACACCACAGCTATGTCAGAAGCTGTGCAGGTATCCATGATTCCTTCATTTTGAATTTGTTTTATGTCAGATGATTCTATTGCAGCCTCCTCCTTTGTACCTAAGGCATGGTATTTACAATTTCTCTACTCTTGTTAACGATTGTATTGAGATTATAAATTTAAAAGTCTGTAGGTATTGTCAGAATAGTTTAATAACACCCATTTAAAAGTCTTTAGAGATTGTCAGAAGAGTTGAATAACACCCATTTAAAAGTCTTTAGAGATTGTCAGAATAGTTTAATAACACCCATTTAAAAGTCTTTAGAGATTGTCAGAAGAGTTGAATAACACCCATTTAAAAGTCTTTAGAGATTGTCCGAATAGTTTAATAACACCCATTTAAAAGTCTTTAGAGATTGTCAGAAGAGTTGAATAACACCCATTTAAAAGTCTTTAGAGATTGTCAGAATAGTTTAATAACACCCATTTAAAAGTCTTTAGAGATTGTCAGAAGTGTTGAATAACACCCATTTAAAAGTCTTTAGAGATTGTCAGAATAGTTTAATAACACCCATTTTAAAGTCTTTAGAGATTGTCAGAATAGTTTAATGACAACCATTTAAAAGTCTTTAGAGATTGTCAGAATAGTTTAATAACACCCATTTAAAAGTCTTTAGAGATTGTCAGAAGAGTTTAAAAGCACCCATTTAAAAGTCTTTAGAGATTGTCAGAATAGTTTAAAAGCACCCATTTAATAGTCTTTAGAGATTGTCAGAATAGTTTAATAACACCCATTTAAAAGTCTTTAGAGATTGTCAGAAGAGTTGAATAACACCCATTTAAAAGTCTTTAGAGATTGTCCGAATAGTTTAATAACACCCATTTAAAAGTCTTTAGAGATTGTCAGAAGAGTTGAATAACACCCATTTAAAAGTCTTTAGAGATTGTCAGAATAGTTTAATAACACCCATTTAAAAGTCTTTAGAGATTGTCAGAAGAGTTGAATAACACCCATTTAAAAGTCTTTAGAGATTGTCAGAATAGTTTAATAACACCCATTTTAAAGTCTTTAGAGATTGTCAGAATAGTTTAATGACAACCATTTAAAAGTCTTTAGAGATTGTCAGAATAGTTTAATAACACCCATTTAAAAGTCTTTAGAGATTGTCAGAAGAGTTTAAAAGCACCCATTTAAAAGTCTTTAGAGATTGTCAGAATAGTTTAAAAGCACCCATTTAATAGTCTTTAGAGATTGTCAGAATAGTTTAATAACACCCATTTAAAAGTCTTTAGAGATTGTCAGAAGAATTTAAAAGCAAACATTTAAAAGTCTTTAGAGATTGTCAGAATAGTTTAATAACACCCATTTAAAAGTCTTTAGAGATTGTCAGAAGAGTTGAATAACACCCATTTAAAAGTCTTTAGAGATTGTCAGAATAGTTTAATAACACCCATTTAAAAGTCTTTAGAGATTGTCAGAATAGTTTAATAACACCCATTTAAAAGTCTTTAGAGATTGTCAGAATAGTTTAATAACACCCATTTAAAAGTCTTTAGAGATTGTCAGAATAGTTTAAAAGCACCCATTTAAAAGTCTTTAGAGATTGTTAGAAGAGTTTGAATAACACCCATTCATTCAAGATATTTTAACATTGTACTTGCTTCTTTGTACTTTACATAAATCACACTTTTAATAATTACATTTAAATTTTTAACACCGTAGTAATTTGAATAACTAAAATTTAAGTTATTAATATTAATAATTGTTATAGTAGGCTATGTAATATATGCTATAAAAGAAATCAGTTTTATATATATATATATATATATATATATATATATAATAATTAGTAAGTCTTAAATATTTATTATCACACATGTTAGATACACAATTATACTCTTGTGCAGCATTGTTTGCTAAACCATTATGGAACATGTGACATTAGACTTGTCTGTATTAATTGTGGCCATCATATATTCCTCTCTCACACACACACACAGTGCCCTATCTCTTTACCACAAATAGATCTTTATGCTATGGTCTTACACAGTGCCCTATCTCTTTACCACAAATAGATCTTTATGCTATGGTCTTACACAGTGCCCTATCTCTTTACCACAAATAGATCTTTATGCTATGGTCTTACACAGTGCCCTATCTCTTTACCACAAATAGATCTTTATGCTATGGTCTTACACAGTGCCCTATCTCTTTACCACAAATAGATCTTTATATGCTATGGTCTTACACAGTGCACTATCTCTTTACCACAAATAGATTTTAATGCTATGGTCTTTCCAGAAATAAAAGTTCAAATACTTGTTCTAGTTTTCTGTGATATTTGAAGATACCAGTATGGCCAAATATATATATTGGATGTTTGCATAAAAAATTTGTATGTGTTTTTCTGTTTCAGACAACGAGGTTTCATGTTCTCAGGAACTCAATATGCACATGAATGCTTCTGTGATAACCAACTTGACATGTCAAAGAAAAGACCGGATGGGTATATTTCAGTAGTGAACTTCACTGTTTACAGGATTTAACTCCCTTTCTTTCTATCGACTATCAAGCTTTTATGGTTTTATAAATCCTGAATATTTTTAAGCTCTGAGTTCTTACAATCACAAATAATGTAATACAAAACAATAACGAGTCTTACGATTACATAAAGTAACTATATTCTAACCATTGTTTACAAAATGTTCTCAAAGTTGTAATCACAAAAAGGGAGCATGAATAAATACTGGTAGTTCCAATCAGGTTTATCCCCATAATAATCAAAATCTATAAGTCTTATATGTTGTCTTTCCCAGTGAATATACGAATATACATTTGAGAACATATTTACTGCATACTTCAAATGGCTTTGAATGGCTTATTTTATTTATGTTGTCAAATAAAGATCTGAATTGTTTATTTATTTTGTCAAATAAAGATCTGAATTGTTTATTTATGTTGTCAAATAAAGATCTGAATTGTTTATTTATGTTGTCAAATAAAGATCTGAATTGTTTATTTATGTTGTCAAATAAAGATCTTAATTGTTTATTTATGTTGTCAAATAAAGATCTTAATTGTTTATTTATGTTGTCAAATAAAGATCGTAATTGTTTATTTATGTTGTCAAATAAAGATCTTAATTGTTTATTTATGTTGTCAAATAAAGATCTTAATTGTTTATTTATGTTGTCAAATAAAGATCATAATTGTTTATTTATGTTGTAAAATAAAGATCTGAATTGTTTATTTATGTTGTCAAATAAAGATCTTAATTGTTTATTTATGTTGTCAAATAAAGATCTGAATTGTTTATTTATGTTGTCAAATAAAGATCTGAATTGTTTATTTCATTGTGTTGCGTAAGCTGTTTATTACTTAATGTTATGACATCAAGTGAATATGCAAAGATTATGAGATACATGTGCATCTGAATCCTGTCTTTTCAGTGACTGCAGCACACCTTGCAGTGGTGATCCCCATCAAACATGTGGAGGGACATTTAGGGTCCAGGTTTTAGGTCCACCTCCTGCTGTTCCCGTTACAGGATACAATATGTATCTCAAGTGTGACAAATGGTGTGTCACAGCTGATGCAAATACTGATACAGTAAGGCAGTATTTATGACTAAGAAAACTTGTTTAGTCAGGGCTACTTTGACAAGTTATATTAGCTACAAACACCGTCTTCCATTGCCTATTTGACAATTAAAATTAGCAATTGATATTGTGCTTCAGTGCTTCTTTGGCAAGCAAAATTATCAACCAACATTGTTTTCTGGTACCTTTTTAACAAGTTAAAGCAAGTGACAATGTCTTTCCAGAGCCTTTTTGACAATTTAAATTAGTTATCGACATTGTGCTTCAGTGCCTATTTGGCAAACTAAATAAGCAAGCCACACTGTGCTAAAAAAAACTATTGCTACAATGTAAATAGAGAAGAAAGTTTTTAGAAGAAGAGACAATTTATCCATCTTCACATCATCAGAGAGAGAAAGAAACTTTGTTGCAAACTGTAATATTCAAAGCATTGTATTGTGATGAATGTATAATGAACCTAGTAAGGATATTTATCACAGCTAGTAGCGATATTTATCCAAGCTAATCCAAAGATGCTTAAAATAAAACTTATACTGGAATATCTATACACCTTCCATTTGTCATTATACATGATGTCCAAACTGCATTGTAGTGACAAAGGCAAACTACAATACAGACTGTATCAAACGTTTCACTATGGGGTCAGCCATGTTTTGAATTGTCTATTCGGATTTATTGGCATTTTGATTTAGGCAAAAAACAAATGAGAATTCAATAAATACAATAACCACAGTGCTATGGTTGCTGGTTTAGGGCTTAATATCTCTGGTTTCCATTACCTATTTCGAATTCCATGAAAGTTGAGGGAAACACAGAAATGGGCAAAATTTAATCTACAGTTATCACTTTAAGTTTTGCTATGGAAAAGGTGATGTTTTTAATGTCATTCAAAGATATTTTTCAAGTCATGTTGGCTTTCACCTGATTTTGATTGGCACATTAGTCTAATTATTTATTAATATGCTAGGACATACTAGATAATCTATTTATTAAAAAGCAGGATTGTGTGTCCTGGATACTGATGGTTACCATGACGTCAACGTGACTCAGTATGTAATTGTAAACCATCTGTACATCATTAATGTAAATGATATATTAACACTAAAAATTATGCTGATTAATATATAGTAGGAATGAACCCTTCAAGGAAAAAAAAATACAAATTTCTTGAAAATACCGATTAGTTATCTTAAAGCACTCGCATGTAAAAAAAAATTCCACTGGATTTATCAATGTATTTATCTGAACTTTTCTAAACTTCAGCCTAAATGGGGAGACTGTGAGACGAGCAGTTCACTAATGACTGATTGGCAAGTGGTATGCCATTGTCGACCTGGATTTATGGGCAGCCGTTGTGATCAGGTCAGTCAAACAAAAACAAACAAAAATAGCAATCTTAATAGTAACAGCAGTATTAATGATAATAATATAAATAATAAATCTGGATTGTTTATTTGTTAATGATAGTGTAAATGACAAAGTATGAAAAATATCAGCAATAATAATAGTAATAATAATAATAATAATAATAATAATGAGGACTTTGTATGTATAGAACAAAGTTTTGTGTTTGATTCTGGATCAAATGGATAGCCAGTGTAGGGTAAAATAATAAATCTGGATTGCTGTACGTCAATTGGTAGTGTAAGTGGCAAAGATAAGAGAAAATATTACAGCAATAATTATAATAATAATAATAATAATAATAATAATGATAAAAATAATAATTAATACATCTTGATTGCTGTATGTTTATTAGTATACACTACCAATAAACATACAGCAATCCAGATTTATTAATTGTTATTATTAATGGCAAAGATAAGAGGAAATATTACAGCAATATAATAATAATAATAACAATAATAATAATAATAATAATAATTTTGATGATGATAATAATACTACTACTACTAACAATAATAATGATAATAAAAATAATAAATTTGCTGAACTGTTGTATTTTTTATTGATATTGTAAATGACAAAGTTAAAAGTACAGCAATACTACTACTAATACTACTACTACTACTAATAATAATAATAATAATAATAATTGTAATAACCATGACGATGATATTAATAATGTTTTTGGTTGATGTATTGGTATTGTGAACACAAATGGAAATGATAATTGCAAAAATGTTATATATTTTTATCCTAACATCGACAGCAATGCCCTCCAGGTACATGGGGCGATCGTTGTATGAATAACTGTACATGTAACCAGACGAATACTGCTGTGTGTAGTCCGACAGATGGTGCATGCCAATGTCAACCGGGATTCAGTGGGAAACACTGTGAAAATGTTTGTCCAGATGGATTATATGGACAAAATTGCCAGAGTATATTTCATTTTTCCATTTTTATTTTTATGCACTACATCACTTTGCTATCATGTATGTTTCGTTATTGAGTTTATTCCAATGTTGTTGTGGTTTCACACACACATACACATGAAAATGTCAAAATTAACTGATGTTGCAATCTTTTATAACTTCCGTAGAATACATTTTATATAAATTGTTTTAAAGCCAACCAATTTGTGCTACTCATGTTAGTGGATTAACTCCATTCTGTTCAGTATCCAAATGAGAAAGTTCATTTTATTTGCATTAAATTAATATAATTTGTTTTAAATATGTTAAAGTGACTGTAAATTTATCCATTGACATTTACTTTTTCCCTTAGAATAATATTCCAGTTCTTTATCTTCCAAAATAGCTGCCTGTAACTGCTCAACAAATTCCGCTTGTGACCCTGTTACTGGAATTTGTGGGTAAGCTATTAAAATTGTCATTTTGTGAGCATGTTACTGGAACTTGTTGTGACTCTATTTATCAAATGTGTGGGTAAACATATGTATTTGTCATTTTGTGATCTTAATTCTGTTATTTTTGGGTAAATAATTATGTCATTTTGTAAATCTATTTCATGAATTTGTAAGTAGTTACTTATATTTGTCATTATGTGCAGACTTCACATCATGCTTTTTTTTCTTCAGTTAAAATGTATCAATTGATTTTGAAGAGCAAAGCAAAAGGGACAGGTGCCACTTCTGTTTCGTTAAGTACAGAAGTGGAGTTGATCAAATGGAAAAGTTGAAAAGTTACAAATTTTTATAACTTTAATAACTTAATAAGTTGAAGAAAGACAACAATAAATAAAGCCTTAACAACCATGTGGCGACATCTCACAATTAGTATATAGGATCTTTCTCCCAGTTCTCTATGGGGCGAGTTCTCGATAATTAATTATCAACAATGCCGGGGCATACAGTGTCTCAAATGACATCACTTTCGCTATTTGTTAAGGGGAGGAAAGCGTGTTGTTTTATTCAAGACAGATCGGGAGATATGATTGGTTTTTCATAAATTTCTTTGTAACATGTAAGAATGAAAGGTACGAATTTTCAGAAAGTAAACAATATACATATAGCAAATTATAATTTATAAATAATAATATAAAAAATTTGAGCGAATTTCATTTTAGCATGCTTGTCACCTTTAAGGATAATGGTACAAACTGTGTTGGATGATATCATTTTGAAATTGCAGATTTTTTTACAGACACAACAGTGATAATTTACATAGCTAATGGCCGCATGATCCAAACATCACCAAAACTTTAGGCTAATGTGCATTTTATTGTGCTACTCTTTGTTGATGCATGCATGTTTATAAAATAATGACATGTCAGCAAACTCTGGCTACAGCCTTTTTAAAAGTTAAAATTCAAATAAATAACAATAAATAATAATTATTGCAGAAAGGAAACAGGCACAAACATATCTATCAGTGAAGTTCATTGCATTGCATTGACTGGAAAATGATAGGATAATAGAATAGCAATGATAGAAATAGTCATTACATGGTAAAGTATAGAAAAAAGTAAGTCATTACAAAGAAAGCATAGGAAAAGGTAAGGATTATTACAAAGCAAAGCATAAGAAAAGGTAAGGATTATTACATATCTAAGAATACGAAAAGGTAGGATTATTACATTGCAATGCATTGTAAAATGTATGGCTTATTACACAGCAAATTATAGAAAAAAGTGATGGCAATGAATGTATGTAAAAAATATAGAAATTTGTAATTTTAAAAATTCATCAGATATTCAAAAGGAAAATAATACTGTCTGCTTGTAAAAAGATGCATAATGGAAAGAGTATTTAGATGTATCATAAAGAATCATATAGTTATATTAAAACAGGTTTTCAGAAAGTCAGTGGAAAACTTGCAATATTAGAGGTGACATTATATTGATAATATAATGACACAATGGCTCATGTGTGCAGTAGGTTTTAATTTTACATGCAGACAGTTTGCTGAACTGATGTAGTACATGTTCTTCTGTGAATCAGAAGAACGAGCACTGTGCTAGATTGAACTAACTGCAAATGGTGTCAATCTTTGTGCATAACTACTTGTTTAAACATCACTTCACTTTGTTTTTTGTTTTTCTTCTCAGATAGTATGATCAATTAAGTGCAAATAAAGAATCAATTTTACTTGGAAAAATAAATTTGTTAGGATATTAAATAATCCATGAGATGTGTCAGAGGTACAGTGGAGGCATTATTGGAAAATGCCATCCAAATATTTTGGCAAAACTTGTCAAAAATGTAACTGTGAATATGACAATAGACAATTAGGACAGAAGATAAGTTAGATTTTGTGGAGAGTAATGGTAATATAAAATAATCATTTTGTGAACATTATTTCTTGGTTTTCAGAGAATTTTTATATAAATTGTGAACAAATGAAAGGATTCAAATAATATAATTATGTCATAAAAGCATCATCAGAGGCTTGTGCACCCTTATTATTGTGTCTATATATATATATATATATATATATATATATATATATATATATAGTTTGCTGACAAATCCATTGGAATCTACTTATTACAGGTGTCGACCTGGTTGGTTTGGTGCTTTATGTAACTTCCCCTGTCCTCAAGGTTACTATGGCAAAAGCTGTTTATCCGTATGCAATTGTAATCATGGCTCTTGCTCCCCTGAAGATGGCACATGCTCTTGTCAAGATGGATACAAATTACGTACGTGTTTCTTAGATCTCTCTCTTTCTACCTCTCCCTGCGCAAAATTTAATTATTTTTCATTTACTCTGATAAAATGATTTGCTGTGTTATGGGATACTGAGAAAATGTAAAGGATATTTGCTTGAAGTGAGTGAAAATTGGAACTATTTCATGGAGTGGATGAATAACTAGGCATGTAAATACTTAATCATTAGTCACTCAGAGCAAGAATTATTTTTCTTTGTATGCCAAACTCAAATTATTGGTTAGAACTGTGAATATCAAATTGATAACATGCTTCCTGTTGAATCTCTGGCAATAATATCAGCAAAATCAACACATTTTGAAATAGTTGAAGAAAATGGTATATGCATATTATTGGAAAAAAGTTTTAAATTTGCCTGCAAGAGGCACATTTAATACCTAGCACATACATCTGAAAGCAGCTCAGATTTATTGGTTATTATAAGTGATGTGACATTGAAAATATTTATCATATTTCACTACAGTGAGATATCACACATGTTTCTCTTAGAAACACTTTTAATTCATGGCTTAGTATATAATATGAGGTTATATTGCTATCATTCCTTTCAACTCTAGGTGACATAATAATTTTGATTAGTATTGTAGGAGATGGACCTTGAAATATGACTTTTTTGTGCACATTTGTTTCTCGTGTCAAGGAATGTATTTTAACAATTAGCTTGAATGGTGTTGGGTACTTTGTATACAAATTTTGAAGTTGAAATGGATAGCTGAAATCATAATGTTATGCAAAATACTGAGGAAGATGTTTATATGTAATGGAAAGTGACTTGATACAGCTTTCATATTATCAACCACCCACCTCATCGCATGAAATAAACATTTAAAGAAGAAAATAACTTCTGTTAAAAGATTGCCAGTCTTGTATCACATAAAGACTAGTCCATTATCTTCAACTTTATAAGAAATTTTTTTGTTTTTCACAACTACTTCTGTGTGAGGCAAGTTTTGTTCATGTGAACTAAATTAGGAAATAGATATAATAATGAAGTAAAAAAAAGGTACAAATTTGTAAGGGTATGGGGGTTATTGAATATGTTTTGACATCTTATATCATAACAACCACTGTCAAATTCTAAGTACATTTTTGCAGCTGTATTTTACCTTCTACTGTGATATTTTAACTACTCTGCAGTTATATTGTAACTGCCTTCTTTCCATTATATTTTAACTACCTTTTACTATCACACTTTAACTTCCTTTTACCATTTCACTTTAGCTACCTTTTACCATTATATTCTAACTACTTTTACCATTAAACTTTAACCATTTTTACAAATATACTTTAACAACTTTTACCAATAAACTTTAACCACTTTTTACCAATACACTTTAACTACTTTTAGCCAATACACTTTAACTACTTGTACTATCACACTTTAACCACTTTTACCAATACAATATAACTGCTTTTACTATTACAATTTAAGCACCTTTTACCATTACACTTTAACTATTTTTAATATCACACTTTGACTACTTTTACTATTACACTTTAACTACTTTTACTATTACATTTTAACCACCTTTTTCCAATACACTATAACAACTTTTACTATTATACATTAATTATTTTGCTATTACCCTTTATCTACTTTTACTATTACAATTTAACTACTTTGTTATTACACTTTAACTACTTTTACCAATACACTGTAACTACATTTACTAATACACTTTAATCAACTTTTACCAATATATTTTAACTACTTTTACTATTACACTTTAACCACTTTTTACCAATACACTTTAGCTACTTTTACTATTACAATTTAATCACCTTTTACCAATATACTTTAACTACTTTTACTATTACACTTTAACTACTTTTACTATTACATTTTAACCACCTTTTTCCAATACACTATAACAACTTTTACTATTATACATTAATTATTTTGCTATTACCCTTTATCTACTTTTACTATTACAATTTAACTACTTTGTTATTACACTTTAACTACTTTTACCAATACACTGTAACTACATTTACTAATACACTTTAATCAACTTTTACCAATATATTTTAACTACTTTTACTATTACACTTTAACCACTTTTTACCAACACACTTTAACTGCTTTTACTATTACAATTTAAGCACCTTTTACCATTACACTTTAACTACTTTTAATATTACACTTTAACTACTTTTACTATTACACTTTAACCACCTTTTATCAATACAATATAACAACTTTTACTATTACACTCTAACCACTTTTTACCAATACACTTTAACTACTTTTACCAATACACTTTAACTACTTTTACTATTACACTTTAACTACTTTTACTATTACACTTTAACTACTTTTACCAATACACTTTAACTACTTTTACTATTACACTTTAACTACTTTTACTATTACACTTTAACTACTTTTACTATTACACTTTAACTACTTTTACCAATACACTTTAACTACTATTACTATTACACTTTAACTACTTTTACTATTACACTCTAACCACATTTTACCAATACACTGTAATTACATTTACTATTACACTTTAATCACCTTTTATCAATACACTTTAACTACCTTTACTATTACACTTTAACAACTTTTACTATTACACTCTAACCACATTTTACCAATACACTGTAATTACATTTACTATTACACTTTAATCACCTTTTACCAATGCACTTTAACTACCTTTACTATTACACTTTAACAACTTTTACCAATACACTTTAACTACTTTTAGCCAATACACTTTAACTACTTGTACTATTACACTTTAACCACTTTTTACCAATACACTTTAACTACTTTTAGCCAATACACTTTAACTACTTTTAGCCAATACACTTTAATTACTATGTACTATTACACTTTAACCACCTTTTACTGATACACTTTAACTACTTTACTATTACACTTTAACTACTTTTACTATTAAAATTAATACACTTTAACTACTTTTACTATTACATTTTAACCACCTTTTTCCAGTACACTTTAACTACTTTTACTATTACACTTTATCCACTTTTACTATTACACTTTAACCACTTTTTACCAATACACTTTAGCTACTTTTACTATTACAATTTAATCACCTTTTACCAATATACTTTAACTACTTTTACTATTACACTTTATCCACTTTTACCTATACACTTTAATTAGTTCACCAATACACTATAACCACTTTTTACCAACACACTTGAACTACTTTTACTATTACAATTTAAGCACCTTTTACCATTACACTTTAACTACTTTTAATATTACACTTTAACTACTTTTACTATTACACTTTAACCACCTTTTATCAATACAATATAACAACTTTTACTATTACACTTTAACCACTTTTTACCAATACACTTTAACTACTTTTACCAATACACTTTATCTACAGTGGGACCCCGCTATAACACGGCAGTTGGGAGCCATAGAATCCGACCGGGCTATGAACCGAACCGTGTTATAAGCAACCATGTACAATACCAACACATTTTTGGATTTAATTGGGGGGGGGGGGGGGTTTACATAAAGACGGGTGCGAAAATGCATGGCACAATTACCATTTTTGATCAATATATATTAAATGAGAAAAACATTTGCTGTGGTAACAGAAATTGCAGATATAATATATTACTTTATTCAGAGAACCATGCATTGATACATACACGTGTCTAATTTATGTATACATGTATAATCTATTGCATGAAAAGAGTATCAACACCGTGTACTCACCAGCGAATCTTGTAACATACATTGAATCCATAATACAAATATTTCCATCGAAAATATCCACACACGGATGTAAAATATTCAATAATTTTGTCACAGATCATTATGTGACTGAATTCAATGAAAAGAAAAAAAAAAAAAAAATTACGTAACGGGTGTACGTAATGAATGATGAAATAGTACATGTCCATAGATTAAATAATGGAAGCTAAAGTGTATTCTTAAAATAACTACATGTACATCTCAGGATCTCTATGTCTCTGAATTCAGTCATTGTAAATTTCAGCACATTTTCCCACCCAAGCTGCTAGTCAAAGTCCTTTGAACTTGCCGCCCAGTTATTGCGTCATGTTCTTTTGATGTACTCTAATAAATACAGCAGGCAGAACTGGCTTAACCACTGACTTATGTCACTGTTTAGCTCGGCAGTTCACTTTGATGATAAACAATGTACTTAAATTAATTGATTTATACATTCTGGTGAGAATCTTTATCAACCACCGCATTGGCTGTTGCTTAGTTGTGTATGAAATTAAGAGAACATATATCGGAGATTATTTTGAGCAACGATTGTATTCGGAATGCATTCAAGACAAACACAAAGTAGACACGATGGCTTCATTACTCAGGAATCAGTAATTATAATATTGACACTTATGAGCTGTAATTTTTCAACAATAAACAAAGATCAAAGTTCTCAGTAGGCCCAGCAATTGGTTCGTATTTCCGACGTTTATTTTGGCACAAAACTAGAAGAAATTTGATAATACATTTTCTACACGTTCTTTTTCGCACTGTTTAGACGAATATGAGAATGATAATAAAACTCTTAATCTTTTTTTTCATACTTAATTTTTTTTTTTTTGGGGTCTTTGAGAAAAATACCTGTAATAAATTACCCGAAATTTCGGGAGCCATGCCACGACCGGGTTATATCCGAATTCGGGTTATAGCGGGGCGGGTTATAGCGGGGTCCCACTGTACTTTTACTATTACCCTTTAACTACTTCTACTATTACACTCTAACCATATTTTACCAATAAACTGTAACTACATTGACTATTACACTTTAATCACCTTTTACCACTACACTTTAACAACTTTTACTATTACACTTTAACCACTTTTAACAAATACACTTTAACTACCTTTACTATTGCACTTTAACAACTTTTACCAATACACTTGAACTACTTTTAGCCAATACACTTTAACTACTTGTACTATTACACTTTAACCACTTTTTACCAATACATCTTAACTACCTTTAGCCAATACACTTTAACTACTTTTAGCCAATACACTGCATAAAACTTAAAATTTTGTATAGTCAGTCATGTGCAGTTACTTAACCCCATGGACCTTTTTCCTGAAAGAAAATTCAAAAATTCATTTTTGCATCACCCCCTCTGATGGTATCACCTGCTGCAATCCACATCCCCATATTGATGCCACTATTCTTAAAATTTAAAATTTTAGAATTTAAATGTTTTACCTCACCAATTGGCAGCATTGTATTGATATGCCAGTAAATCTTGATACATAGAAATGCTTCACAACTGGCGTTTCTCCTGGAAGGTCAGCAGCATTCACCCTTATATAGATTAAGCATTGTCTATACTATAGATTAAGCATTGTCTATCCCATAGATTAAGCATTGTCTATCCTATAGATTAAGCATTGTCTATCCTATAGATTAAGCATTGTCTATCCCATAGATTAAGCATTGTCTATCCTATAGATTAAGCATTGTATATCTATAGATTAAGCATTGTCTATCCTATAGATTAAGCATTGTCTATCCTATAGATTAAGCATTGTCTATACTATAGATTAAGCATTGTCTATCCTATAGATTAAGCATTGTCTATCCTATAGATTAAGCATTGTCTATCCCATAGATTAAGCATTGTCTATACTATAGATTAAGCATTGTCTATCCTATAGATTAAGCATTGTCTATCCTATAGATTAAGCATTGTCTATACTATAGATTAAGCATTGTCTATACTGTAGATTAAGCATTTTCTATACTATAGATTAAGCATTGTCTAGCCTATATATTAAGCATTGTCTAGCCTATAGATTAAGCATTGTCTATCCCATAGATTAAGCATTGTCTATCCTATAGATTAAGCATTGTCTATCCTATAGATTAAGCATTGTCTATACTATAGATTAAGCATTGTCTATCCCATAGATTAAGCATTGTCTATCCTATAGATTAAGCATTGTCTATCCTATAGATTAAGCATTGTCTATCCCATAGATTAAGCATTGTCTATCCCATAGATTAAGCATTGTCTATACTATAGATTAAGCATTGTCTATCCTATAGATTAAGCATTGTCTATCCTATAGTTTAAGCATTGTCTATCCCATAGATTAAGCATTGTCTATACTATAGATTAAGCATTGTCTATACTATAGATTAAGCATTGTCTATACTATAGATTAAGCATTGTCTATACTATAGATTAAGCATTGTCTATCCCATAGATTAAGCATTGTCTATCCTATAGATTAAGCATTGTCAATCCTATAGATTAAGCATTGTCTATCCTATAGATTAAGCATTGTCTATCCTATATATTAAGCATTGTCTATACTATAGATTAAGCATTGTCTATATTGTAGATTAAGCATTGTCTATACTATAGATTAAGCATTGTCTAGCCTATAGATTAAGCATTGTCTAGCCTATAGATTAAGCATTGTCTATCCCATAGATTAAGCATTGTCTATCCTATAGATTAAGCATTGTCTATACTATAGATTAAGCATTGTCTATACTGTAGGTTCATATAAATCTAAGTTCTCTGGTGTTTAGCTTCTAAAGCATGCACGATTCTTTGCTACATTCTCTGTCTTATTTGGACAAATAAATGTTATTTGCAACATATTGTTATATTTAAGCGGACTGTTTTGAGCGGTGTGACCCTTTGAACTGGGGAGGGAGTTGTTTAAAATTTTGTGACTGCAACAGCCAGCCCTGTGACCCTGTGACTGGAGCATGCCAGTGTGGGCCTGGCTACACAGGACACAAATGTGAATTTGTAAGTATCTTTCCACGTGTCAGATTGGGATATGTCAATGTGAGACTGTGTACACAGTATTTAAATGCTAATTTGTAAGAATCACTAACTCTTGCAGACTGGTATAGGTCACTGAGGGACTAGGTAAACAAGGCTTAGTATATACTTTAGACTGGTCTATGACAGTGTAGGTTTGGGTACACAGGGCATAAATGGGAATTTGTAAGCATAATTATCTCTGTTAGACTGGTCTATGTCAATGTGGATGTGGATACTTGGGGGATAAACATAAATTTGTATAATTATGTATGTTAGACTGGACACTTTCAGTGAGTGACTGGTACACATGACATGTATGGAGATAAACATGAATTTGTATAATTATATGTTAGACTGGTCAGTTTCAGTGTGTGACTGGTAGACATGACATGTGTGGAGATAAACATAAATTTGTATAATTATATATGTTAGACTGGTCAGTTTCAGTGTGTGACTGGTACACATGACATTTGTGGAGATAAACATAAATTTGTGTAATTATATATGTTAGGCTGGTCAGTTTCAGTGTGTGACTGGTAGACATGACATGTGTGGAGATAAACATAAATTTGTATAATTATATATGTTAGACTGGTCAGTGTTACTGTGTGACTGGGTGCACATGACATACATGTAAAATTTCAATTATCATATATAAATTAGACTTGTCTATCTCAATGTGTAACTGGGTATCGTCCATAATACCTTGACATGTTGTATAGTTGTGTATAATACCATGACATTTTGTACTGTAGTGTATAATGTAATGACATGTTGTATAGGACTGTATAATACCATGTATAGTAGTATATAATACCAAGACATGTTGTATAGTAGTGTATAATACCATGAAATGTTGTATAGTAGTATATAATATGGTGAAATGTTGTATAGTATTGCATAATACCATTTTTTATAGTGTATAATACCATGACATGTTTTTTCAATAGTGTATCATACAATGACTAGTACATGTATAGTAGTGTATAATACTATGATAAGTTGTATAATAGTGTATCATACCATGACATGTTGTATAGCACTGTGTAATACCATGATATGTTGTTGTTATTGTGGTGTTTGAAGCCATTTTCAGCACATGATAGGCAATACATGGTGGCCAGTATTAATGGTGGAGGAAGAATCCAGGAAAAACCCCAGAGAGAACCACCAATCCACGAAAACCTACTGACAAGCTTTCTCACATACCCACATTGGCAGAATCTGAGACTCTAACCCATGCAGACAGAGGTTAGATGGCAATGATCCAAAATGGAGAGTGCTTTTGAACAATTGGCCACTCAAGGGCCCCTGTTGCATAGCAGTGTATAATTCCATGACATATTGTATGGTAGTATATAATACTATGACATGTTGTGTAGTAGTGTATAATACTATGACATGTTGTGTTGTAGTGTTTAATACCATGACAGGTTGTGTAGTAGTGAATAATATTATAATGTATTGTATGGTAGTGAATAATACTATGACATATTGTATGGTAGTGAATAATACTATGACATATTGTATGGTAGTGAATAATACTATGACATATTGTATGGTAGTGAATAATATTATAATGTATTGTATAGTAGTGAATAATACTATGACATATTGTATAGTAATGAATAATACTATGACATATTGTATAGTAGTGAATAATACTATGACAAGTTGTGTAGTAGTGTATAATACTCTGACATATTGTATAGCAGTGAATAATACTATGACATATTGTATGGTAGTGAATAATATTATAATGTATTGTATAGTAGTGAATAATATTATAATGTACTGTATAGTAGTGAATAATACTATGACATATTGTATAGTAGTGAATAATACTATGACATATTGTATAGTAGTGAATAATACTATGACAAGTTGTGTAGTAGTGTATAATACTATGACATATTGTATAGTAGTGAATAATACTATGGCATATTGTATGGTAGTGTATAATACTATGACATATTGTATAGTAGTGAATAATACTATGACATATTGTATAGTAGTGAACAATACTATGACAAGTTGTGTAGTAGTGAATAATACTATGACATATTGTATAGTAGTGAATAATACTATGGCATATTGTATGGTAGTGTATAATACTATGACATATTGTATAGTAGTGAATAATATTATAATGTATTGTATAGTAGTGAATAATATTATAATGTACTGTATAGTAGTGAATAATACTATGACATATTGTATAGTAGTGAATAATACTATGACATATTGTATAGTAGTGAATAATACTATGACAAGTTGTGTAGTAGTGTATAATACTATGACATATTGTATAGTAGTGAATAATACTATGGCATATTGTATGGTAGTGTATAATACTATGACATATTGTATAGTAGTGAATAATATTATAATGTATTGTATAGTAGTGAATAATATTATAATGTACTGTATAGTAGTGAATAATACTATGACATATTGTATAGTAGTGAATAATACTATGACATATTGTATAGTAGTGAATAATACTATGACAAGTTGTGTAGTAGTGTATAATACTATGACATATTGTATAGCAGTGAATAATACTATGACATATTGTATAGTAGTGAATAATACTATGACAAGTTGTGTAGTAGTGTATAATACTATGACATATTGCATAGCAGTGAATAATACTATGACATATTGTATAGGAGTGAATAATACTATGACATATTGTATAGTAGTGAATAATTATATGACATATTGTATAGCAGTGAATAATACTATGACATATTGTATAGCAGTGAATAATACTATGACATGCATATAATACTGACTATGATATGCAGTATATTGACAATGACGTGTTGAATATAATGCTGGCTATGACATAATGGTTAGTATGTTATAATGTTTAGTATAACACTGTAAAAGTTTGTATATCAACGAACTGTCCAGACATATTAATTAATACAAATATTTCAATTAATTATAGATCAATGTTCATTAAATATGATTCATGTTATAACCAACTTATGATATAGGTGAAAAAGTATGGTTGAAAGATAATGTAAATGTTGGCTCTATTTTGGAATAAGTATTCTTGAACACTGCTACGTTACAGATTTTATGTTTCCAGCAAATATTTAAACAACATTTTGAATGAATTTCAAAGCAATTTATATTTGCTAAATGTTTTTATAAAGAATGAAAATAACAACTGAATAAAAGTCCCTACATTTTCTTACGTAATGCAGACTATGTGTGTATCTTTTGATTGAAATATATATTGATTATTGAATGATCAGATTTGTGTTAACAACACTTACGCTCAGACTGGTTTCAATACAGCAAATTTGTGTTAACGACACTTATGCTCAGACTGGCTTCTATACAGCAAATTTGTGTTAATGACACTTACGCTCAGACTGGCTTCTATACAGCTAATTTGTGTTAACGACACTTATGCTCAGACTGATTTCTATATAGCAAATTTGTGTTAACGACACTTTTGCTCAGACTGGTTTCTATGCAGCAAATTTGTTTTAGCAACACTTATGCTCTGACCAGTTTCTATACAGCAAATTTGTGTTAACAACACTTATGCTCAGACTGGTTTCTATACTGCAAATTTGTGTTAATGAAACTTATGCTAAGACTGGTTTCTATACAGCAAATTTGTGTTAACAACACTTATTCTCTGACTGGTTTCAGCAATGTTATTATGGCACTTGGGGTCAAGGATGCAGTCAGACCTGTAACTGTATGAATGGCTTTGGTTGTGACCATATCACTGGGCAGTGTAATTGTGCGTATGGATATGTAGGTTCTGCCTGTGAGATGCCCTGCCCCAAATGGACGTAAGTACAATTTAGCAATAGAACTATATACTTATTGCATATCCTTTATCTCATAAAAAATTAATGTAATTACTCTCTCTGGTCCAGGTTTTGACTATAGAAAATTGAGATATATAAAGAAAATTTCCATATATAGAGAAAACAACCAAACATATGGGCCAAGTGGACATAATAATATATTCTGATTAAAACCTCAAGGACAGAATTGTTTTTAATATACATGCTTTAATATTTATTATATATTTAATCAATTTGGTATGATGTTTGCTCACTCTGTATGCCCTTTCTGATCCAAACTTAAATATATATGGGACTGTCTATTGTTTTTTCTTGACAAAAAAAACCTCACTATATTTCTGTTATTTTAAAACTACAAAAGCCAACCAGCTGAATTTAAGACAGGAAAATCAATACCGTATACATTCGTGTATAAGTCAGATGCAGCTTCAATCAAGTACCAGCCAAATCTGCCATTGCATTATTAAAGGGATATATAGTTTTACCTTGTTTGCAGTTCAGTCTGACTCATTAGCATGGATATATGGAAGTAATATTTCAATGATTTATTTTCTATATGACTTGTCAAATTAGTCACATGATTTGATTTTAAACTCATTTATGGGACTGGCACAATGATTCCAGTTGAGATGTCATTGCTGCCTAATGACACATCACCTAAGATAACTAGATAACTGGAACCGTCAATTGTTTGGTGGGAATTGTAGATGTAATGTTCCATAAATATGAAATGTAACTCAACGTGTAACTAAACATTCTTGAGAAAGTTTTATTTTGGGATTGTACAAAATGTTCTAATTGATATTCCATTATATATAGGTTAGTGACTGATGCTTACAGTTCTTGTTGGTGTTCATGTTTAAACAAATTTGTTTTAGATTCAGAATTCTTTTGAACAAAAAAGCATGATAAATTATTAGATTTTATAAAAAGAGTCAGGGAAGTTCTGTCAAATATTTGGTCTTAAATTATTTTCGTTGAGACTGATTTATTTCCAGAGAAAAGTGTCCATGTTTTCAATATACATGCATACAGATACATAATGGCCAGCAGTAATTATGGCAAACAGATGACAGTTGACCCCTTGCAGGTGAAATAATCATACTTATCGGACAATGAGGTCAACTGAATAATAAAAGGAAATCACTGGCTGACAAACAGCAAAATCATGCCCCTATTATTTCACTGGTTATACAATAGTTCTATCTTCTGGACTTGTGGAGCAGTGCTAACAATTATATTAAACATTCGTTCCTTGAAAGGTTATTAATTTATCCAACTTAATTTAATTCATGTTTGATTAAAATGACTTTTACTTAACAGGAAGAATTTTCACATGCATAGAGACACACAGACAAACAAACATATATACAAAGATAGAAAGAATTGCAACTGTGTGAATGAGAGACCAGAGCATAAGGTGTGTGTGTTTACTACCAAAAAAGAAAACTTTCTTAAAAGGTATACACAACAACAACAACAAACTCCATCTCTGGCTTTCTATACATTATGCAATTTACCTGATGACATAGCAGCTCAAATGCCACATACAATTTAGACATTAAGTAAACCATTGTCTGGTTTAACAGCATTGAAGAGTGTGGGCAGAAAAGTCAAACTTCAATATTTGGTTTAGCCCATTTAGTTTTGCATGATTTATCCGTCCTGATTGAACTAAATCAACAAATCTCTTAACTTCTTTATGAATGAGAACACAAGTTTGAGCTGATTTATCAGACAGTTTTGTGGTGACAAGAATATTTTAAGAGGAGTCAATTAAAGAAAATGCACATAGGATTTTCAAAACTTATTTTAATAGAAAGAGAAAGTTCATGACCAGAGTATGTACGTCTATCAAGTTTTCTTTAGGTTGCAACTTTATACAAAAGCTCAATGGATAAAGTTCATCTATGTCTCCTTGGTCTTGCTGCACATGATGTTGCTAAGTGTGTCTAATACTGTGTATTAAAATATAGGTCACCATTTAACACTTGGAGGAGAAGAATTTGATTTGTTGGGCCCCAGTCTCGCTAGTCCTTTAGTTTGCTAATCATCGGACGCATACCATTAGTTGATCCAAATGATTTTATCTGGTTTTTGAGAAATGTACCAGATTGAATTAAAGTTATTCAAAACATCTTTACTAATATAATTTCTGAAGTTGTAGCAAAGAAAGATAAGCAGGGAGCAATCTAATAATAATTATGGTTTAAAGATGTAATTAAAATTTCATGTACATATATATTGTTCAATTGAAATCCAGCATTTGTGCATTAGATGTGTGATGCAAATTTCCTTGTTAGCTGGATGCTGTGAACATCAAGCCCTCTCAATTTACCTCATTTCATCTTCTGTCAGAATAAGTGTATAACAGAGTAGACTAGAATGTTGGAGTATGGTATTTTTTTATTTGAACCATTCCTCTCAACTCAGGTTCTCACTTGGACAGAATTTCAATTCTCTCTCTCATATATATCTATATATATCTATATATATTATATATATATATATATATATATATATATATATATATATATATATGGTGTCTCTTATGGGTTATCATTTATCATTATTTCTCTTGTCTTCATTATTATTTTAATTATTATATGTTTTTCCTTATTTTTATCATCACAGTGAGCTACCATTGTTATTTAAGCCACATATGTGTATCACTAGATCACTAGAAAATTACTGGTGTTATAAATAAATTGAATAATTTTTTGGTCGCAGCTTTGGAAACTCATGCTCACAAAATTGCACATGCCTGCA
The DNA here is from genome assembly GCA_030141615.1 of Unio pictorum. NCBI lineage: Eukaryota > Metazoa > Mollusca > Bivalvia > Unionida > Unionidae > Unio > Unio pictorum. The sequence goes on along the minus strand of JARLTB010000034.1, from coordinate 4,895,107 downwards.
GAATCAGACTGCTAGATGTAATACCTTCAGTGGTCAATGTGTATGCAAGCCAGGATATCAAGGAGGCAACTGCGAAAATAAATGTAACCCTGGGTACTATGGACAAAACTGCACATACCTTTGTAGCTGTCAGCATGGAGCCACGTGTAACCCTGTAAGTAATTTCCATTCAGTAACCACCATTATACTCATGGTGTACATAAGGTCTTTTTCAGGTGGCTATGACTCTATTACTGTACTCTATCAGTCTTCAAACATGTTACCCGATCATAATATCTTATGAGAACTACTACTACCTTGTCAATTGAGCCCTCACTGACTCAAATATTTTGTTTACAAAGCTGAATGTCATGGGCCCATTTAGGTTGCAGTTAGATGGTGGTCTCCACTTGATATGCTTGAAAGTGGTCTCCCCTTGTATGGATGTAAAAATCCTCTGGATACTTCAGGAACTACTTTCACTTGTGTCAAGTAAAATGCCTTCTAGAGGCCTTGCAATAAACATGCTAACATTTTGGAAGGTTTTTCTTTAACCATAAAGCAAATTGAAGGAGTGTTCTTTTCAATGGAAAGAATTCCATCTATTTATTTCAAACATTTCTTTTCTTTCGCATTTTTTCTTTCTTTGCCGTGCATTTTAAGGTCAACACTCATCTGTCCTAGCTGACTTTGACATGCTCAGTACATATCAGCATGGGTTGCTATTAAGTTTCCCACATTGCTACAGCTTTATTTAAATATGTGCATGTCTGTTTTGCGATACAGAAAGCTCGTATGCTCTTTTTGTATCATTTTCACTGCTGTCAGACACATACTGTTATGTTTTATTTTCTTTATTAATCTGGTCTTAGAGTGGTACTTAAAATGAACCTGGCCAGAGGGGAAGGATGAGATATATGCACAGAAGCTTTCATACAAGGAAAAAATTGGTTATTTGATCAACATATGGACAAATAACCCCAAATCAAATGAATTACTTCCAATTTCAGCTCATGAAGCAAACACTGCAACATTGAACTTGACCAACATTATTGCATAATCGCCATTATTCATTCCTTGAGATTGAGTATTGGGTCCCTTGTTTATCTTGGTTTCCTTCATTAATAAAGATTACACTTGGTCTGGTGGGACTAATAACAAAGGTGCGACAGTTACTTGCCATTTGGCAGGTTCATAAGGATGCTGCTTAATAGCTTCTACTGGATTTGGGGGACGGAAACAAAATTTTTTTTTGAAGCCACTTTTCAGACTATAGATTTATGTCTATTTAGCTGTTGTTGTAGGGTTTTTCAGCACTAGATAAGCTATACATGGCAGCCAGTATATATGGTGGAGGAAGAATTCCGAAAATCCCTAGAAAGATCCACAAACCACAAGAAGCTACTGGCAAGCTCTCGCAATACCCACATATGCAGAATCTGAGACACAAACACACGCAGACAGAGGTGATATGGCAGTGATCCTTAACTGTGAGTGCATTAGGCCACTCGGCCACTTGGGACCCCTTTGGATTATATAGAAGCTGTCTCACATACCATAAGGGAACACGGATTGCCTCTCTGGTGTAGGCTGATGTTACTCTACCTCAACCTCACGCCTATTTTTCTAATTTATTATGATCACGCAGTGAATTTGAAGATGAAAGAATTTCTGTAGGTAAAATACATTTTTTAATAATACTATGTCAAACACCTCAGTATTTCCACAGTTACAGTCACATAGAGATCATGCCTTAATAAGTGAAGTATTTACAAAAGTTGGTGCAAAGTCCCTGTATCACAGGGTCGATCACTCTAACTGCCACCTAGGTTGGCATATAAAATTTAGTATTGTAGATAAAGAGGGTTTCTTGTGCACATCTATCTTATAGTTCTATGTATTCTTGGATACATGTTTAACCCTAGCATACATACTGTTTACTTAAAACCCTATATTTGTATACATTTTTGGTTATTCTGTCTCAACTACATTATTAGTATATTCTATAACCTGATTAGAGTAGTACTTTCACGTTTATCTTTCAACTGATGTATTTCATTCTGATTTCTCACAATTCTGCATTTGATTCTATGTCATAAATCCTCTCAACTGTTGGTTTAGGTCTTCTTCAATCCACCAACTGGGTCTATTAGTTAAAATCTTGTTAGATCTTTCATTTTGTTCTACTTGTTTACATCTCCTTTTATCCTCCAACCTGGTTTTGTGACTTAAGACATCATAAGTCCTCCAGATGGCTTATTTGTTTCAATCTCCTTAACTCCTCTGACTTGGAATACTGGTTTCAATGTCTTTAAATCCTGCAATGGTCTTCTGATTTTGATCTCCATTTCTATTTTTCTGACATGTGTCAGTTTCCAAATATAAATACACTCTTAAGTCTATTAATTCTATTGCAATTTTTAGTCAGAACGTTCAAAACTAAATTAACCTGAGCTTATAACATATTATAATACTATATTAGTGCTAACACCAATCAGTAGAGACATATGTCTAATTATCTTCTTGCTGTTTACATTACTCTTTCAATAATACCAATAACTTGTGTGATCAATTTCAAGCATTCATCTGGCATTTTTTAAATGTATACATGGGGGTGGGAGGGGGTTTACTGTAATTATGTAACAAATTTGCCATATCAATTAATTGCATGATATGTCCATTTCTACCACAGATTGATGGATCCTGTCAATGTCCCCCAGGTTTCTATGGACAGCAGTGTCAAAATCAATGTCAGGATTCGTTCTATGGCAACAATTGTACACAGAGATGCAACTCATGCAGCAATAATGGTATATGCAGTAAAGTGGATGGTACATGCATTTGCCAGGCAAGCAAAGATATTCCTTAAGCTTATACAACTCTGTTTGAAAAGGCTTATTTTCTGTCTGAAATAATAATTTCAACTGCCTATCATTTACTTTGAAATATTTATGTACGTAATCATTTATAATTTATACTTAGCTCCAAATATTAGTTGCAATCATTTTTATCATTCTTCATCAGTTTGGGATGGTGTTTTCAACACCTCTACACAAGTAAGATATTTAGTGTAGAAGAAATTGGAATAAACAGACCTGCCATAAACTTTTTAAAAATATTTTTATGTATTATTTGCATAATTGAAAGCAAATATTTCAATGGTTAGCAGTTTAAAACGATATCTAACACTGGGGCATAAATCCAGACATGTAGCATGATGTTCAACCCAGCCAAGTGAGGCAGCTGTTAGTATCATTTTTGTAAGTCTTTGGTATGATTCGACAAGGGATTGAACACACAGCCTCCTGCTACTGCAGTGGACTCTCTAACCACAAGGCCACTGGAGCAGTCACAGGCTGTGTGGAAAAGATGTTATTATTGGTCATGATGGTAAAACATTGAATTATCTTGCTTTACTAACTCCAACACTAAGGTACCTTATAACTTCTTTTTTAAAACAGAACTAATAAATGCAGAGGCTTTATTTACCAAATTCTTAGAAAAACACAAACTACACCCCTAGCAATAGATTTTAGACAGTGTTGGTCCTTTGTTCAAATGGATGTTTCCTGATTCCAAAATTGCAGAAAATATGCGTGTGTAAGAACAAAATCATCTAATATTGTTAGGTGTTTAGCAGAAGATAATTTGCTTAAAATTGTAGAAGCCATGTAAATTGGGCCATTTACCATTGTACCCATTCTGTGTAAAAAACTTTGACAACAAAAATGGTAATGTCAGATTGCTCTTATTTCATTACCAGGATTAACAGTAGATTTCACTTCAGGAAACTTTTTTTGTGTGCTTGTTAATGCTTTGAATAAACATAAGTTGGCAGAACTATACAGGTCTGATAATACATATTGCATTTTATTATGTTGTATGTTGGTTAGTCTTAATCTACATGGATTACAATTTTTCATCATCAGGGGTTGGCATGTATGATCTAAACAAATAAATTTTGATAATTTATTTTGTGGAATAAGTTAGTGATCTAAAGGTTCTGTGGTTTGTCTTTCTCATCAATAATTTATTTTGTGGAATAAGTTAGTGCTCTAAAGGTTCTGTGGTTTGTCTCTCTCATCAAAAATTTATTTTGTGGAGTAAGTTGTGCCCTAAAGGTTATGTGGTTTGTCTCTCTCATCAAATACATAAAATATTAGATATTACCAGTCAGTCCAAACAATGATGTGAATTGCAGCACAAACATGAAATCAAATGCATACACTGGTGAAGTGAATGGGCAAAGTTTGACATGTACACAGGATACTTAGCATTTCTTTTTAATGCGCTAACTGTTGAGTCATCATAACATGTTAACACCACACATTAAGTGCATATAATTAAAGGTTATATCTTTTCTGTCAGAATGGACAAATTTGCTCTTGTCCAAATGGTTTCAGAGGTCCACGTTGCATAGATGCATGTTCATGCATACATGGTAGATGTGATGGTACAACAGGAACATGCAGCTGTACTGCAGGATGGGGAGGAACCAACTGTGACCAGCCGTGTATTGGTAATATATACTCTTATACATAGCAGTATTTCTAATTCCAGTTTCCATTATTTTGTGCATTTTCACTGTTTACTTACTTCATTTTCTAATTGTAAAAGCATCAAATTTAATCTATCAATCAAAGAATGCTGAAGAAAGCAACATAATTGTCTGGTAATTACACTAATGAATTCAATAAACACTTTAAAAAATGACCATCTTATAAATCGGCAATGAATATCTAAATGAGAACTTGCTGATTTTAATGTTTAATTTTGATGGAGATTTTAGCACCAGTAGATACTGAGCTCAAGATCTTAAAATTGCAGTCGATGCTTGTCTTATAGGTCACCTATTTTTTCTGAGTATATCATATTAAATCTGAAATGTAATAAAGGTTTATAGGAATATGTGCCATTTAATTAGGGTTGTATTCAAAGACATCATAATGTTATTTATATATCACTCTTACTACCATCAGATAGCTAGTTGAAATATTTCAAAAATTAAATTGCAATCTTGAAGTTGAAGCATTTCAAAAATCAGATTACAATCTTGAAATTGAAACATTTCAAAAGTCGGATTACAATCTTGAAATATGATGATACCTTAGCGCATCAATATTTATTATCCTATAACTACAGATATCACTAAACTTAAAATCTGAAAGTAATAATTATTGATATCTCAATGTTATCATAATTAGATGCAATTTTATAAATCCAGATGTTTCTAACACATTTGAGTGTATCTTTTCTAACGTCTGAAATTGTCAAATGAATTATTGTATCTTGATAAGTATTTTTTTGCAATACACATTTCTTTTGCCACACCTTTACCTCATAAACAAATTTGCACCTCCATTTTTTTTATATTTATGCTGTTGTTTTCATGTTAAGCTCATTAAATATTTGTACCACCTTCCTGATAATTGTTCAAATCAATCTTATCACTGTCCAATTATTTTAATTTGATTGTTTCTTTAAATCAACAATGATGTCAATATTTGTATTCACATTCATACAGGTCAATTGATAGATTATATGAAATTGTCAAGATATTTGTCTTGACATTCATACAGGTCAGTTGATAGATTATATGAAATTGTCAATATATTTGTCTTGACATTCATACAGGTCAGTTGATAGATTATATGAAATTGTCAAGATATTTGTCTTGACATTCATACAGGTCAGTTGATAGATTATATGAAATTGTCAAGATATTTGTCTTGACATTCATACAGGTCAATTGATAGATTATATGAAATTGTCAAGATATTTGTCTTGACATTCATACAGGTCAATTGATAGATTATATGAAATTGTCAAGAGAGGTGCCCACACAAAATGTATCTGGTTAAGAATGGCTGAATATGACTCGCACATTCCTTGCATATTTCTTATGACACTGGTTGAATAAATCTATGTGATTAACTTTAAAGGAACTCTGTTTTCTTACCACAGATTCCTATGGGCCAAACTGTCAAACACAATGCATCTGTTTCAATGGAGATTGTGATGCTATAACCGGAAGCTGTCAATGTCATTCGGGATACTATGGTCCTACCTGTGCAGACAAGTGCGATGTAAGTTGTACTTTGAATTTTCAGTTTAGAACCATTAGAATCCATTGCTCCTGTTCTTGCATTCAGAAACGTAAACATCAATCATATTCATGTTGAATCTGGAGGGATGGGTTGCTACCTTTGTTAATCTGCCAATAAATAATTTGAAGAATATTTCAACATCATTACAGGTCACTACCAATGGTGTTGTCAAGTGTAAGTAAATGAGTTTTGTAATTGTTTTTCATATTATTGAATGCAATGTAACTATTCAACCATGAAATTTCTTATACTTGCATACATACATACATACATACATACATACATACATACATACATACATACATACATACATACATACATACATACATACATGTCTGGGATAAAAAGTATATTTTGCTGAGACTACAAGTAGAGTATATACAAATTCAAGATCTCTATTTTTTTAAGAAACTAATTATTGAGATTCTAGCACAAATGTTCATCTTTAGCAATCATTACACTTCCATCAATTTTCATTAGTACTAGGAGAGTTTGCCAAATTTCGGACATCATTCAAGCACTGTAAGAATGAAATACAAATGAACTTCAGCTCTTAAAAATGGTACCTGACAATTATTGTCTGAAAAACATTCATGCAAGGCTAGACAAGATCATGCAAGGCTAGACAAGATCATACAAGGGCTAGACAAGATCATACAAGGCTAGACAAGATCATACAAGGCTAGACAAGGTCATGCAAGGCTGAACAATATCATGCAAGGCTAGACAATATCATGCAAGGCTAGACAAGATCATACAAGGCTAGACAAGATCATTCAAGGCTAAACAAGATGATACAAGGATAGACAAGATCATGCAAGGCTAGACAAAATCAGCCTTCATCATTAACAAGAAGAAAATAAAGCTTGTTCATTGAAGATAAAATATTGATAAATGTTGGATGACTATGTTCATGCAAGTTGCAAATGGCATAGAATTCTGTATTTTTAGAATGGACACTTGAAAGAGTATTCCCATAAGTCTCTTCTCTCCCTTATCATTTCAATAAAACATTGAATGCCAAATCGATGTCAATCCTCCACCAATGCTTCTTGTTATAGCTTCAATATCTGAGATCCTACTATTTTAGGAAAGGATTTAACCTTGACTATAACACAGACGTCTGTATTGATTGTAAGCTATTATTTGTTTTTTCCTCGTGCCCATGCTAAAATAAAACTTATCTTCTGAAACATTTTTTACTGGTAAATACATGTTTTACAGGGCTAGTTCAAACCAGTGACACTTGTTTATATATATATATATATATATATATATATATATATATATATATATATATATATATATATTAAAACTAGACTGTATGGGAATGTACAAAGTTGTCATGATTGCAAGGAATCTTTGATTTTTGAAATATTTAACAAATGTACTCATAGTCAGTTTTTCAGTAACTATACCATAAGAGCAAAGATAACATGGTAAAAATCAAAATTAGATTTAATACCAATCGGATACTGAGTAATGTTACAATACAAGTACATAAAGAACAATTAGACATTATTAGGTTCATATATATGTATGTATGTATGTATGTATGTATGTATGTATGTATGTATGTATGTATGTATGTATGTATGTATGTATGTATGTATGTATGTATGTACATTATTCTTTACTTGTATTTTGTATACAGGGATCCCTTGGTGTGTGGGGACCACAATGTGCCCTAAAATGTCCTCCTTGTGGACCTTATGCAAAGCCTGGATGTGACGTTGAAAGTGGTCTCTGTATGTGCAGCACAGGGTTCACAGGTCCACTGTGTGACAGACCCTGCCCTGCCAGAACATATGGTGATAACTGCAGCAAGCAATGCAAGTAAGAAATCCCTCCAAGGAATTTAAAATTTTAAATCTTGGGGAAAATCATATACTAAGAGAAATAGAAATGCACGTATCCATGGAAATATGTGCATAGTGAACCATTTTAGTTCAAATAATTACTCAGTGCACAAATACAGATAAATTGCAAAAATTCAAATTAAAATAATAACATGATAACTTTAAGCTTAGAGTTTAGAGCAAATGTATGATCTCAACCATCCCCTAGTTTTCCTTCTAATCACAGCAATTAATAATAATTGGTACATAACTCAATTTAAATATACAATTTTTTTTTTTAAGTTTTAACAATTTTATTTCTATTTCACAGTCTGGATCTTTTTTATTTTCCTCTTTACAATATTTCAGTTGTCTAAATATCTTCTTTACAATATTTCAGTTGTCTAAATATCTTCTTTACAATATTTCAGTTGTCTAAATGTTCTCTTTACAATATTTCAGTTGTCTAAATGTCCTCTTTACAATATTTCAGTTGTCCAAATGTCCTCCTTACAATATTTCAGTTGTCTAAATGTCCTCTTTACAATATTTCAGCTGTCTAAATATCCTCTTTACAATATTTCAGTTGTCTAAATGGTGCATACTGTGACAATGTGTTGGGTACATGCATGTGCATGGCCGGGTTTACGGGACAGAATTGCTCAATTTCTGTAAGCATCCATGTTATCTCCATATTCAACATTGTATGTGTTATCTATATACATGTACTCAACATCATATATGTTATGTATATCCCAACATTTATGTGTGTTATCAGTATACTCCTCATTGTGTGTGCTATCCATATAACTCAACACTGTATGCATTATTCAATACTGAGCACTTTGTGTTATCCATATACTAAACATTGTGTGTGTTATCCATATACATGACACTGTATGCATGGTCCATATATTCAACAATTTGTGTTATCCATATACTCAACATTGTGTGTGTTGTCCATATATTTTCGACACTGTATGCATTATCCATATACTCAACAATTTCTATTATCCATATACTCAACAATTTGTATTATCAATATACTCAACGTTGTGTGTGTTATCCATGTACTTAACATTGTATATATTATTTATATTATCACAGTATAGAGAATTTAATAATATGAAATATTATTTTCTTATTCAAACAAAGCTCCTCTTATCCCTATAGACTGCATGATAAAGGAGAAAATGTTGATCAATTAATTTTCTGAGCCTTCATTAATGAATGAACACTATTTACATGCTTTGGCAAGGAAAGTATTTTAGGATGTAAATAATGAATTTATACTTTATTTGAATGTTTGAGTTAAATACTCTGTATTAGTATTAATACTTTTCATGCACTGCAGTGTTCTTCTGACCAATGGGGCCCTAATTGTACATACTCATGTGATTGTGGACCCCATGGAGACACATGCACCATAGGAGAAGGGATCTGTATGTGTAAACCTGGCTTTACTGGAGGTAATTTATATATTCTTGTATGCACACAATTATAATTTATGTATTCTTGTATGCACACAACTATAATTTATGTATTCTTGTATGCACACAATTATAATTTATGTATTCTTGTATGCACACAATTATAATTTATGTATTCTTGTATGCACACAACTATAATTTATGTATTCTTGTATGCACACAATTATAATTTATGTATTCTTGTATGCACACATCTATGTTGGATAGATGGATGGAAGTGTATATCCATATTTAAAAAAGTTGCCTGTCCATGTGTTGTAATTTTCACCTCCTGACTTTGTGTCATTTTAAATTGTTATGTAATATTTGTGTGTCCCTTGGGGAGACAGAACAAAGTTATACAGTAATGTGCATTATAAGACAATAAAGATAAAACATTTCTTCATATAGATACAACTCTGACCTGTGCAGTTGTACATAACATGCAAGGTGGAGCAGTAATCCATTGTTGGAACATTATGCTAGCATATAATATTCATCCACTCTCAAGTGCAACCAAACTGTTACAAGTGTAACATGGTCCACTGTGTGCACATTAAAGTTGTTTTTGTGGATAAATAATAATAAATGAATAAGAATGTAGGAAGGGAATTTCAGTCTACACAAAAGTGTACTGATCCTATTTTAGTCATGAAGGTCATCCTATTTTAATCATGAAAGTCAATTGTCAACTGAAGTTCAGTTTAGTGAACTGTGCCACTGCAGTGTAATGCTCACAGCTGAACTTCTTTCAGTAAATATAACTTACACTCAACTCCACTTCAAGATTGGGTTCTACCCAGCCTGTTTGTGGATTAACTCTATACTCCCTAAGAATGTTGAGTTCCCATGTTATTGAGTGGTCTATTCTCAGGCAGTTACCTTTGACATCTGACCTTTGCTCTCAAGGATTTTAGTCTCAGTCTTACACAGTATGGGTATAAAAGAAAGTTTGCCAGTAGCCTCCAGTATGTCAGTGCTTTTTATAGGCATTTTCCAGGTACTTAGTATCCAAACTATACTGGCCGACATATATAACCAATTATTTGCTGAAAATAGCTTTAAACCCAAAAGTAAGTACAATCTACCCTTAAATGATTCTTTGTAGGAACAACATAAGTTTTAAATCAAATAAGTGTATATCCAACAAATGTTGCATCCTGATACCACCATTAACTACTAGACCTTTGATCATGCAGCACTACAAAGATAAGAATGGGTAATGACTATTGTATCCTGAGACCACCATTAATTCCTAGACCTTTGATAATGCAGCACTACAAAAATAAGAATGGGTAATGACTATTGTATCCTGAGACCACCATTAACTCCTAGACCTTTGATCATGCAGCACTACAAAAATAAGAATGGGTAATGACTATTGTATCCTGAGACTACCATTAACTCCTAGACCTTTGATCATGCAGCACTACAAAAATAAGAATGGGTAATGACTATTGTATCCTGAGACCACCATTAACTCCTAGACCTTTGATCATGCAGCACTACAAAAATAAGAATGGGTAATGACTATTGTATCCTGAGACCACCATTAACTCCTAGACCTTTGATCATGCAGCACTACAAAAATAAGAATGGGTAATGACTATTGTATCCTGAGACCACCATTAACTCCTAGACCTTTGATCATGCAGCACTACAAAGATAAGAATGGGTAATGACTATTGTTTGTTTGCAGGTATGCATGTCAGTGTGCATGGGGCTATTTGTCTAATATGTGATATAATTATTGGTGACAATCTTTAATGCTACCTAAAGATTTTAATTCATAACACACTTTAAAATATAATCATGCTTCAAGCATATTCTCTTCAAAGCACTTGACATTTGTATCATAATAGATGTTTAAATATAATTGTGCTCCAAACATATTCTCTTCAAGTCAGTTGACATTTGCCTAACATGTGAATAAATGATTTGTACTGCTACTGCTATAATGTTTATACAATGAAAAGAATTTGTGTCTGTTTAATCTTACAGTGAAGTGTCGGCAGAGTTGTGTGGATGGACAATATGGACCTCATTGTTCACAACAATGCCAGTGTGCCACAAAAAACAGTAGATGTAGTCCGTTAGATGGTTCATGTCAGTGTAACATGGGATTCACAGGGCAAATATGTGACCAAGGTAATTAATATGACATATCTAATATATATGACCAGGGTAATTAATATGACAGGGAAAATTCATGTAACCAGGGTAATTAATGACAAATCTAATCTATATGACCAGGGTCATTAATATAACAGATCAAATATACATGTGACCAGAGTAATTAATATGACAGATCAAAATCCATGTGACCAGGATAATTATTTTGAGATATCAAATCCATGTGACCAAGGTAATTATTATAACAGATCAAATATACATGACCAGAGTAATTACTATGACAGATCAAATATATGTGACCAGGGTAATTAATATGTTGATCAAATCCATGTGACCAGGGTAATTAATGACAGATCAGATCCATGTGACTGGGGTAATTAATGACAGATCAAATCCATCTGAATAGGGTAATTAGTGGCAGATCAAATCTATATGACTGGGGTAATTAATGACAGATCAGATCCATGTGACTGGGGTAATTAATGACAGATCAGATCCATGTGACTGGGGTAATTAATGACAGATCAGATCCCTGTGACTGGGGTAATTGGTGACAGATCAGATCCATGTGAATGGGGTAATTAACATGACAGATCAAATTCATTTGACAATGGTAATTAATATGACTAATCAAATCCATGTGTCAGGGTAATTAATATGACAGATCAAATCCATTTGACCAGGGTGACTAATAACAGATCAAATATATGCATCAGGGGCAATTAATATGACAGATCAAATTCATGTGACAATGGTAATTAATATGATGGATCAAATGGATTGCATTTGAAGTAGGAATATATTGGAATAGGACTTCATTTTTATTATAGATAATAATGGATGTAAAGTTTTAGAAAATACAAGTTGATCCCCTTGCATGTAAATATTCATCCTATGTTCCAAAGCTTTTTCTTACAAAAATGGTACTCACTAGGCACTCAGCATTATTAGACTAGTGTTAGGACTGGTCGGCCTTGTGTCAGGATAATGTGACTGGATGGGACATCATGCTACATGTCTGCGGCATGATGCCCTAGTGCTAGACATCACTATAAACTGCCACACTGCAGACATCATAGTGATATGACTGAAATTGTTTTAAAGCTACATTAAAAATCCTAATCACATACACACACACACAAACATTTTGGCTTTAAAGGTAAAGATGTAACATCAGTCTTCCAAAAGACTACAGAATCCATTCACAAAATGATTTTTAATTAAATAATATTTTTAAAATTTAATTTGTCTTCTCATTTAAAGAGAATAACCATTTTTACATACTTTTTGTGTTGATACCTTTTTTATTTATAATGTGCGATAATTTATTCCATATGTTGGTTTGGGAAATAATGGTTATTATAATTTTATAGGATTTATACATATCTTGTATTTTAGTCTGTCCGGTTGGAAGATGGGGTAAGGATTGCTCACAAAGCTGTCAGTGTAGTGATCAAGGCACATGTGATCCGTTCACTGGAAAATGTGACTGTAACCCTGGATACAAGGGAAATAACTGTGAACAACGTAAGTAATGAATGTGGTGTAAAAAGGTGCAAAAAGAAGTATGATATTTGATTTTCTTGGCATGGGACCGATTTGTTAGTTATTCTGACCTTCAAATCTTAGTTGTAAGTTGTACAGCAGCAATATAATGACTTTATCTAGTTCTTTATTTCACTGTAATTCAATACAGTAAGTGTACCAAACAGACATTTGAAAAAAGCTAGGCAATTTGAGCCATTGGCTGTTTTGTGCTACAATTCTTTTAAATTTATAGATTCGGTCAAGCCATTTATTGCAAATGTTGCTCCAAGATGTGAGGTCATGTATCATATGTTGAAGAGTTTAAAGATTTGGAGTCATTCAAATTATTTGGAAATATTGAATGCATGTACCACAACACATGCTTCTATTCTCATATGAGTTCATATCTCATTTGATCTTTTATTTCAGAATGCGACTTTCTTGGCCTATAACTGTAAATTAAATCTTCCATTTTCTTGTCTATCAGATTCTTTACATTCTTCTTCTTCTCTGATTACCCACTTTTAATCAGACATTAGTAAGCCCTTGTTTACAAGTACAATTTCATTTTAAAACTTGTTGTCGTTTGTTCCTATTTGTTTAAGAGTGTCAGAAGAACATGTATTGGGGGAAAGGATGTGCTAATCGATGCCAGTGTCAGGTAGGAGATTGCGATCCAGTCACTGGAATATGTCGGTGTCCTCCTGGGAAGGTAGGACACTTCTGTGAAAAAGGTGAGACAAACTTTTGTGTGAGAGAGAGAGAGAGAGAGAGAGAGAGAGAGAGAGAGAGAGAGAGAGAGAGAGAGAGAGAGAGAGAGAGAGAGAGAGAGAGAGAGAGAGAGAGAGAGAGAGAGAGAGAGAGAGAGAGAGAGAGAGAGAGAGAGAGAGAGAGAGATTGATTGTTCTTCTTATTTAGACTGCTGACTCCACCTAACTTAATTTCAAACAGGTATTAATTCAACATTTTATTTTTGGCAATTTTGCAATTGCTCAAGTTATTCACACTTTAGAATTAGATCTTTATGCAGCTGTAATCACTTATAAAGAAAAATGTTTTTTTTTTTTTTTAAATTATAAAATCTTATATAATCCCTGTTTGTTTCTTGAGTATTCTTAAATCAGTGTAGAGTAGTCATTTGATACATGAGAACTGTATTTCAAATTCATCTACAGGTTTGTTTTCATGGAGTAAAATGTCAATAATTTTTCATGTTTGCAAGATCACAGTACTTTTTTTTTGGTTTGTGGGGAGGGTGGAGTGGGAATTCTGGATGAGAGTGAGGGTTAATTAAAATTTTACTTTGTATTCCACTGAAATTACCTGTACAGATAATAAAAAGTTTGTTTATTTTATTTACTTATGCATATCTATTTATTTATCCAGGTTGTGATTCCAATCATTTTGGTTTCCAGTGTGCCCAGGTTTGTGGATGTCAGAATGGTGCGGTGTGTGACCCTATTACTGGAAACTGCCAGTGTCAACCTGGTTGGTCTGGTTACTTCTGCAATCAAAGTAAGGGCATTCTTGCATGCATGATTTATTTTTGTTTTGTTTGATTGATAACAAATCTGTAAATACATTGGACAAGACCAAAAACTCTTTTTCATTAAAGATTCAACTGGAAAAATTAATCATGTTGTTTTCATAACATGATTGAAAAACATTGACTCTGTAATTACCAAAAGGGATTTTTGATGTTGAAAAGTGTTTTTCTAAAAATTAATTATTGCAATAATGAAGTTAATGCAATAAAATTAGAAATGAAGAAATATTTTACTATGCAAATGTAACGAAAATGAAAGAAGTAAATGAAAGAAACTTGTGAAAAGAAAACAGAACATTAATCATGGATCAAAAAAAGATACAATTAATCATGGATCAAATAAAGATACATTAATCATGGATCAAATAAAAATACAATTAAGCATGGATCAAATAAAGATACAATTAATCATGGATAAAATAAAGATACAATTAAGCATGGATCAAATAAAGATACAATTAATCATAGATAAAATAAAGATACAATTAATCATGGATCAAATAAAGATACAATTAATCATGGATCAAATAAAGATACAATTAATCATGGATCAAATAAAGATACAATTAATCATGGATCAACTAAAGATACAATTAATCATGGATCAAATAAAGATACAATTAATCATGGATCAAATAAAGATACAATTTATCATGGATCAAATAAAGATACTATTAATCATGGATCAAATAAAGATAAAATTAATCATGGATCAAATAAAGATACAATTTCTGTTATTAAGTATCTTACTTATCAAAATGCACAATTTTACTGAAATATTGAAAATATTTTATTGTTATGAAGCTAATTCATTTCTGACAGTGTTTGGTATTAAATTTAGGATGAAGAAAACAATGGATCTTTGGATGAAGATTTAGTGATGTTAATCACTTCACTACTTTGGATGAAGATTTAGTGATGTTAATCACTTCACTACTTTGGATGAAGATTTAGTGATGTTAATCACTTCACTACTTTGGAATGTGAGTGACATTACTCACTTTACCACTTTGGATAAAGATTTTAGTGACTTTTACTAACTTTACAGCGTTAGACTAAGAAATTTCATATTAATGTAATTCACAGATTGCCCAGATGGTTTCTATGGAGATGGGTGTTCACAGGTGTGCCCTGACTGTCAGAATGGTGGCTCTTGTAACTCCTTATCAGGGGTCTGCACATGTTCCACCGGATTCACTGGACCTTTATGCAATACATCTTTACTTACACCGACTTTACAGCAACCTTTACAACAAATGAGTAAGTGAAGACAATGTTTATATCCTGTAGTCTTTACAACATTTTATGTCTGCTTTAGTTTTCATGCAGTCTTATGCCAAGAAGAAATATTAAGCTATTTTGCAACATCTTTGCAAATGACCTCACCATTTAGTTTGAATTGTGATCCATTTTATAAAATAGTTTTTAATTTAAAACACAATGAAACTATTTCAACACATTTCCTGATGTATTCTTGGTAAAAATGTATCCTTTTGATTTTATACATTCCATTGTATTTGATAGCGCATAACGTTTATAACATCTAACTAGCACATGCTTTGAGCAGGTGCTCATGTAAGCCTAATTAGAATTCAAAATGTCTTATCAAATAAATTTTTCTTTAGATTTGGCCAGTGGAATGTTGCAGTTAAGTGTTGGGCAACTGGTTGGTTTGATTATTGGGTTTCTAATCGCCATTTTGATAGCTGTTGTCATTTCAATCCTGGTATCAAGAAAGCGGTACACAGGACAATTTATTGCTGGTTTAAGCAGTCAAAGGAAACCAAATGACAAAGAGGTAAACTGTCTTATATCTCTACATTAATAAAGTGCAACAATGCAATATTGTTTCTGAAGAATAAACAAATGCTATATGTGAAATAATGTTCTAATTGAACTACAACTGCCATTAAAAATTTTACTCACTCCCAGACACGTAACTTTACAAATGAGTAGCTTAATTAAGAGCACTGAGAGAAGTATGATATCCTGTGTATGACATAACACAATGAGTCGATTTCTTGTCTGAGTCCAAGATTTTGAGTATAATAAAATAAATCGAGTTTTTAGTGCCCCACTAGAAACATGTAGTGACATAAAATAAATATAAATACACTAAAACCTGTCTGGAAAGACCACTTCTATTTGAGACCACCTGTCTTTTCAGACCATGTTCTCATTGCACAAATTTATTCATTATATAGTACTGTAACCTGTGATGAGAGATCACCTATTTTTAGAGACCATAATTGTTTGGTAAAAGAGGTGGTCTTACATGACAGGCTCTACTGTATATGCTAATTGTACAAACATTTCTCACACAAGAAGATTCATAAAACTTGTACACAATTGATTGGATTCATAAAACTTGTACACGATTGATTGGATTCATAAAACTTGTACACGATTGATTGGATTCATAAAACTTGTACATGATTGATTGGATTTATAAAACTTGTACACGATTGATTGGATTTATAAAACTTGTACACGATTGATTGGATTCATAAAACTTGTACACGATTGATTGGATTCATAAAACTTGTACACGATTGATTGGATTCATAAAACTTGTACATGATTGATTGGATTTATAAAACTTGTACACGATTGATTGGATTTATAAAACTTGTACACGATTGATTGGATTTATAAAACTTGTACACGATTGATTGGATTCATAAAACTTGTACACGATTGATTGGATTCATAAAACTTGTACACGATTGATTGGATTCATAAAACTTGTACATGATTGATTGGATTTATAAAACTTGTACACGATTGATTGGATTTATAAAACTTGTACACGATTGATTGGATTCATAAAACTTGTACACGATTGATTGGATTCATAAAACTTGTACACGATTGATTGGATTCATAAAACTTGTACATGATTGATTGGATTTATAAAACTTGTACACGATTGATTGGATTTATAAAACTTGTACACGATTGATTGGATTCATAAAACTTGTACACGATTGATTGGATTCATAAAACTTGTACACGATTGATTGGATTTATAAAACTTGTACACGATTGATTGGATTTATAAAACTTGTACACAATTGATTGGATTCATAAAACTTTTACACGATTGATTGGATTTATAAAACTTGTACACGATTGATTGGATGCATAAAACTTGTACACAACTGATTGGATTCATAAAGCTTGTACACAATTGATTGGATTCATAAAACTTGTACACAACTGATTAGATTCATAAAACTTGTACACAATTGATTGGATTTATAAAACTTGTACACAATTGATTGGATTCATAAAACTTGTACACGATTGATTGGAATCATAAAACTTGTACACGATTGATTGGATTCAAAAACATGTTTAAGAAAAAGAAAATAATTTTGAGACATGGATACTCCAACGAATATTGTCTGACTGCATTAAATAAGAATATTTTATTTGAGCTAAGTATTTTTCTTCATATTCAGTCATCCACCATGAACTTCTTCAAAATGTATTAAATACCATACAACATTCTTAGCCATGAAGGGCCCCATAATTTATTCGCTTAATCGAGAAATGTATATTGAATTTGAGTTATTGATGCCTGTTTGTTTATTACATTTAATGAAGTCCATCAATAGTTACAGATTAGAAAGAAAATTAATGACTGAATCAAACCGTATGGTCAAACAGGGGTCGTAACTCACTCATAGGCTGAATCAAGAGGTGAACTCTTCTCAATATTAATCATCAAACAAGAGGTCCTTGTGAAGGAATTGAGATGATACAAAACTGAAGATACAACCAAACCGTGAAGTAAAACGGTTATAATTTATTAATTCGTTGTCTGAATCTAAAGGTGTACTTCAAACTTGACTTATCAATAATTATACTCATAACAATTTATTTCAAATGAAATCCATCAGGAATTATTTTAATAAGAAACACAATGTATATAAAAAATTATAAATATAAATATTAA
Organism: Unio pictorum; assembly: GCA_030141615.1. Classification (NCBI taxonomy): domain Eukaryota; kingdom Metazoa; phylum Mollusca; class Bivalvia; order Unionida; family Unionidae; genus Unio; species Unio pictorum. Next base: position 4,876,547 of record JARLTB010000034.1, on the reverse strand, counting down.
CAATCATTTTTTGTTTAATTTAGACTGCTATCGAAACCAATGACGTTTCGCACTATAAAAACAGTGAGATGGCATTCTCCAATCCATGTCACGAAGCTAATTATGAGACCAGTTTTGAAACAAAGAGCATCAGCGAGGTGTCTGATGCTCCGACCACTACTAGTGGAGTTGCATCATTAATAGTTGATTCGGATGATGAAGACCAGTTCTTTAAGGATAGCGCAGCATGAAGCATTAAATTCAGGAATGTGTGCAACGCTGTTTGGTTCTTGTATTTTATATTGAAGCAAGTTACATTGATGCTACTGTTGCACAGACTGGTAGACTTTGTCTTTTTTAGTACAGCTAGAGACATTTTTAGCATCATGAATACACACGTGACACCAGTATTGCTGTTATATGTCTATAAATATTTAAATTTGCCATGTGAACAAGAGGAATTAATACCTGTCTCACGTTTTCATTTTTGAATGATAAGCCTTTATAGCATATAGAGAGTTGACACGTCATGTAACAGACCTCATTAATTATCTCCCACATTAATTATTTCTTGCATTAATTATCTCCCTTTCAGTCACTATCTGCCAACTTGGACCTATTATATTATGCATCTGAAGTTTCATAATTGCTGCTGTAACATGAAACAATGTAATTTATCAGGGTATTGATACGTAAAATATGTTTTTTTCTACTTCATAATATGTAACAAACTATTATTCTTTTCTCAAATAATGGCAGCACAGAAACCAAGCAATGAATAGTTTCACCATTTTCGTTAATCCACATATATTTTAATTTGCATATGAAAAACTTTCGTAACTGTACAAAAACTGTAACTGTACAAAAACTGTTAATTTGTACAGTTGTGTTTTGCTTCAGATTCAGTTAACTTGAAATTGTGAACTAAATCTAATCAACAGTTTTGATATGCCAGATTTAAACAGCTATATGTTCCATAAATTCAAAATGATTTTTCTAAATTTGTCAGTCTATTTTTGTTGCTCACACAAGCTAACCTGGATTATCAGTACTGTTTCTAATCATGTTAAAAGTAATTAGAAGGTACTACCCAAGTTCAATTGACACAAAAGATCAATTAATTAGATGAGGTATGTCTGGTTAGGACATTTACTAGTTTTAATGATCTAAGAGATCCCATATTTGTCATATCTGTCATTTTTTTAAATATTGGTCTTACTTAGGCAGATATAAAACAATTTGAATCAGGCCATGATTGAAATTGAGTGGACATGTGTACATTTTGCTACTTATGCATAGAAAATATATCCAATAATATATGCTTGCATTATAGTGTATAGTTATTCACTGAGCATTAACTACAACAATCATCAATAAAACAAATGTGCAGAAATGTTTTGTTGTCAAATGTCTTCTAATTAGATTCATTGCATTTACTGTTGCCATAACCAGATATGTACTGTTGTCATAACCAGATATGTACTGTTGTCATAACCAGATATTTTACTGTTGTCATAACTAGATATGTACTGTTGTCATAACTAGATGGACAAATATTTTTCGATCGACTGCTTCTTTCATGTGTAATATGTTTTCAATCTTCCCCAAATGCACAAAGCACATTTTCCCAGATTAAGGAAGAAAGTGCTGAATGATTAATCTACAAAGCACGTTTTCCCATGATTGTTCACATGATCTAACCAGATACATGACATGTATATTTATTTATACTGTTGTTTATACCAGATTCTAACACTAACTTCTTAATACTGTGCATCAAGCAAGCCAGCTGTACCATTTTTGTAAGTCTTTTGGTATGACTCGGCGGGGGTCGAACCCACGACCTCTCACTTCCACATAAAGATTGGTAAGTATAGATCGTGATGAACGCTAGCCATTTTATATTATGCACAAACTATTTTGTATTATTAAACCGTTCCGCTGGCCTAGTGGTTAGAGGATCCGCCGCTCAGCATTAATAGGTAAGTGTTAGGACTGGTCGGCCTTGTGTCAGGATAATGTGACTGGGTGGGACATCATGCTACATGTCTGCAGCATGATGCCCTAGTGCTAGACAACACTATAAACTGCCTCACTGCAGGCATCGTAGCGATATGACTGAAACATTGTTAAAGCTACGTTAAAAATCCTAATAAAAAAAAACCAAAGAAACGATCTGTTTTATTTTAGTCAGTGAACATGACCTTCGATGGGCTCTGGAGGCGGCCTAGCGTTCTAAGGTACATGCCTGCACAGATATCTCAGCCCAGATCATGTTGGTTCGAGTCTCAGGCTCAACCAGTTTGTGTATATGAGAAAGCTTGCCAATATGTTTGCATGTATAAGTGGTTCTTCAGGTAAATTTCATGTTTTCTTCTTCTACCTGATATATATTAACAGCTATGTATAGTGGATAATGTGTTAAGATGGTGTCAAGTCAACAATAGCCAGAAACTTTGACCTTTACCATTTTTTAACTCTAGATCGATGGGGTTATTAAGTACACAGAAATGCATGTCATACGTTTATATTAGCGACTGAAGATGTTCGAGGTATTGTGTTATTGCCCTTAAGCCATGTTTCATTTATAAGTTTTTGACTCTGAAGTCAATATAATTTCGTTAACTCCACGATTACGTCATCTGCATAGTTTGCTAACTGTACATAGGTTATTATTTTAGATACTGTGTGGAAACGATTCATTTCCCTCAGTCACAGTGACCTTGATCTTTGCGATTTTACCCCGGAAGTGTTTAGCCATAACCCATAACAGTGTTGTTATAATTTATGTATAAAGTATCTTCTTCGTCCTTAATCAGTCGCCAAAGGTTACTGCAGGTCGAGAAAAATGAATCATCTTTACTTGAAAAATTAATTATCTACCAATAACCAGCTTGCAATCAAAGACTACTCAGATCAAATCTACTTCACTAAACAACAATAATCGTAAATATTATCATGCAGAAATAAGTTAAGAATAAAACGACATTGGGTCCAGTACCAACTTAAGATTTGTTTTGCAATCCGTAATCTTGACATCTTAAATTTTGATTATTTTGAAATGTGAACATTGTCCTTTCTAAATTGGCTTTATGTGGTCAGTATTGCCTTGAGTGATCGTGAACATATCTATCTACCCACCCACCTGCCTATATGCTTTCAATGGGCATAAAAGACATAAAAGAATAAAAGCATAGCATTTATTGATATCAAAGTTAAGGTAATAATAAGATGATTATGTCCAGATCAAAATTATATTTCCATTACAGTTTGCAAAATCTTTGTTTTAAATACCTAATTGGAAAGCTATAATCATTCATCACATTTCTAGAGATTCCCAGCTTACGAAGAGGTCTGTGAGTTTCACGTTTACAGACCAATCAAATCTATCATCTCTAATCATGGGTTCGAACCTCGAGTAGAGTCCCTGAGCATGAACATAGGTCACAGAAACTTATTTTGGCAAATAAGAGATAACACTTATCAAGATGAGTCCACTCACGAAGTTTATAAGATTCTAGATAGTAGATAATGTATGCAACATGCCTTAACGTATGTGACCGTGAACGCAGTGTGACAGCCTAACCTAAGCTAGCGAAATATAAAATACTGATTACGTTGACTTTCTGCTGAATGTATCCGTCGTACTAAGAGAAATATAAAATTACTGTCACAGAATTAGGCGAAAATTGAATTTATTTCTTCTTGAATTACAAACTAATTTCACCATTTTTTGTTTCGTCGTACATGCGTTACCTGGGGTGAATAAGTGGTTTTTTTTCCAAGGTAAGCGACGTGTAACGATTTGCATGTGCCTGACTACGAATCACTTGAAGTCAGGAACATTAGAATCACGGGGTGCACGGGAATTTTGCCGTGAATTCTGCTCACCTATTTGAGGATATATAAGGCAGAATATTTCTGATAATATTACGGGTCCAAAAGTATCTTATCACAGGATAGATAGCTCGTCATTCTTTCTCCAGCCAAAGGGGTGAGTGTTAAATTTATATTTCGTTTTATTGTGAATTTTACTCAGTTTATCATTTCATGTAATGATGCCTTTATTACAGTGCAGATTTAAAACGTGGAATATTTGGAATTACTAGTCACTATTAGACTTTAAATGCAATAGCGTAATCTAAGTTATAGATTGTTTTAGAAACAACTATTATTAGTTCGGTTTCTTTATTGTAGCTGAATTGTAGCTGAACGTCTCTGATATTGTAGCTGAACGTCTCTGAATTGTAGCTGATCGTCTCTGATATTGTAGCTGAACGTCTCTGAATTGTAGCTGAATGTGATTGATTGTGCCGTGATTGTGCTGTTTAATTGTGCGATCGAATTGAGCTATCTGACTGTTTGTCTGTGGGATTGTCTGTCCGTCTACATCTGTCGTGATGTGTAAATATCCGGAAATCTAGAAGTCTGAGTGTCGGAGCTGTCTAGAGGTGTAAACATCCGGGGTGGCATCTAAGTATTTGGGACCGTTGGTTCTAGTCTATGCTGTATGCTGTCTGTACGTATAACTGTGGTGGATCCGTGAAGAGCAAGTGACCGATAAAAGTATTGAGTCAACCCTAGGTATTCGGAGAAGCTGGGCGGCGATTCAGTAGTTGGTGAATCGTACGGTTATACAGGGTTGAGACACATGTGTGTGTTGCAATTGTAGTACAATTGAATACATTGTTATATTTACACATAGTTACTTCAAATCACAGTAGTATTTCAAAGCATTACATGAATCACAATAAAAGTTAGCAACTTGATTAGAATCTCAATAAAAGTTAGCAACTTGATTAAATACATGTATATGTTTGTGCTAGATGTCGCAATCCATACGTGCGATAGTATAGTTTGATGTTTGTATTTGCTATCGCAATTTATACTTGCGTTAATATAACTTTTGTAAAGGTTCCTTGGATCTGTGTATAATCCAGGAGATTCCTTTGGATCTGTGTTTATTTTGTATTAATATCTGATTTATTTTTTTTTAATTGTGAATAGTTCTGAAGCGTGATTGTGGGTTGAATGCATGAGTTATTGTGTTGATGCATCATTATTTTTCATTTATAATTTATTTCATAAATTTACATTATCTTTCACATATTGTTTTTTTGTGTTGTTCATTTAATCCACCATCCACTCGGTAACAATTCTGTTACAATTACATAGTTTAAGAAGTACAGCTAATAAATAAGTATGCAGTAGATAAATCACACAATCGTTATGAGCTAAATATATCATTAAGTAAAACTCTAAATGTATGTCACAACTACCTTCATTCAACAAACATCAACAAGTTTCTAAAAGAAAATAGCAAATAGTAATTCTTTTGTGCATTACATCGACAGAGGGGTCATAAAATAATGTTTTGCATTTACATTAGTATGCAAATCGTTGATTTTACTATAAGCACTTTCTCGCTTCATCAATCAGAAAGGTTATAGAGAGAATTAGGATGTATTTAGCTGCAAATAAAAAGGCATACTCATTCTTAGTTTTTGTTTTGCTTGATTTTATTCTGGCACGAAGTTTGGTAAATAAAATATCACAGGGAAGTCAGTATCCGGCATACCTGACAAAGCCAATTATGAGCAGACCGGCAGGGATATATATACAGGTGAGAATGTGTTGTTTCATTGTTATATCAGTTCCTGAAAGAAAACAGAAACAACAAACAACTACATCTTTATCATGGCATAGATTTACATCCTATCAGAAATCTCAAAGACATATACAGTTACTAAACTACGGTTGGAATTGGTAATTCATTAGAAGGATCAAGACTATGCAATTAAGAAGAGTTCATTGTGATTTAAAAAGCCATAGAGACAAGCATCCATAAGTCTTTGAAGGTGTAAGAGAACGCTTATGCTATGAGTACCGCGTGAAGAATATTTTAACTGAACAACTTCTTTAAGTCCAAAGAACTTCAGCTACAGACGAACGTTTATAAATCTCATCTTTAAAGGCAAATATAACATTTATATATCCACAGGTTTTCATCAGGTTGTGCCCAGACCAATTGTCTTTTTATATAAAGTAAATTTCAAAACAGTGTACGGAAATATAGGCACACAATATAAACATTTATATAAATAGTTAAGATTAACAATTTAAGTGACGCAACACATAATGACCATGTGCCTAATGCTAACAGCATAAGCAGTCATACATAATAAATTTAAACTTTGCAGAGTCATACGTATTGAATGGAAACTTTGCAGAGTCATACATATTAAATGAAAACTTTGCAGAGTCATACACATTAATGGAAACTTTGCAGAGTCATACATATTAAATGGAAACTTTGCAGAGCCATACGTATGTATTAAATGGAAACTTTGCAGAGCCATACGTATTGAATGGAAACTTTGCAGAGTCATACGTATTAAATGAAAACTTTGCAGAGTCATACGTATTAAATGAAAACTGCAGAGTCATACATATTAATGGAAACTTTGCAGAGTCATACATATTAAATGGAAATTTTGCAGAGCCATAAGTACGTATTAAATGGAAACTTTGCAGAGTTGTACGTATTAAATGGAAACTTTGCAGTCATACGTATTGAATGGAAACTTTGAAGTCATACGTACGTATTAAATGGAAACTTTGCAGAGTTGTACGTATTAAATGGAAACTTTGCAGACTTGTACGTATTAAATGGAAACTTTGCAGACTTATACGTATTAAATGGAAACTGTAAAGGGTCATACGTATTAAATGGAAACTTTGCAGCACTTTGGTTAAGTTATAAAATATAATGGTAACATAAGGTGATAGTTTCGGAAGCAGTAAAAATGAACGCTAGTCGCGATCATGACAATTAGGATGAAATAGAAAGTCGGTATTTCATTTAACAGTTAATTGATTTGTTTATTGTTTTATTGCAGTATCTACAAACATACACGTGGAGCTAGCCTGATGCACTGCTCTAAGGCTCTGATTATTATATTGATTAATCCTAGAAGTACAAGATGTCAGGCTAGTATTCATCAATGGATAAAGTTCGCGTTTTAATGTGTACTCCAGAATTATACCGGAGAATGTTTTTAAATATTGATATTGCTCTTGACAAACTTTTAATTTATTGTGAGGTGAAAATTGTAAATATATGGAAGTATAATAATATCGAAAGTCCCAAACAAAATTGTAGAATTGTGATGACGATAAAAGAGAGTACGATCGCAAGAAAAGTTTTTTTTTAAATGACCAGGAGAGTTATAATTTGAAGAAAGAAAAAAAACAAATGAGATTGCATCTTGCGAAAGTAAGGAATGACACAATTTGCATACTTACCATTATAGCATTAACAATGTCGTTATTGTTATTTTTTAGTGTTTTAATTGCTTTCGATCTGGACACGTTTACTTGGGCCATAACCAGTTCAATATCTCTGGCATCCACTCCTGTCTCATCAATCTGAAAGAAGAAAACAAATGTCATTATCTCGGGCATCCACTCCTCTTTCATCAATCTGAAAGAAATAAGCATTTCAATACCTCCGGCATCCACTCCTGTCTCATCAATCTGAAAGAAATAAACATGTCATTATCTCTGGCATCCACTCCTGTCTCATCAATATAAAAGAAAAAAAAACATGTCATTATCTGTGGCATCCACTCCTGTCGCATCAATCTGAAAGAAATCAACCTGGCATTACAATATCTCTGGCATCCACTCCTGTCTCTCATCAATCTGAAATAAATAAACAGTTCATTATCATATATGCAATGTAACTAGATAGAAGAAATCAGATGATACGTACAATAGACCAGCATGTGCATCGTATCATAGCAAAACGAATGTTTTTGACACGATTTGTGATTACCTGTCCTACCTATGAGATTGTATCCTCGACCAACAAAGAATGTACGAGTAGTAGTATTCAAACTATATCTGCCCACCAATAAAATGTTTAGAGTGAAGTTTATTAGAAAATTAATTGAAAAGATATAAACATATGAGAAGTATTCATATCTGAACTAATTTAATGAAAGCAAATTAGTATGTGCAATAATACTGTTAATTAGCTGTTGTTTTGTTGTGTCTCGTTTGATTCTTATAAGTCGACATGGACAATAGTGCAAAAAGTAATTGAGTTAAATACAAATTATAAATAACTATACTAGTTCTTGCTGTCTTTAATAACATCCACTGCACTGATTTTATTTTAAAATCTTTTGTACTACACATTTCGAATATCATGCAGAGATAATGTACTGGAGTAGACCTTTAAGTGAGAAAATACATAGTAATGTTTAGGTACATCAGACAATGATGGGACTAGTAATCAACTGATAAGGGACATGCAGTTTCTCTTCCTGCACAAGTTAAAAGAGCTTCTTTATATATATCTGATTAAGTGGTAATTCTGCACAATCAGGCACCACAAGGATCAATTCTTGTACAAGCAAACCGCTATTACGCATCTACCTTTATTATACAAATATAGGTTTATCTGTTCAGACGTGACCGCTTAAGAAAGGTTAAGTATCATGTTCATGTTATCTCCGTTGCTGTAGACACTGTCCCTATATCACTTTTTTTTAAAAAAATGTAGAAGTATCAAATGCCGTTTGCAATCCGTCATCACAATCTTCCGTAGTTTGATAACAACTCTCTACATGACTAGAGATTGTCTTCAAATCATATTTTCTGAATCTCGTATCATGCTTGAAAGTAAGAAACAATTATGGTTGCTTCCCACATCAGCCCTTGTGGTGCATCAAAACCAAACGAGGAACTAACCTCCTCTTCTCCCTCTGATTCCTCCTGTATGGTGTGAGATATTGTTTTGGGCTTCCCATCAGTCGTTTCAATGTCGTCAGGGGCCATGAACTTTGATACGGCTGCCATTTGTGCCCTCTGACGGAGATCTTCAATCTGCAAAGGACAGAATTCGTATTTAACTGCATGACCAGCTCTTTTGAAAGATCAGTCGAGGCTTCCAAGATATAGTTTCAAAGGAATCCAGGAACACCTTTAAAAGATTTTTTCTTCGTACTTGGCACTGTACTTACCGATAATAAATCACCTCATATATTTTTCTAAAGAACAGTATGCATACTAAATGTTCTAAAACCAATATGTTCCTCTATATCTGAGGGAATATATTCACAAGACACATGTACCTAGAAATGCCAACTTGCCCTTGAACTTGATATCATGACTTTCTGACACCGTCAGATAGACCCAAAAGCAACGTTTTGTCTAAGGGGCCGTCCATTAATGACGTCACGCACCTGGGTGGGGTCAAATATTTATGACGTTGTGTGACAAAAGGGAGGGGAGTGATTAAGAAATGTGACGTCACATCAAAATTTGCAACTTTAAATAAAAGTTCCACTTGATTTTTTGATTCTTTACAATTTATTTAATGACGTTTTAAGTAGCTTCACGCGTGTTGTGCATGAGCTTAAATTAAGTTGGACTCGTCTTCGAACTACCAACACCCCTACTAACCCAATAGTGGCTTTTTCCAAATATCATTCTTCTGTTTCCAGTCCGCTGGTGGCGACAAAGCGAGGTTGAAATAACCTTTATCTAGCCAAACTTTTTTAATTTTGAACTTTTTAGTGCTATAAAATTAAGTTTCAGTTATATCAGTTCATTCTCTTGATGTCTTTGTTTAAAAACAATCGGTATAGACTAGGGGTCATCCATGAACGACGTCACGCAATTTTGGCCGACTTTGACCCCCTCCACCCTCCTCGTCACACGTCGTCACAAAAAGTCAGACCCCCTACCCTCAAATATGACGTCACAAAGCTATGTTTCCCCCCCCCCTTCCACCGGAAAAGCCTTATTTCCTATTGAAAATTAATATGTTTAAAATCACTTTATTGTCATTGTAGTATGCATTTTGTGTGGCGCTGCACTCTGATATTGTAGAAAAAAAAAGAACGTATTAAAAAAAGGCACTAGAAAGCTAAAATTGGCATACAATTCTTTTGAAAATATTCGTCGTCTAGCTAAAACTTCAGATGTTCCTAATATTGTATTCAAATTATCCTGTAATTATCAAATAAAGTAATTATAACTCAAAAAATACTTTGAAACTTTGTAGTAGAACACAGAATTCTCTGGATTTGCTACAAACACTTTTTTGGAGTTTTTTGTATCTGCATATGATGTTTGCTTAGTCGAAAACGTCAGAAGTAATCTTTTTTTGTGGCGGCAATTGTTTTTAATTCTTGCAACCAGTGATCAACTTTAACTCCTCAAAAAGACACTGGAACATTTTACTTTTATCCATCGTATATTAAATATTGGTTAAATATAAACTTTAATTTATTCTATTTGTAATATAAACTTTATACTTCATGACTCCATCAAAAATACATATCAAGAAATAAACTTAACATAATATTTGGACAATACAAGTTAAACGTGCACTATGGGCATGTTACCACTATTTTAACGATGTTGTAGTTAGTGCTTATCACGGTCCTTCCACTCACAAAGTATAAAGCCAGATATAACGGTATGTATACAGTTTGCAAGAACTCTGTACTTAATGCAACCATGTAACGTAGAATCATCAACCAATGTACAAAATTACCTCCCTTAGCCCCTAAACAATAATTCCAATGAATCCACTCCAAACTATTTGCTTGGACTCAGAACAATAAAAGCTATCCACTACATATCTACATGATTTTATATATGCAGACTATATAAGCGAGGGAAATAAAATTGCTCACCTCTACTTCGATGAATTGAGCAAATAGGAACATAATGTCTATTAAGCAATTAAAATAGCACAAAATGGCTTAGTTTTGCCTCTGCCAGTTGTGTGTTTGTTTTGAGTGCGATTTTACTTATAATAAAGTATTTCTAACCTTGACTTCGCCAAAGACAATGTAAGTATCAGAAGCCGAACTCTTGTACACGTCTGGTCTGTCGATGGTATAAATAATGTGCTTGTCTCTCCTAATGGTAACTGTTACCACTCCTTTGATCTGTTTCAGATCTAAAAGTACAAATCATGCTTATATTGTATAATGTTACCATAGATACAAAAAGAAACATCAGTAGCATTCATTAACGCTCTAAGTTCAGTAAAAAGATAATCATGTTATAAAATATCATCGCAGGATTACCATTAACAAATGTTATATTGTTTTGGCATACCCACATGTTGGGTTGAGGCTACCGTTAACGTAACAAATACAAATAACTATAACTGGTACAGCATAACACTGTCTTCTAGATTGCTAGTCAGAGCTAGTTGTCTCTAAAGGTATTTTAATTGAGGTATTTGTCTAGCTAAGGGTATTGTCTAACTAAAGGTATTCTCTTTACAAACGAAGGCAGTCAGCGTGTGTCTTTAAGCTCTTTTCTGTAAATTGTTATCAGACGCAATGTATTGAACTGCTTGAGATTTATAACAGAACATCCTATATTGAGAGCAGGAAGCCATCTCTCTTGGAGGACAGAATCTAACGCCCTGCTAAAACAAATAACACTGCTGGCAAGGTACTCATTTATATCTGAATTTACAGAATAACGTTTCCAATATCTAAATATGAACAACCTGTTTTAAACATATACATGTGTGGATAAATCATATTTATGGCACCCCGACAAAAGAGCGCACGACAATAAAGCGCCGACAAATGAGCGCAAGACAAAAGAGCTCAATACCAAAAGAGCGCCGAAGAAAGAGCGCAAGACAAAATAGCTCAAATAATTTTAGTACTTGAAAGTCTTAAATGCTTAAAATGAAGTTTATCATCTTTGATCGACATTTTGGGCAGTAGTCGTGATCGCTACAGGTTGTAAGACTGTACTATTCATGTATTAACATATACTAGTTTCGCATTATTTTATCCATCCAATGTTTATAGACAATACGATAGAGATCACTGTAATGAACGTGGAAGTCTTACTGCAGAGTTGTTGATAAGCACCGGTTGTATACTGTGTTTTATAACCAATGTAAACGGACAATACGCTAACTATTACCGTAATGTATTAGGAATAATGGCCTTTACTACCTGTAGCATAGGGTTAAGTATATATTGATTGTTATCTGGGAAAAGTATGTGACATACGGCCATGATGCATAATACACAGAGGAGTATGTGTGGCACCTTCTCTAAAGAAAAAATCTTTGAAGAAATTTTAGCACGGGTCTATATCACCTCCTAGTGACACCTACAAAGCCTTACTTGACTGTTAAATGCATTCATAAGTTTAGCAAACCACTATTGCAACACGAAAAAGCAATTAATACTTTCTACATAACACAGCATGGTTGTTATAGTCCATAGTAATACATTATCATCATCTCAAGTTACTTCGAATTAAAATATGTTAATTTGTTCCGTCTGACCATTTTGTAATTAACTCTAGCCTCAAGAAGTGTTTAGAGATCAGTACCTTAGTTTGTACACGACTTATTAACTGGGACTGAGCAAACGTGACAACCAGACAAGGGTAATAGCTTTTATGCTGAATTTAGCTCTTATTAAGTTTATGTCATTACCGAGTACATTTTTGTTAACTTTCTCTCTCTCTCTTTCTCTACCCCATCTCTCAAACCATTCCCTTTAAACATTATAAACATTTTATTATTTTCGTATATGAAATTGTAGATAAACGTTAGGAAACACATTTTGTCCATTCAATAATTTAAACGATTTTTGTAATATACTAACATATATGAGGGAAATCAAAGCTAAAATATGCAAATACTTTTTATTAACTGAATTTCCGTCTGAAACATTACGTTATTTGTGGCAATTTTGATAGCCTGTGTCTGTATATTCTCTCTCAAGAGACGTCGAGCAATAAAACCTATAATCAGTATTTTATCACAGACAATTACTGAAATTAAGCATATTGTACGTTTTTTGTCGTTTATGATAAGCTGTGGATTGTTTTGGCATGATCACAACTTCCATTGATATATATATATATATATATATATATATATATATATATATATATATATATATATATATATATATATATATATATATATATATATATATCTTAAAGACACCTGCTAGAGTTTTAAATGGAGATATCAAACACAATTCTAAGACGTTTTTGTGCAAATGAAACATTTATAAGGAAAAGCCCCATTTTATCAGCCACGCCTATTTGCACGTTTCACCGCTTTGGAAATAAGAGTATAATCAGCCTCTGGCCTCCTGTTTAAAATGCAGTATGTGGGAACACGTATAGAATGCTTGTCCCTGGAGGTTAGTTACCAACGAAGCTCATATAGATTGAAGTTTGGTCAAGTTTAGATAACGAATTTAATTTACCGCATATAAACCATTATCTTTTACTAGACTCGCCATCAACGTCACCAAAATATGTAGGCTGCATATTATCGTCGGTGAAGCAATGTAAAACGTTTGGTCAAGATATTTGCTCAAAGACAGTTAGTATGCTAAACCAATGTTTCTTTGAACAATAGCGACCTTGATCTATATTAACTGTGACTGAGCAAACGTGACAACCAGAATAGGGTAATAGTTTCTATGCTGAATCTACGATTGATGTCCTTAGTAATTTACGAGAGTTATGTCACCTAGTGATCCTACAGAAATGGCGGGTGGGTTGAAGAAACAATTCAAATTTGATGAGATAAGGAAGAACTAAGGCATGTTGGATACCTGTTCGATTGAAAAATATTGTTTATTGATGCATGAAAAGCCATCTGCACTCTATGTTCTATGGCCGTAACCCAATGCAAATATGAGAATACACGACTTGTCCGTTATCATTCAGGTGCGTCACATTGAAGTTCCTAGGGATTTTCGTCAGTGTGGAAGATGAAAATTCACTTTATCTAAATAGTGCAATTTCTATACAACCATACACATTTTTTAGTTTTTAGTTTACTCCAATCAAAAATCAGGCTATCGTAATGACTAACTCAAATGTTTGGTAAAATAGGGGAACTAACTTTCAAGAGGATTAGATACGCATATTAAAAGAAATGTTTTTTTCCAATATGTGTCAATTTGTTTTTAAAAACGATACACCTGCACTGAAATATATCGCAGTAAGCATATTCTTTGCTATAATAATCCCAAATAATCCGAATGTTTGTCTTCACATTTCCTTATACTTGTTTTGTATTCTTTATAGATCGTACCTACTTATCTTCTCACTAGGTGGAGCCACATAAACAACGGTCCCAGTATTTGATCCATCTTCGATAAATTTTGCCAGAATAAATTCATTATGAATGTAGCAACGAAATGAAATAATGTATTTTATTCTAAAGGAATCAATTGATATACTATGTAATCACTAGAAGACACTGAAATTACACATTAGGATCAGAATTAGCAGCTAAAATTCTAAACATGTACGCAAACGTTTTTTTACGTTGAATATTTACAGTATTGACACAGTAATCTCTACAATAAAACTATTTCATTCATTAGTTTGTTTAGTTAGTAAAATGAATGTCATATGATGACCCAGTGCTGGGCATCACTATAAACTGCCACAATGCATACATGTAGCGATAAGACTTTATTTATGAAATAAACAACACGTAATGCTTGACCGATTTGTTTCGGCCTGCCACCTAACTCATTGGACCCTGTTGATTACGATCCCTCATTTTTTTTTTTTTTTTGCAAACCCTCAGCTCGCCGCGTGCCTATTTGCCTACACAAAGGTATGTGCATATATGTGTATGATTAGTTACGTGTTTTGCTTAGCAACTCACTCAATTTTAACAAGGCTTTTCTGGCTTTCTTCTCACTGCGACTCTGTTGAGCTTTCCTAACAGGTTCCTCTTGGAGATCAGCTGTTTCTCCCACCTGCAGGGTAAATCAATGTCAAGATAGATTTGTTTCTTTATGTTGAATTCAATATTTTATAACTTACCTTATTTCAGGATCGCCATTTAAATCACACAGTGTCAATATAAAATGTTTCGTTTAAGATGTTAAGGAAAAATGGTGAATATTTTGCAAATTGATGTTTTAAAACAGTTAATGTGTCCATCCAATACCATATTTAATAAAAGTGCGGAATCCTGGGTCAGATAAAAGTTTTAAATGAATACAAACTCATAGAGAAATGGAGATTGCTTGCTTGGTTTTGGAAGGTACGGTTTAGCCATATAATGTAAAGGAAGTTCCCTTTCATGGACAAGCACAAACAGTGTGTCTTGGATGATCATGGAGGGTATTATGGTCGAAACTGTTCTATTACCTATCCAACGTTCTTCCAACTAAGCTACCGTGGTTCTGAACAATGTAAATACAGAGCTTGACCAACACTGTTTTAATGTAAAGCCTTACGCCAAATTTGGTTTGAATCCATAACATCATTCAAAATTGACTGAGGGAAACAAATTTTCTAACTGACGCTGCGTGATTTGGCTCAGTGGAAGAATACAAACACGCCCCAGCACACATCAGATACCTAACATATATATTTTTGAAAAAAAATAAAAAATCCTCTGCCGAGTCATACCAACGACTTACAAAAATGTTACAAATAGCTGCCTCGCTAGGCGCTCAGCATTAAGGGGTTAGCGTTAGGACTTGTCGACCTGGTATTAGGATAATGTGGCTGGGTTGGACATCATGCTACATGTCTGCAGCAAGATGCTAGACATCACTATAAACTGCCTCACTGCATATATCGTAGCGGTATGACTGAAAATTTGTTAAAGCTACGTTAAAAATCCTAATCACACACAAACACACATATATTAAAAATATGTATATCTGAATTAGACTTGTGCTGTTATAAAATGATTAGGCATTCATGAGAAATATAAGATACACATGCATTTCACAGTAAACGTATGTCCTCACTGCCACTGACATGCATTATATCATATATACTAACTGCATTACAGAAACTGGTTAATGTTCAAAACAAATGCTAGATGCATGAACTGCTTCACTGTAAATTAAAGCTCGCCATAAAACTCGTCTGCTCTCGGCACGATTTCTGGTAATAATTTTAGTTGCCACCTGCATGATACAAAATTTGGACATAATAATATTTCATGTTAATTATGACGCGTAATGCGTTTTACAACAGATCAAAGGCTGCCCCTGCTACTATATTTCAAACTCAAATATAATTTGAATAGGTTTCCAAAGGAAGTATATGTACTAATACTCGTACTTCACCGTTCCGGTGGCCTAGTGGTTAGAGCGTCCGAATCGGATGCGGGATGTCGTGAGTTAAATCCCCGGCCGAGTCATACCAACGTCTTACAAAAATGGTACTAACAGCTGCCTCGCTTGGTGCTTAGCATTAAGAGATTAGTGTTATGACTGGTCGGCCTGGTGTCATGATAATGTGACTGGGTGGGATATCATGCCACATGTCTGCGGCAAAATACGCCAGTGCTTGACATCAATATAAACTGCCACAATGCATAAATCGTTCAATATGACTGAAACATTGTCAGAGCTACGATAAAAATCCAAGTCACACCCAAATATACTCGTACTTCACCATGGCTATAAATAGTTGTTAATATCGGAAGAACATCAAAGGAACAGATGTGTTCAAATAAACAACTAGTAAAGTGAAATTTATGAGAAAATTTATTAGTTAAAGATAAACACGAGAAGCAATCATATGTCACTGGTTTTTATCATACTAAACGGACCCTAACCAGCTCATTTCAGGTGGTGCTTACATGCGTTTCGTGTAATTGTGATAACTCAGGTTGGGCTGCATGATAATAAGCGATGAATATAAATCACGGTGATACATAACAAAACATTTTCTTGCTGGTCTTTTTTTAACTCTCCGAAAAGAGTTTATTTTGACATATTCTTCTACGAAAACATCCAATAACAAGGTGTAGATGAGTTGCCTCAGTGTTTCAATAACATGGTAGATACTGTGACTTTGATTTATCTCAGACGTGGAACCTCTTATTATTGATATATATATATATATATATATATATATATATATATATATATATATATATATATATATATATATATATATATATATATATATATATTTCATTTTTCTCAGAGACTATTTGTGTTGTATATCTATAATGTGTGGTTGACGTTTGGTCAGCAACTGAGATTTGAGCCTTCATGGTTCATGTCGTGCATTTTGTAAACAACATATTACATAGCTACTATGTGTTTTTAATTTTAAATAATATTTTAGAATCATTATATGTAGGGAGTAAACTTGTATACTTGGATCTACATTCAAAAGATTGATATTCCCTTGGAGCAAAATGGATCTACCTGCCCTTTTCTATGTAGCAAGCTGAAATTTAATTTTTTTAAAAAAGACTTAACATCCTTTATGAATATGATGGAAAGTTTCATTACGATCATTGAATATTCTCGGAAAATGATTATTTCGACATCGGACAGGTGGAGTTGTATATAAAATTGTTTACTTCAGAATTTTTCATTATATATCTTAACATCAGTCTTAGTGGAATCAATTTAAGATCTGTTTAAGTTAATATTTGAGATGATTTGTTTATTTAGATTATTAATTGGAATTACAAAGAGTTCTAAATCACTGTTTTGGAATCATTGTGAATTTACGCAAGGACATTTTAGATAATATCATTGTGATACATCAAGACTGTTGGCAAATTAACACATTTGAGATTACTGGCAGATCAGCATATTCAATATTGTAATTTATGAGCAACACCACAAGAACAATTACGGATATTTGGATTTAATTCACAATATTTGGGAGTTCAATTTACAATTTTATTTTGCAAAGGGAAAAATATTTTCAAGTTTTACACAAGTTGTTCATTTTCTTTCTTTTCTGCTACTTAATTTAAGATCATAGATTCGTAAACAGTTATATTGATGTATGCCGGTCATAATGCGATAAAAGCTTCAAGCTTAGGCATTATGTTTCAAATCAACTACCCTGCTCACTTCTATGAAACAGGTCTTTACAGTGTCGATGATGCTTTGCTTTTACGTAAGAAGACAATTTTGATTGTTATTCCTCGATAAAATAAAACCTTTGTAAGCAGCTGCCTTTCAAAGAAGGCAAAATGTTTTACTTCTCAAAACCGGCTGCATAAGACAAGCTTCAATGAATTGTTCTCATTATACCTTTGCACATAAACAAGTTACCATGAGGACTACAATAATGAAATACTTCATAATGTGCCATCTTTCAAAGTAAATTGATAACATATCTCCAGAATGAGGATTATCTAGTTTATTTCTAGATATGATATCCACTCCGCCCGATTCAAACCCTATTCATGCAACCTATCTTCTGGTCATTACAAAATCCAGCAACTAGCCTGTTTAGCTTTCCCTACATCCTCCTTGGTGGGCTGTTCTATTGTGCCGGACTGTTCTCTAACCTCCTGGATGTCTTCTGGGACCATGCACTTCTCCGAGACTGCCAGTTGTGCCTTTAGACTCAGATCCTTAATCTACAAAGGAATCCACTTTCGTCTAATGTAAATGCAACGATTAAGGATAACTTATTCATTTTCAACATGCTATTGAGGTTTCAAGATAGTCGATGTACAAAACTATGCAAAAAGTGAATGCTCACCTAAATACAAGTCAAAGACAAGCTTTAAAAAAGTGTCACTCGCTATATGTTGTCAATGTTTCAGTTTTAACAAACACGAGGAACAGTATTGTACTTGAAACACTCATAGACACTAATGTTCTATGGGCCGAAAAATATCCAGTAATGATAAAGTTTTAATAATTCCTCAAGATCTGAAACAATTATTCTATATTTGTTCATCACTAAAAATATCTAGTGCAATATACAAAAATCAAATATATATATATATATATATATATATATATATATATATATATATATATATATATATATATATATATATATATATATATATATATATATATATACAATGATAAACAACAACCCCCAATTCTCATTCTTGTTGTTTTCATTAACTGTCTTGACAATAATTTATGTTTGCAATATCTCTAATAAACGTTCCAATAACAAGGCAGAGATACTGGCTTGGCAGGGCCTAATAGTTTTAGAAATTGGTATATTTAGTTTCGTACGCAAGCTTATAAGAAGACTATGAACACAGTGTTCAAGTAACAAATCATTTGTCTTGCACAAGCTGGCGATATAACGTTTTGTACATCTCTGATTATATGTTAATTATACACAATAATGCATTATCAATTCTTTGACAAGAAAACCGGACGCTATATGTGTCACTTCTCAGTATTGGCTGTTTAAGACAGATTAGTCTGTACAGTTCTCATTCCATGTGTTCAGACAAATATACTTCGCTGCAAATATATAATCCAATAAATGTTTTTTATATAATGTGAAATGGTTCATGAACGCTGATAAATGTTGTTCAAAGTCTGACATTTCATATCAATCCATTTCTGGCTTGTAAAGGCAAAAAGGGAACTAACCTTTTTTAATTCTCCAGATGCCTCCTGGATGGGATTTGAAACTGTACTGGATTGCTGGCCAACGTCTTTTATATCTGCTTCCTCCTGGATGGGATTTGAGACTGTACTAGACTGGATGGGATATGAGACTGTACTAGACTGGATGGGATTTGAGACTGTACTAGACTTCTCGCCAACGTCTTTTATATCTTCTATCTCCTTGACTTTCTTTGTGGTTGCCATTTGCACTTGCCGACGCAGATGTTCAGTTTACAAAGGAAGCAAGTAACTGCGTTGGGATGAACTGTTTTACTGTTGAAAGAAGGTAAAAGACCCAAAGCTCACCAGATTGCTGAAAGCAATTCCTTGGAGGTATCCTGCCATTTAGGATAGCAATAACACGTCAAAAGCTAATCTAAATAACAGCATAACAGTGATGCAGATTACATTTTTTAAACAAGTATTTTTGTGTTATTAATAGTGACACAAAACTGAATAACAAAGGACAATTAAAGAGAACTAGATTTTAAAATAACATCCGGGTGTATATCCACCCATTTATTATTTGATTGGTGTCACTGCATTAAGTGTTTTAGTCACAAAAATACAAGTGGGTCATGTAGTACTGAGATAATCAAAAGCAGCCTACTCAGCACATAAACGTTCCGATCTGAACAATTTCCAACCTTACCCAGCCTATACTCAGACTGATTGACTGCCATTCAAATTAAGATAAATAAATAAATAAATAAATAAATAAATAAACAAAGTAGTAACATGCAATAACTTGTTAAAAGAAGTGAAATAACGAAAATAAAAGTTTTACACAATAAATTAAATCGATGATAATTTCAAGTTTAATGCGCATGAAAACACTAAAGCAACATTTTATATGTTACTTTGCTGTACAGTGCCCTTTAACCATCTGAACCGTGGTCTTTGCATACAATGTCTTTAATCATCTGAACCGTGGTTTGTGTACAGTGCCTTGTAGTTATCTGAGCCGTGATCTTTGTGTACAGTGCCAATTCACCATTTAAATGCGCGGCGTTATGTGGTCATTTCTGTGGTCATTTCACGTCCATATATGACATTCAGATGGAGTTATGGAGTCATTTTATATCCTGCATTCAGTCGAACTGAAACTACTGACGATTTACGAACACTGTAGATTCCTTTCTCTTCCTTCCTTTTCTTCCTTTCTTTGTAAAATACTGAGATCAAGCGATGTGGTACCTTCCGCCGTTTTTGTTTGTTGTGTTTATTCGTTTTTTGTTTGGAGACTCCATGTGGCCAAGTAAACCACTGCGCACTTGCCTTTACAGATCCCTAACAAATTTCACCTCTGGTCACGTGATTGAGAATCTCGGATCGGGCAACGCAAGCATGTGAAAAAGTTTGTCAGTTGTTTCTCATGTTATGATGATGTGTCTTCACCAAATATAATAGAATATGTCATAATATGGTTAAAAAATAGTATTAGACCCCAAAACTCAAACAACATTGTGTACAGTTTTTTTTTAATCAATGGATTGACGTCATAATTTAGGCGAAGTTTATGATCCGTGCTCTAGATGAAAAATTTTGCTTCTTTTTGCCCTACGTAGAGACATTAACATATGCCAAACTCAGTACATGCTGAATTCCATTTCTTACTATAGAGCTGTAAATATAAAATGGATGAACATGACAAATAGTAGCTTCGGCAAAGAGTGCAGTACTTTAGCAGTCTTTTTATACCATGTGACTAGGGGCCCCGAGTGGCCGAATGGTCTAAAGCGCTGTTTGTTACGGATCACTGCCATCTCACCTCTGTCTGCGTGGGTTCTAGTCTAAGATTCGGCTAATGTAGTTATGTGAGAAAGCTTGCCAGTAACTTCTCGTGGGTCGGTGGTTCTTTCTTGGGGTTTTCCGGGTTCTTCCTCCACTATTAATACTGGCCGCCATGTATAGCCTATCGGGTGCTTGAAAATAGCGTTAAACCATAAAAAAAAACATACCATGTGACTAGCTTTGTTTTCATGGCAGATCAATTCAAAGAATACTGCAATATATGACAAACACTGTGTGCAAAAATAATTTAAAAAATGCTTCAGTTTCCCTTGTAAAAAATTGTATACGAGGTTCTTAATATATATGTTTTACGATTGGTGAATTCGTAAGGTATACAGTATCTGACTACATCATGTGAGTCAAGAAACAGAGGTAACTATTCTAATATATATCGTATTTCAATTTAATCCGCTAAACTTAAGGAACACCTAAACAAACTACCTGTATATTTGCCTAGTCATTGTTGTATCTACATTTATATATGCCTCCATATCTTTTTTACGTACACACACACACACACAACACACACACACACATACATACATACATATATATATATATATATATATATATATATATATATATATATATATATATATATATATGAGACAGAGACAAAGACTACTAAATGAAAACCTTAATGTACAAAATTCTTCTTTGAGTCTGTGCATAGCAGGCGTTGTTCAATCTTCTCAAATAAATCATTCTTTCCTGAGAGAGAGAGAGAGAGAGAGAGAGAGAGAGAGAGAGAGAGAGAGAGAGAGAGAGAGAGAGAGAGAGAGTTTACTTACATATTCTGACTTAGATATGGCGTCGTAATGTTACGTATGAAAATATTAACTGTCAAATAGCAGTTTTGATAGGACATGCATATTTTCCCTGTAATATTGACGTAAGACAATAAATTCCGTGAAGCATTGATTGATTCCCGGAATTCGAACTGTGTCACCCCTTTTATCAAGTACATATCTGTATTAGACATGCTCATGTACATATCGATTGAACTTCACTAACTTGATTCTTGATCCTTTGTGGTTGACAACATTTTGACAACGGAAAAATAATAGGAACATTTAAGTTTATGCTGTCTCAATGAAACAGGGCAGATTAAACAGATTAAAGCATTAACAGCCTTGCCTAATGTGATGATTGGGTCAAATGTATTGTTTATGGGCAACAATTAGTCCTATACACGTCGTGTACATACTGTTCTCAAATAAGAAAGATACAGCTTAATGTAAGACGAAAAATGTTTAATTTATGAACGTACGGTTATGTTATTTGTACTGGACTTTGGTATGGACATTATTAATTCATGTACATACATGTTGGCAACACCTAGGCAAAAGGAGATATATGAATTTCAAGATTCGTGTAGCCATAATAATATGTAGTCAGGACCGTATTAAATGCTGAACAACTGGAGCAGTTCCTCCAGACCCTTATCGCGTCAGAGTGTGGGTGGGTTGAGTTGCTGTGGGTGACCAAAACGAAGTGGGTTTGAAGGAGGGCATTGATGGATTTTTTTTTTTCGAAATTGCTTTTGTCCACCTGTCACCTTAATTCGATCTTGCATATATTGACATCACAAGGAACGTTTCAGAAAAAGAACAACCCGGTTGCTACAGTAAAAAAATTACTTTCATACAAGATACAAATGTACATGAACAACAAGAACTTGAAGTTCTATTTTAGTTAGCTGATGAGAACGACAGAGACAGAGATAAAAGCGACTGTCGAAATCTTCAAGCGCACCGCATGTTTATATAAGGATAAATCAATCACATTCACAACGAACATCTCTTTCATCAGTATCATCAATATTAACAATAATGTCAGTGCTGGAGCGGATTTCCAAAGTGGAGATTGGGATGGCAAGAAACACATTGAAATTGTTTTCCCGGTGCAGAGATGGCGTGCATTTTTAAATTACAACAGGCCTCGTGCCACTAAAAGCGGGTCTTGCACATATTAATTATTTTCACTTCATCTATCTATCTATCTATCTATCTATCTATCTATCTATCTATCTATCTATCTCTTACGTTCTCTTTTGTCAATCTCATAGAAACAATAAGTAATAACGAGTTTCTGCTGTTGAATGATTAAACGTTCCTCGCATAACTGCATTTCTAGCTGGTCTAGATAGGTGAACCAAAAGCAATCAAGACAGGTAGAACGGCTGACGGCTGTTTCTAAGGCAGTGTGTCAGATACATATATGTTTGAATTTTATCAGGAAGGCATAAATAGCTGGGCGGCAAATTCAAAGATTTGCCAGTCCTACTTCAACAACCTACTGAGCGAGAATATGTTGATTACTTTAACATTTTAGCAGTGCTAATTTTTACAGTGACATACTTCATGTTTAAAATACCCAAAGAACAATAAATTGTTCTCCACCATGTTTTGGACTGGCGGCCAGTCATAAAAGGTGGGTAACAATTGGTCTAAAATACACCCATTTGTGCCTGCTGTGTTTATAAGAGTACCTCTAAAGAACATGTTGCAATAGCTGGGCGGCAAGTTGAAAGACTTCGACTATACGCTTGTGTGGGAAAATGTGCTGAAATTTACCATGACTGAATTCAGAGACAGAAAGATCCCGAGATGTACATGTGGTTATTATAAGAGTACACCAGAACATTAGCTTCCATAATTGTGTTAATTTCTGATTGTAGACAAATAAATAGTGCGTGCGACCTCGAAATCAAGACACATCATGACTTGGACTAAACGTAGTTTGCAAATTTGGACAAGTATTTTGGGGTTAAATGGCAAACTGACATTGATTTTAATGAGATTCAGGAGAGTGCTAAGTTTTTTGAACTAACAGTTTGGATGGAATAGTAACCAAGTGTAAGAAAGTGTGTGATGACTGGCTTAGTGTTTTGGAATACGACCAATCCTTGGATTGACGAAATTCTGTCTCACTCTGAAGGACTAACAAGAGTTACATCGCTGTCCGGCTATTCTGTACATCTAAGGTCACCAATATTGGCGTAAAACACATGCCGAATTCAATTGATTAAAAAAAAGTATGCAATGCTTACCAATTGAAAAGCGGCAATTGTCACCAGCATATTATATTCAAAATAATACAAAGTTTGGACAAATGGGATACCTCCCCTCTGTTTCCACGACTCGATATATGGCGGTCTATTCTTCGCATGGCTTTGAAAAGATGTAATGTATATGCATCCGGCTATGAAAATGAAATACATTACTTTGGACTCTTTCTGGAAATTCGGCCGAAAATTCACGTGAACCAATGTTTAAAGAAATGATGTATCGTTGTGCAGAATTACCAGACACGCCGAATAGGATGACACGGTTGTATACGTCTTAAAAGGAATGCGGAAATTAAACTCAATGGCAGCCAACAGTTCTTCTAATCTGCAAAGTTCAACATTGTCTTGGATGGGACTGCAACTTTTGTATTTGGGACTTCTATTTATACCAAAATGGCAGTCATGGACTCCTAGAAATACTAGCGGGAATATATATATATATATATATATATATATATATATATATATATATATATATATATATATATATATATATATATATATATATATATATATATATATATATATATATATACAAGGCAAGGAACCAAGGAAATTCATTTTGTCATTCATAATGTATGCGGTGCATTTTCCGTCTTGTCTTGATCTGTTTACTCATCGCCGTGATCGTTCTGTAAGTTCACAGTTGATAATTATAAAATTTCCGCAATGGCAAAAAGATATTTATAGGAATATATATAGGAACTCTCAAAATTGAAGAAGCGTTTGAATAATCGTTAAGTCATACGTTTGGACGTAGGTTCTAATGCTATATTCCATTCCAGTAGAAATAACTCTCTTTAACATTGTGCAGCACTTGTTTTTAGAACTTGTCGGATACGTATTGATGATTGGAAAAGTAAATCATTTCTTCCAACAAAATGATTCTATTATGTTCAGACCGTCTATAAATAAAGCAGAAATGTATGTTAATCAAGATGACATTGCATGATATTGCTGAACTTTTGGAGTTTTCTGCATTTATTACTGCGGTCCACAATCCAATCAAGAGACATTTTTTTGCAAATGTTAATAGGATTCCTAGCAATTTATAAATGCATGTCAAAGCAACTCTTGTGTGACTATTTCGTTCTCTTAACTCTTTGGCTGTGAGGCCCTTAGTTTTCTATCAAAACCTTCAGTTGCATTTTGTCCTCCTAGAATGCAATACTTTGTCCGAATTGTCAACTGATACATCAATGGTTGCTATGCGATAGCCTTTGTGCTCTGTATGTTTTTTTGCTATTTTAATGGACCCAGACTGGTCATAGTCTGAACCGTTCTATTTGGGAAACGTTACGAATATTTCTTATAAATGTTTAAATGATAAGAATTGTATTTTCAATTATTGCTTCTCTCACGTGTGCTGTTAACATTACGAATATCACGTCCATTAAATTGCTTATTTTGAATGTTTCACTTCCGACACACTTAAAATCGTTAACATTCTCATATCTACTTTCAAGTGGACGAAACAACTTCGTACATCCACTGCAAATCTAATCAAAATAAAATCCAAAGCAAGTACGAAATGAGCGGTCATTACAAAGTAGTTCTGAATACACTATACCAGCATTTGACACTGTCATGCAGAATGACGGGATATGGAAAAATACTGCTCGATTTTCACAATGTGAAGTTAACAGAGAAAACAATGAGCGAATAATAATGAAGGTAATTCTGATTGTACATAACATTAGCTACTTTCATTGCGGCTGGAAGAAGTGAATGTCCATCTGTAGAGTGAGTCAGCTTAGTCCACATCAAAATTATTAGAGGACGTAAGATTTTTGACTTGTATAAATCGATAGTCAATGATCGAAACTTTGTGGAAAATGGACGCTCCTAATCTGTTATAATCGACGTATCCCAGTCAGGATCAGCTGATTGTATGTTTGGAAAAATTAAAAAAGCTGTTTACCCATATTTTTTTCGTATTTTGTTTTGTGAGCTTCTTCTCTCCTTTCTAGATTAGATACGATAATTAAACAGACGAAAGATGAAATCACCTATTTCAACATAGGCATCTTGTTGTTCGTCCTTGCGTTACAATCTCACATCATGAACATGCTCTGATGGGAAGTTCTTATTTACGATATTTTGGATTAGAATATATTTAATTAATTGTAATTTGGTTTGATGGAGGTCAGGAATAAACTTTACCAAATAGTAGCCCTCTTCAATTTGCATAAAAAGACTTTAAAACTGTCAACCTGAAATAATAGCCTGATTCAGCTCTGATTTCGATAACATTAGAGAAAGTGCACTTCTTACAAAAACAGCAGTGCCACAATATTTGGGTAAATCTTTTGTATTGATGGTTTGAGAAAGAAAATATCAAAATCAGATCAATTAATATCTAAATACATCTTTGTTTTGGTTTATAAACGCTTATCGATCCGCATTTAAAATTATCATTCAAAGCATATGTGAATGTATCCCTTTGTTTCTGATTTGTTGGAACTAGTTTCAGCATCCGTGTCCTATGCGAATGAATTTACACAATTGAATGCACAATCCGTGCAATCCCAAGCGGTTTTTTTGTCCTGTAGTTTTATTGTTGACTGGGTAAGAAACATTTACGGTGAATTGCATCGAAGTAAAATTAGTACCTGACCCACGGTAGGTTAGACGAGCTTGAGCCAGTGCTGTCCAACCTTTTTCACGACATGAGCCATTGAAAAACGCTTCTTGAAGCAGATAACCGCAGCAAAATTAAACTTCCAAGAAACGACTATAACAAAAATTATTCCCAATTGTTACCTGGTTAGGAAGATATTCTATGAAAGTAGGTCATTGACCATTTTTATACATAAATGCAGAAACATTGCTCGAGCTAAGGCGGGTCATGTAAAATCAGCCCGCGGGCCGCAAGTTGGACAATACTGGCTTAAGCATCTGCTTCCACGTTTGTCTGCTATCCTTAACCTTTAATCATATGAAACAATACTAAATATACTGTTTGGATGTCATTATTCGACATGATAAAACGGGAATGGCTACGAAACAAGTCATTACATTGTCTTTAATCAAACAATGGAGAATTGTAATAAACAAATATGGATTCCGACGTGACATGTGTCTCAATAAATCCCCACGTGACACATTATATCTTCAGCAAATATGTGTGTTCACTTCAACCTATCATAAAATAGCTTCAAACCGTACTAATGTTCATCTTCTGTACATCAATCTCAAAACACAACCTATTTACAGCTTATTATCGGTTATTTAAAATGTTGGATAAGAAATTCAGTGACAAATATATCATAAACCCATTGATGCATTCTCGTCATTCACTACGTACATTATTTACAAGCTAACACACTACATTTGGCGTCATTCTTATTCAATCCTGGTATCGCATGTCAAAGTCACGTTCTACAAAATCATCTCGCAAAGGCTTTGGTTCAAGTTAATACTTCTTGGTTTCATTTGCATGCATTCCCTTATCCCATAACATATGTTCTTCCTATTTGTACACTATATTCATTCCCGTGATGCACCAGGCCGTGAAAGTATCAAATATGTATGAAAAACACTTTTTAAATGCTAAATTCTCTTTTCATGACAATTTTATCGAATGGCTTGCATGCGTTGTTCATCAGGATGTTTGTGTATGTCCAGATCATTGTATAAAATAACGTTTTGTCATCCATAATATAGACATTTCCTTGTGTGCAAACAATATAGATATATCATACACGTGTGAAAGTTACAAATACCGGTACTATGGTATAGAAGTACCTGATCAAACACATTACAGTCAACGGATTATTGAACCTTGTATATAGTTTTTCTTCAGCCAAGTTAATTACTTGGTTTTGAAACTCAGAATGTGTGTCATTATAGTATCTGTATCTGAAAAGGTCAGTCTCGTATAGTATTTAGTTATTTCATTACAATTATGTATCAGATGTATAATTAGTTGTAATGAAAATCTGTGTGGCAAGCTGTACGGTAAATTCCGACCCATGTTTGATGCATAAGCATTGGAGGTGAAATCTATTTGAGCATATAGTATGAAATATATTTATTAATAAGGGGTTTTATATTTAACAAGAATCAAAAGGAAACATTGCTGACGAATTTCAGATCGCATCATATCAATTGACCCTTTTCTGAATTTCGATACACATAATATCTTGTGGCATTTTATAAATTTACGACAGATAACATTTGTCAGTCCATTTACTTTCATCTTTATTTATGGTAGCCGTCTTTAAGATAATTTAGTCTAAATATCTTGATGATTTTGTTTGGCTATAAATCGTGATTGAAACCCATGTATGAGTTTTGGATGGACCTTGCGATCAGCGTTTTATCATACTGAAAGTTTAATCTTATTTGGATCAACCTTTCCAGTCTTCCTGTGGGTTTCAATATCAGCCTTGTATTATTTTAGAACTATATACAAAGGAAACACCCATCAATACCGACATCTCCATAAACACGCGCACTTTTTCAGACAATATATGTCAACAGTATAAGCTTCCCCAAAGTCTACCTTTATTGTAGCATTCAACGCAAGGTGCAGTTTAGTTAGATAATCCTAAATATAAGGAAGGTACTGGAAAAAAAACCCCACAAAGCTTTCATTTCATAATTTCTGATTCAGATATAGAGCAATGATACAAAAGGAGAAGAAACAGAGGCTTTCCTGTGTAATTACATAAGAGGAAGAAAACAAAATGCTTTTGTGGGAGGATTATACATGTCAGCTTGTATGCAGCCTACTGCTGGCACCTTCACGGACCATGAGTCTACACTTCAAAACATTGTGTGCAATCGCCTTTTAACACCATCCAGTGTCTTTACAATCCTGTCCATCAGCTCTTCATTCTGTAGACCCGTGCAGTCAATCAAAAGTAGTGTTTTACTGCATAGCGCCACCTCAGAGTAAGGCGTCATCGCAAGACATTTCAAACAGAACACATAATGTAAGTGTCCTACTGCGTTTTTATCACCTCAAAATATTGCCGTTTTATGAAGGTTAATACTTTCTCTTTGACATGCTTCTATCAGTTATCGTGTGGCGAATGAATTCGTACATTTGTTTGATTATTTAATCCATTAATCTTGTTAAATTATTACTGAGTTTACCTTTACAAAGCAAGGCGATAACCTATGTCCTATTGACTTATGTGCATGCAATTATAATGCAAAACAAGAATATTTATCGTTGTTTATACTATTTATCGTCGAAACTGAGAACACTACCATTTACATAAAAACAGACTTTCCTTGTCAGATGAACGTCATTTCTTGTGAAGTGAGACTTAGCGGTTTCCTGTGGAAGAACTTGCGTCATCGGCATCATTCTATTAAATTGTTGGTTAAGATTTTCAGTGATATATCCTTACTATTCAACGTATATTATTAAAGAGTTAACACAATACGCTTTGCGCTATGAATGTTCAACCACATTCCTCAATTCATTCGGCAAACGTTTCTTGCTCAATTTAGATATGTCATCATAAGTATTGTGTGGTTTATATGTACAGATCATTTCGCAACACCGTTTCTGTATCTATACGATACAATTCCCATTATATACAAACAAGGTCCTTCTATGGTGCATATGTGACAATTACATATATGAAACCGCTCCAGTGTCCTAGTGGTTAGAGCGTCCGAATCGGATGGGCGAGGTATAGGGTTCAAATCCCGGCCGAGTCATACCAAACACTTCTAAACAGGTGCATCTCTTGGAGCTCAGCATTAAGAGGCTAATGTTAGGACTGGTCGGCTTGGTCGGCCTGGTGTCAAGATAATGTGACTGGGTGGGACATCATGCTACATGTCTGCCGCATGATGCCACAATTCTAGACATCAATATAAATTGCCACACATCGTAGCAATCAACGTTCCCTCTAAGCTGCGTGCGCGCAGCTACTCAGGCATCCCCGCACAGCTGAATTGTCAATCCAACGTTAAATTTTGCTCAATCTAACGTTAAATTCTGCTAGTCTCCGTAATGCTTGCACAATGCAACGAGCACTGCACGCACATCTACCATTCGTTTAGAGGGAACGTTGGTAGCAATATGACTGAAAAGTTGTTAAAGCTAAGTAAAAAATCAAAATTACACACACAGCACATATACGAGTTCAGACTCGTGTACGATGATACAGAAATTCTTAGTCTCAGTGCATTTATGCAGAATACATCTTAACAAGCTGAAAACAAAAGAAGAAGAATTTAAGTAATGAAATTTCTAAATCAAACATTAAATTGTAACCGTGTCGCAGAGTTAGAAGAAGAATAGTAAATCAAACTTGTCCAAAGATTGTTTTGTAAATTTCCGAAACCTGGTCCTTTTTGCATTGCACATTTCGCTTTGCTTATGGCATATACATGTGTGACACACCATTTAATATTCTAAGTTTTGTTTAAGCAATTTAATCTCAAAATATAATTCCAGCCAATCTAATTGATAGACATAATATACGTACGCACGAGATCGTTTACAAGTGATCTGGGAGCATGATAATTTTGGTTTCAAGAAAACTGCCATACTCTACACTGCGATATTACATCATAGTTCCATTGCTATGGTGCTTGTAGTATGTAAAAATAAAAAATACGCCCCCCCCCCCCCGTCCCTTGACGCTGGATTCCGTTACATATCCAACCAGTTCCTAACTTCAGTTTGAAAGCCATCTGCTCTTCAACAGTTTCCTATCATTGATGAAATCTTTCGTCTACTAGAGGGCAGAAACAACGTTACATGGATGCAACACACTCTTAGAAACATTGCGCGGATCGTAAATAGCAAGCTTTAACAAGTTGTCTTAAAAGACAGCGATGAGGTTTACTTATTTGCATACCAATTTATCTATATTCAAACGAATTAGATTTGTTTACTTTATCTATGCAAATTAGCCTAATTGGCAATTCAAAAGCGGTGATTGATGGACTCGTAATATGTTAATACAAAAAGACACAATCCCATCAGCTACACCATTGTTAGACTGACAAGTAGATTTCCGCATTCGTTTCTGACAACTGCCACTTATTAATATCAGAAAAAGGCGAGGAAATACTTACTAGTCTATTATTATCTATTATACTTACTAGTCTATATTATTATAAGCCTACACACTTAATTGATTATATATGACTGGAATATAAAGTCAGTTGTTGTTGTTGTTGTGTTTAACGCCATTTTTCAGCACACGATAGGCTATGCATGGAGGCCAGTATTAATGGTGGAGGAAGAACCCGGGAAAAGACTCGGAAAGAACAACCGACCCACAAGAAGCTACTGGCATGCTTTCTCACATAGCCACAATGGCCGAATCCATGATTCGAAACCACGCTAACGGAGGTGAGATGGCAGTGATCCGTAACGGAGAGCGCGTTAGACCACTCGGCCACTCGGGGCCCCGCATTTAAAGTCAGTTCTGGGTTGTTAATTAAATAATCTATAAAATGGCGATTGGTGAATTGAGCATACTGACATTACTTTAATGAGTTTAGTTAAACACTAATATAAACGGAGTCTTTTTTTTTTGTTGTTGTTAAGATTAAAATTGTATAACCTGCGTAACAATTATAAACAACGTTTTACACGAGTATTCTTAACGACTGTCTACCACTTTTACAGGTTACGTAAATTGGGGTCGAGAATGCTGAAGCGCTTTGGAGGAAAAATCGTGTTTAACATCGTCGTGTTTTAGATTGAAAGTACTCAAGATAACGAACCGAACATTACACTAAAACAGTTGTAAAGTGGTGTTGTTTGTCACTGTCTAGAGGATGAAAGATCGCTATGTTATTGCAAAAATTGAGTGGATAAAAAAAAAATAATTGAATAAAGATCTCAACAGAGACATAGTATAGCACAACATGATCCCTGAATATAAATATAACAATTTTAGTCAATAAGATAAACAAAATTTTAAAAAATGTTTACATGAAGAACACACTTCAATTGGAAATAATTGACAAAAGTTATTTAGAAATGGAATTAGCGGTTCCGTGTATACAGATACGACTAATTTTATCATATCATTGACTGAGATTATTCGAACTATCGAGTGTTCGAATTGACCCTGCTTGTTTGCTGGCAGTCCAGAATGAACACCTTTAGTACTAGGGTCGACTTATTCCTTGTATCGTCTTATATGATGCGACCAAAAATCACCTTGCCTTAGTGGATCTGACTGGCCGTTATCAAACGATGCTTCATCAAAAATCAATCCAGTCCTAACCAGGAAGCCCTAGTCTTATCTCGTTCCCTAAACACATTCAGGAACCTAACCGTTGTGCGTCACGCTTAAATATGTACTGACATAACATCTTATACAATTTCCAGTTACACTGTTACATTGTTATCTCCCCACGTTTACTCCCATAGAACATCTTGAGAGAAAAAGCAAATTACATTGTCATGTAGTCTAAGGGACATAACTTGAGAAATACAAAAATAATGTATATTCACGTTAGTATTGAAAGGCTAGAAATAATGTGAAATAAGTTATTTTCAAAGTCATTTGAAGTCTATTGAAATAATGTGAATTCATTATTTTAAATATCACTTGTTTACAATAAAGCCGCAAATTGGTAATTGTTCAAAACTAAATTAATTTATATCATGAACACTTTAATAACATAGAAAATCTTTAAGTGCTTGTATTCCAAGAAAGATTAGTATATACCTTATGTTGAAGATTGCCAAAACTAAATAATAAAACAAATAACTGAAAAGAATTAGCCACATGGACAGGAAATGATGTAAAACATGCAATTAAATAATCAAAGCTGAACAAGAGAAAGTCAAATGGTGAAGCGAGATAAACAAGTTAGGGACTAATTAGTTAATTAACAAGTGTCAAGGATTCCAGGCAATCTAAAAACAATTGTCAACAATTCCTTCCTTTAGAAGGAAATGTAATGAAAAGAAAAGATTAAAAGAAGCGGCCAACAAATGAAAAATGATGGAAAGCCATGATAGATACATGAGCATCTAAGACAGTGCAACCAAATAAGCCAGCTTATCCGCCTGAGCCTATTACAGTGCCTAAATGTGAACTGATTCTGAATTTGTAAGAAATACCGCTTTGCAATTATATTTATAATCTTACTAATAATGATTATAACTTGGACATAAAGAAAATACGATAAACCAGATATTCTTAGTAATATATGGCATAAAACAATGAAATAAACCATAGCATTGTCAGTAGTTTATTTTACAGAGAGATCTTAACACCATTAAATTAGAATATTTTTGATGTGGAGATGTTCATACATTTTAGAATTGAAGAACTTTCGGAAAAAAATTTATTATAGAGCTATTCATCCGGAAAGACAACTTAGAATATTACAGATGTCTGCACTGCAGCGTAAGTACCATTTACAGTATATGCAGATTTGTAAACATTAAATACAACAGATAATTTATAAAACTGGAAATACTAAACAATATAATGTTATGTATATCGAATTTAATTATTTGTCTAAATATAATAATAATAATAATAATAATAATAATAATAATAATAATAATAATAAAAATAATAATAATAATAATAATAATAATAATAATAATGACTTTGTATAGCGCCTAATCTTTGGAAGCTCTAAGCGCTTTACAACATATATAATGATATAACTACATAATAATAACAAGAAAGAAAAAAAAACCCACGAAATTAGAAAACATAAAAACATGCTGAAAATATTTAAGGTAGTAACATTATTAGATCTTTAGGTTTGTTCTTGCAGTCGAAAAAGGTGAGTGTTAAGAGCACTCTTAACGATACTGCACAATTGGTCCATCTTGCAAAATCGGAAACTTGGATTAAGATGACGAATTTTATAAAGGTATACCTTTCCATCTTTTATATAATGTATTTGTTTGTATGATTCTAAACGATACATAGTATATATGATTTTCTGGGTTACATGTTTAAGTAGGTCATGGAGTGGGTCTGCATGTTGACATTTACAAATCGCAATTTCATATGCGTTTCGAGTAGAAATGTAAGATATTTTTGTTCGCTTTATGAATATAATTTATCTCAACTAAAGTACCATCGTTCTTTCTTGATACAAATGGATCTTAGACCCTTAATAACACGTGATCAAATGAAATTACAGAAATGACGCGTTGTTGCGTCGACTTTCCTGACGCGCATAATTGGCGACATGGTGGGTAGTTATATCACACGCAACGCTTTAGAAAAGCAGCAGGTTTGTAGCTACAAGACCTCTACGATTTTCATGCAACTCTTAAATGTACACATCAAAGCACAAACGTATATGAACTTTCCATTAGAGTCAAATAATTGTCAAAGAGAGAAAGGCAGACATATAGCGGTCAGTAAAGCCATGCTCATTGCATGGTCATATCAAAGTAAACATTATATTACCTTTAAGACCAAATCAACTCCTCTTGTATCAACACCATCAATATTTACAATAAACACAGATGCAAACAAATATCAAATCAAAAAGAGTAATTTCGATGATAAAATTATATGCTGTTCGATCTTTTTCTCTCGGTCTTTTCGGTTTTTCTTTTTTTTTTTCTTTTCTCGTTTCTTGTCTCCTACTTTCTCTTTGAGGATCTACTACAAACGGAAGAGGCTGTAGAGAGTTGTTGTCCCTGAATAATAGCGGGGGTTTATTCGAACACGACTCCGTTTTAAGTGGACTCGTTCACACAGAGATAGATAGCCAGCTTGCCATCCAGATGGAACGAAAGATTAGGCGCTATACAAAGTCCTCATTACATGTATTATTATTTTCCTAGTTTCTTGCAATGCTTTCTCATATCATGCTCCTAGGCGTATAACATGCACATGCCCAAAATATGTGTGAGTGCAATATTGCTAAACGTCGATAAGTGGCACGCATTTGTCGTAAATGTTGAATTGTCCTAAAATTAGAGCCATATTCAAAACAAATGTGCATTTTCGTTTCACAAAACCTTGATTTTTTGCGCTGCATGTTATCCCGAGCGCTTAGCTAAGGACGAATATTGTGATATTGCCAAGCAGCAGAGAGGGTGAACAGACCACGTTTTCAAGCAAAAATAATGCTTCCTACGAAACCTTATTTTAACCAAAAAAAATAAGTCTCCATTTAGCAAACGGAGACTTTACGATTTTTTAATCAATTTTGGTCGCAACGATGTGGTCATCCACCCTCTCTGCTGCTGGAACTTTCAGTTCTGGTTAACAAAAATAATAAATGATTTCAACCAAATATTTGATCGAGTCCTTAGGACGAAAATCCTTTGAAATTGCAAAGCAATTTAGGATTTCACAAACAGACTAATCGCTAACACCTCTTCTTGTAAATCAATCAGATTATTTGACTGGTCGGTGAGTTTGAAATTAATTCTCGTTAACGAATTATTATGGCATCGCATGTAGACAGGATTAATTGGGTTCTCAATAATTAGGAATCCTGGAGGAGCTGTTGGTGCAAACGAATAAAGAATATATCCTTGCTGAGCTTGATTTGATTGCTCTAGATTAATTTGATAGCTTCCTTCAATTGCATCACATACTAAATTGAGCGCAATCACCGTTGAAATATTCACATTATGAGGGGCAATATGCCTACCGCCACCATCTGGATCATTATTATACCTGAAGAGGACAGATGAATCTTGTTTTTGTAGCGCCTTGATATCGGTTTTAACAATTCTTGCTAGTTCATCAGCTTTGTACCCGGGAAACTTGAAATTACGCAGATTGTCCTCTGTGATATTGTAATCGGTTAGGAATCGTTGTTTATTGTCGCTGTTGTCATTAATTATTGTTTGAATAATTAGTTCATAGATATATTCCATGTCCGATATAAGTTGATTTATTATTTCAACATGTTTTTGCGATTTTGTTTTCCGTAGTTGTTCTAGTTGTGTTTCATATAATTGTTTAATTTCATTAAAATAACCACGGACGTCAGTTAGCGTAAATGAAATAGTAACAGATGAGTCGGTTGTTCTTTTAATGATAAAATCCCATTGCAATGTGTCTTTGTTGGTAAATATAAATCTATCGGCGATTCTTCCTTTTCTTATATCAGATAAATTATCTCGATAACTGGGATTGATTTCATGATATGATTGTACGTCCGTGGTTAAGTCGGTGGCGGATTTTTCCGGTGGTTTTTCAGGCCATCCTAACACTGTTCTTAACGAGCTGTTATATATATCTACAATGTATCCCTCTGTGCTTATTTCGATCGACGACGAGAGCGTCGGTTGATGAAGATTAATAGCTATTTTTGATTCTTTTCCAGTGAATGATTTTATTCTACGCTGAATTTCAGCATTGATTTGCTTAATTTGGTACGACCCAGTTGGTAACGAAACAGTTTCCCACTCTGGAGTACCATCGGGTTTATTCTTATACGAGAACACCAGTGCGTTATTGGGTTGCTGACCACCAAATGCAACCGATCTGATATTAGGCCAGCGATGATATACTCGTAATTTTGCCAGCGCGATCTCACGCACTGGAATCGGAGAAGGGAAGTTCACACTAAATTCAGGGCTCGTTGATGTTATTGATATCATGCTTGTTTGTACTGGGTTCGTGTTCTCCACTACTCGTTGAAGTAATTCCATCGGTGTCGTCATTGTTATTATACTCATGTTGTATTTCTAATTTTGACACCGCGGAATCATAAATACTGACCATCACTGAGAACTCACAATCTGGTATAGTTGAGATTATTGAGATCATTTTGGTTTTTGGGTTCGTGTTTGGGTTTGTTTTTGGGTTCGTGTTTTCTAATTCCATCGGTGTTGTCATTGTTATTATATTCATGTTGCTGCTCTAATTTTGATATCGCTGAATCAAAAATACTGACCATCGCTGAGAATTCACTATCTGATATAATTGTATTATCGAGTGACGATGATATCATCAATGATAATTGCGAATATGCGGTTGATGCAATATGAAATTGAAGTAAGTAATTCTGCAGTTTACTCTGGCTGCATGATGATATCTTTTTTGCTATCCCGGTTGATATACCCCCGATTGTAGCCACCGCAGAAATGCAAATTGGAACTACGACCGGGGCAATCATTATAACCGATGCAAGTATTATTCCGGCGCCAGTGAGAACGCTTGACACCGAGTACATAATAACATCAATTGCGGTGATTCTTCGTCGGTATTTTTTTATTTTTATTTGATACTCCTCGGCGAGGGTTTTGAGTCTATTCTGAAATTCTCTGACTTGATCATAGCGACATTGAGTTGATGAAATCATTGTTATTTTAAAAACGCTAGCGTTTTCAATTATTTGTCATCGTTAGCGGGAATTGCTAGTACTTCAGCCAGAAAAATCATGTACAAGTTCTAAACACCAAATTATTTTTGTTCTAATGGTGGAGCTATTAACCGCGACGACATTAAAGTCTAGTTTGCGACCATTAAAAATAAACGTCGCGGTGCCACCAGAGTAGGTTTTACCGTCCGCGATCATATTAAATTGATCTACAGAGATCCACGTTAGCCTGTAGATACCATCGATCCACGTCATCAAGGCGATATCATCGAAACTCGATCCGCCCAAGGGACCGATAGACAGCGTAGTATAAACGTCTCTTGTCCAATCCATGGTTCCATGCTCGACCGTATACACGATATTTTTAACTTCAGTGTCTAGATGCGGAATCTTTATCTTTTCAAAATTTTCTTTTAGTTTAAGAAGATCGTCGGAAATATCGAGATAATTTACCCTGATTTTGGCAGGATCTATTGTTTTTCCACTCTCCTCCTTGTTAGAAAAGAATGAAACCAGAAGTTCGTTGATTCTAATCCGTGCTTGGGTTTTAATATGGTTGTCGATGTTAGAAAATTTCGTCGTGATATCTTGGAGGCTACTGCCCTCAAAGAACTTATTAACAATATCGCTGGTGTGCTTTTGTTCGTCAATAGCGCTTTTAATTTCAGCGAGAGTCATGCCTGTCAACGATGTGGCTTCAAACACAGGTGTTCTCCCTAGAAATCTATTAATGATGGTATTAAGTGTTGTTTGTCTCACCATAAACATGTTAATATCTTTGAGAGTCATCGTAGATGTAGCCGGGACACCAAAGAAACTATTAGCGATGTAGGCATTGTGAGTGTGCTTGCCGATAAACTCACTGATTTCAGCGAGAGTCATTCCTGCCACAAGCGGGTTTCCAAAGAACCTACCAACAATGTCATTAGTGGGTTTTTGATCTTCTATTAGTTTAGAAATCTCGAGATAATTTGCCTTGATTTCTGAAGCAGTCATCATCCTTCCAGCTTCCTTGTTAGCGAAGAATGAATTCAACAAGTCTTTAATTTCAGCTAGAGTCATGCCAACCACAAGCGGGGTTCCAAAGAATTTATGTACGACATTTTTGCGAAAATTATTATAACCTCGTATATGATCATCCAGCTCACGGCCGTGGGTGGCAATCGTGTTGTCGTGGGTGGCAATCGTGTTGTCGTGGGTGGCAATCGTGTTGTCGTGGGTGGCAATCGTGTTGTCGTGGGCGGCAATCGCGTCGGTGATCGTAGACACAAGTGCGCCTGGTTTAAGTCGTCCACCGCTGGAATAAAGCGCAATAGAGTTTTCAGCGGCATCGCTCTGCCGTATCAAAATGTCATTCACGGATATATTACTGCTTTTCAATTTACCCTGTTTGTCTTGAAATACAACTAATTCGTTCGGGTCAACATCTATTAAATTTAACATCTCAGCGATTTCATCTTCAATTATTTTTTTTACATCCTCGATAGAACCCGCAGATGTTTCCTCGGTGGGTTCCAACATTGACAGAGATTGTCCCCAAATATCAATCATTATTGTTAGCGTAACTTGTGTTTTCAATTTATTGATCCTTGTAATTTCCCACTCGTGTATTCGTTTACAACAACATGAGGTGGTTTCCACGGAGATCCAAAGGATTTTAATGAAATCTCCGCGAGGACATTTAATACTTCACGGCCGCATATCGGTGGATCATTTAATTGTTGTGTTGGCAGCGTGGAATAAAAAATCGGAAACTCTTTGAGTTTCGTCGAAGAATTTATATACCGCATAAACTCTTTCGGTGGGGCTAGCCCATATGAATCGAAATAGACAATTCCACGTGGATCAATCGCGTATGCAACCCAGTGAGTTCCCGATCCGCTGCTGTTATCAAGATTGATGATACCGGTTTCAACGTTATTTGGTTTTCTTGGTAATTGATCTCTCATAAAAACCCCTCTGAAGTTTTTTATCGCTAGTTTTTTAGCAGCATCAATTAAATCAAAATTGGACATAGGAACCATAGGTTCCTCAACAATTGGGTTGGAAATCGAAGATTTGGGAACTATAGGTTCGGAAATCGAAGATTTCTGAATTAATAAACCGTTCCTGGTATTCTTCTTAGACCCGATCCGTTCACGGATCTCCCGCTGTACCATGAATACGGGGTTCCTGGTAGGTACAACCCCTTTCCCTTTTTTTTATATCCTTTCCCAGTTGCCTTTTTCAACGCCATCCCTGCCGCGGTACCAACGGCTCCCAACGCTGCCGCTTTCGCCACCGCTGGGGCAGCCGCTGCAATCAATGCTGGTATTGCGGCTAACAATGGAAATATACCACCTGATTTTATCATGTTCGCGACTGCGGCTTTTGAAAATTCTATTTGAACTCCTCGCTTATTTTTCATTGCATCATTGAAATGTTTTATTTGACGATCCGTTAATGATATTTTATGTGTACCGCCAGACATCTGCGCTGGTTTTAACGTTATTGTTGTTCCACATTCTTTAGCGGATTTTGATTTTAATTTCTTGACCTGACCATCAGTCAGCTTGACACTAACAACACTATATGTCATTTTATTGTAAAACACATTTATGCTTTCAATTGATCTAATTGGAAACTCTTCAAGTTTCATTTACAGATTTTCTACTGGTGCATCAACGAGTCTCATTCGTCCGCCAGCCCCTTCTAACAACATTGATTTGTCGCTGAGAATAACAGCAACCGCTCTATAATCAACACCACCAGGATCTATACGAGCCCTAAAATGTATGTCAACAACGGATTGTCTTGTTAAATCAAGATGTTCCAGTGAAAAGTAATAAATTGGATACAAGTTCTTAAAATCGAGTTGCGATATTTGCAAACCGGTATCAACATTTTGATCGCGACCCATATATGACAGCATCCGATGATACACACGTGCTATTTGGTTGTTTCCGTAATTAAGCTGTATATCCTCAGATGGTTCTTGTTGTCCGTTTATTCTCAGTGAAACCTCACTTACCCCTAACCGATCAAATATCATATGACTGCGTTCTTGGGAACCTAATCGATTCCTATTCTGCAGCGCTATAAATATATGACGTGGAGCTGAAACGCCTTGTTTTGATGCCAGGTGCCATGTAAATGTACCATTAACATTATCCTCTTTAGCATCAGTCGTTGTTGTTAGCCAACTTAGCA
This sequence comes from Unio pictorum, assembly GCA_030141615.1. Classification (NCBI taxonomy): domain Eukaryota; kingdom Metazoa; phylum Mollusca; class Bivalvia; order Unionida; family Unionidae; genus Unio; species Unio pictorum. The sequence continues at coordinate 4,835,840 of JARLTB010000034.1, read as the reverse complement.
ATGATTTACCACCGGTTTCCATAAATGAGAGCAGCCGCTCTTCCGTGGTAATTGTTGGAGTCATTACTGGCATCCATAATACTATTTTACTCAAAACAACTTTACCTTCATCGGCACCAGTACGCCAAATTGCATCATTGTCATTGCCTTTTCGCACTAATGCGATTGTGTGTTTGGCTCCATAGATGACTTTTCTTACATTTCTGCAGAATCCAAATATATGATGGAGTGGAATTGCACACGAAAACTTTTTCTCTTGTTCTTGCAATGCTAATTTTCGTGTTGCAAATCCTAAATTGAAATTATCATTAACGCCTCTAAGAATATCAAACGCAGCTCCTGGTCTAGCTCGACGTTCTGGATTAGTTGCTTCTCGTTGATTATCAACTGAAGTGTCTTGCGGTGTTAACACTTTAATGTATTGAAGGTGGTCAGCGTTATCAGAGGTATCCTTTGCAAACATCATAGATGGACCAGCCGATCTTGTATAATCATCGGAGTATCTTGCTAGTCCGATTATTGTTGTTGCAACATCAACCTCGCGGTCTATTGATTCAATTTCTTTTCCATCAATGAGATATCTTGCACTTTCAAATAACGCCATTATACCGTTGTTGACGAAACCAACTCGGATATTTGAATCATTTGCATATGGGGTATCAGCTGCAACATTTGTTACAAGTTTTCCTTCTACTTCAATAAATGCTTCACATGGCAAAAAGTATTTACTGGTATCTTGAACTTGAAGTTCAATTCGCGATCGTAGGTCGGGTTGTATTGCATGATAGGAATAGTATTGATAATCGCGGACGGAATCATCTTTGCGCACTGGGGCTTCCATATCTAACGCGGGATCAGCTGTTCGTTTAAACATTTATAACATTACTAGCGTTTTCAATTGGTGAATTGCAAAGCAATTTCATCTTTATAATTATTGTCGTTGAAAATTCTTCGAATTTCTTTTTTGTTTCAAACCACTTCCTGCTATCGCGTTCATGATAGCGCTATCTGTTACCGGTGGTGACGAAGTCAATTGCGCTAGTTTTTCTTCCACTGCGTTATTTATTACTTTGCTGATTTTTGCAGGCATCACTGTAGTTGATGGCAGCACCACTGACGAAGTCATTCCTGGTTTCTTTCGTACCAATGATGCTATTTTATCTTTCGCGGCAGAAAATGCCTTTCCGGCAAGATTTCCAACGAAATTGATTCCCTTATCACGGATAGCATCAATGGCTTTCATTGATAATTGTTTAGCTAACGGCGCCACCTTGGGAGCCATTCTTGTAAATAACCCCGCAATGGTATTGCCGAAACCATCTCCGTAATATGCTCTATAAACAGGCAATCGTGAGTTCACCACGTAGACGCTTACTGGTTTATCATGATTGTAGTGTATAATCATCTTGTTATAAAACTAATAGTTTTTCAATTAATGATCAATCGCTTACATCCATTGGATTTTCATCATAACGTAGGGCGTCTCTGTGATTTTCAACTAATTCAGCAATAAGTTCTCGATATACATCAATGTCCATGATACCGCCGGCAAATAATCGTCTACAGATATCAGCTGCTTCATTAATTACTTCCGGTGAATTATTTCCGGCTCGTTTCCCTCCGATGAGAACCTCTAACCTTGATATATCACTGAGAATGTTACCAGGGCATGTCACGGTAGAGTCAAAGACTCCAGCGTTGAAATCCTTTAGATTTCCAATCGAATATCCTTTTCCGCTTGTTTTCTCAGTTGTACCAGTTTCATCATACTCTTCAATTCCCTTTCTAAATTCTTTATATCCCAATTCTCTTTTATTTAAACGGCCAACCCCCCTATTCGTTTTATACAACCAATCAGCCCATTCATCTCGGCTTATTCTACTGTTCTTATACTCGTCTTTTAAAAAGTCTTTTCTGGAATGAAAGCTTTGGGCGGCAAAATTACCAAAAATCTTATAATGTTCGGGTTTTATTAATTGAGGTCGTTTGATTTCTGCTATAGCTCCTTCGGTGAGTTTGTCTATAAAGGAAACACCTCTTGGGGTGACGACATCAACAGGTTGTGGTTCGCAATTAAAAGCTTAGTTATTAAATAACTTAGTTATTAAATAATGTACCATCAAGCTAACGTATTCATCTTCGACAGGGTTAAACTGTACGACGCTATCCGCGAGTGTTTCAGAAATAACCTCGCTGGGGGTTTCAGAATTGTAATATCTGAGAACGGCGATGAACGATTTGTGTTAACGACGCGGCAACAACAACAACTACGTGAAAATGGAGGCGTCGCGGTGATTACTTGCTACTACGACCAGATCATCCATTATGCACATAACTGCATGGGCAAGTCCAGACTGATGAGCATTCTTTCAGGAGAAAATCCTATGTAACTTGTGTAACAAGTGTTACAAAAAACGCTAAAAAAAAATTTATTTTTAATAAAAATTACTGAAAGCCTATTTTATAGTAACGCTCACGTGGTTAAGATACGGGTTTTTCCTCGTTTAACATTTTTCTAAGATCACGAACCTTAGAACTAATTTCAGCTCGTTTTTGATACTCTTGGCCAAGCTTTTGACGTATTGCTTCAACGGTGCTAAATAGCGTTATGAATACATTAATGTCGTTACCGTACAAACAAGCATTGATGGATTTTTGAATTCCTTTCACGAGCCTGTACATCTTGAGTAAAACATAACGACCCTTACTACACTGATACTCAATGTCTTCCAGCCTTTCATATTCCGAGGCAATCTTGTCAGCGTCGAGATCTTCAGATAATAATACCCCTTTATTATTTAAATTTGAGATTTCAGCAATTATAGCATTTACATCATTGATATCCATTATTTATAGTTTTATATAAATATAGTATACTGTATCTCTAATTATTAAAAAAAAAAATTGGGGTCCTTTTTTTGAAGGACAGTACAATCATATATTGTATATATCTCCGCTCGAGTGTTGCGGCAGATTTTAGGCATACATAAATGGACGGCACAATGCCGTATATATCTCCGCTCGAGTGTTGCGGCAGATTTTAGGCATACATAAATGGACGGCACAATGCCGTATATATCTCCGCTCGAGTGTTGCGGCAGATTTTTGGCATACACATACTTAATTAAGGATGGGATTGCGATGTCCCCAAAGCATACATCTCCGGCGGGAGGCCTAAGGTGACAAACATCATCTTAGACCGCCCAGAAGATATGCTTGGGAGGACATTCACAACCATATTCAATGAAACGATGATGGAATTTGTGATGTAATGATGTGGGCGTGGTAAACCAAACCAACATGGCAACCCATGAAATCGAATTCATGGTTGCATGAGTTGGAAAAAAACACCAACCCACGCTACCGAGAATGCGATAGCATGAGTTACAATGTTGGTTTGGCTGAGGGGGATCGCCCCTCCCCCCCAATTAATAGAAAAAACATCTTCCGTTTCGCCATCAAATAATGTATCTGCTATGGGGACCGAACACGTAGTTGATAGATCTATGTTTACAAGACAAACACGATACCATTACACCACGGAATAGTCATACAGAATAGAGATTTTTTAATATATATATCTTCTGATATACTTAACAATAAGAGATTTTTAAAACAGACAATTTTATGCTGCAACAATGAGAAATATTTTAAACAAAATAATAAAGTTGTTAAATAAAACAGCGTTTTTACTCTGTTATAATTCTCTAGATAAAATACATTCACAAAGAGCTGTATACAAGGAATTTTAACCACGCCCACCTACTTCAATGAATAGAAAACACTCGCGTTCCGGCTGAGCGAACATAGGTAATGCGTTAGATTATAAAGAATTTTCGTACTGAAAAGAACGAGTTAGCTGTCTGCTTTAATGCTAGTCCACCCACCCCCCACACATGAGATATGTAGATAAATAAAAAATTTTGTACTGAAAAGAACGAGTTAGCTTAAATAAATAATGCAGTTTTAGCCCACAAGCGACAATAAAAAGTTTTATTCTCTATCGAAACTCATGTATCTCCATTACAGTCACGTGGGCGCGCCTAGTCAAGTACAGGTAATATAGCAGGCGACAAATTCCTTTGACGTCATAATACAAGGGAACTTAGTAGGTAGAGTGTTTTGAGTGGTTGGATTTATCCATAACGGATTTATCTCCCTTTAATCGTTTCAGGTGTATACGAATCTTACTTTATGACCATTTTTTTTAGACAGAGATGTTTTAATTAAATTTTGTGCAACAAATCGAATTGAAGGCACGCAAATGTCAAAGTATCTACTGGCTTCGTTTATCGAATGAAAGATTCTCTCCTCGCTGGTTTCTAAATCAAACGATTTAACTCCCCTAGGGCGTTTTGCATATTTGCCAGTTCCACCTAATTTTGCATTCAGACTTTGTGAGACGGCTTGAAGATTCTCAAGACAATTATCAGTCTTCACGCCATTTATGTGATCAATCACAAATCCGTCTTCGATTAATCCGTTATGACATTCAAAAATAATTCTGTGACAAAGATATGTTTTATTTCTAGCACTAAACAACAAATAACCCATATTATTCAGATATCCAACCGTTTTTTTTAGTCTGCGGTGCCTGACAACACCATCACTGGAGGCTTCGTAATTAACAAGCACTGGATGAGGTCTGAAATCTTGGCTCATTTGTATAATAATACTATTTGTCTAATTTATTATAAACCTCTTGATATAATCTTGCGGGGTTTTGATGACTTTGTCCTTGATTTTATCAAGGACGGAGTCATTGATTCGTTTGTCATAATAGCGTTTTAGTTCCCTGTATCGTTTACCCCCACAAGCAAGACACAACTGCGACTTTCCCCTTACCCCAACCCCACATTGGAGGCATGGGAGAGGACCTTTTGAACCGTTTCTCACGCTTTGCATATGATACCCACAGAATTCGCTTCTGCATGATTTGTTACACGGGGTTGTTGATCCAATCATAAGCCACTTGCAGTGATTCATTATACTATATTTTTCTATTTAAATACTTGTTTTAATTATAACATGGAGGAGTTCAAGAGATTATCGAAAATTAAGCCCTGGAAAAATACTAAATTCAATCTTGCTAGGGAGTTCCAAAGATTATCGAAAATTAAGCCCTGGAAAAATACTAAATTCAATCTTGCTAGGGAGTTCCAAAGATTATCGAAAATTAAGCCCTGGAAAAATACTAAATTCAATCTTGATAGAGTCTCTGATACACCAAAACGTCTAATCGGTGATAGAACTATACTCGGTAAAATCAGGGAGTGTTTTAATGAATTCTACCGAGACGGTGCAGCATACTGTTGGTCGACATTTCGAATTATTGATGAAGATGTCAATGTACCCATCATCGATGCTACTATGAACGATGAAAGAGCAACTGAGATAATTTCACACCTTGGCGTAAAATCCAAAGGTGGAAATCCAAAGGATTTCATGCAAAGCAATTCCCATGAGAAATTCAAGGGTGTAAAATCCAAAGGTGGAAATCCAAAGGTGGAAATCCAAAGGATTTCAAGCAAAGCAATTCCCAAACAAAGCAATTCCCAACAAAAGTATTTTTTCAGAATAAAATTCATTATCGAAGTCGAAGGCAAATGGATTATCAGGGATAAATTTGAACCAATCCTCAAGGATAAAAAAACTGTCATTGTAAGTAGAGATTCCAAACCAGGAATTCTAACTGGAATTGACAAACCATACTACGAGAGATCTTATCCCGTAACAGCAATCGTTTATGGGATATATCCGTTAAATGATAAACCCGATATTACAAAACTAGCTCCTATGAAATATTCACCGTTGACTTCGTCAAGGCTCAATTGTGTAGCAACACGGGTAATGGAACATTTCACAAATGCATCCCGAGGAAATAAACTAACTGATCTGCGACGTAGGAAAATAACCGAATGGGAACTGACAGTGAAACAGCACGGTGCAAAGATTTCTGATATAGCTAAATTAGAAGCATCATTAAAATTCCCAATATCAGTAACAACAATAACCGGAGAAGTATTATACGAACCGAAATATCAATCGCGAGGGGCTCCAATACAAATTATTGATCATAACGAACACGCGTGGACACCTGCGGTAACAATATTTCCACGAGAACGAATCGTGAGATATATCCCCCCGGAATTTTCCGGGGATGTTTTCTATGAAGAGAAATTATTTGATGCTATTCATGCGTTGTGTAAAGATGATCCTGTGTCAGTGTGGTTACTTAGTAGTGCTGGTTCCGAATCAGGATTTGATCAATTTGTAAGACCAAATGGTGAATTATATCGCGTTGAAGAATTAGATAACAGAATGAGAAAAATCGCTAATGATTTTTCACCGGAGAGTTCCCATGAAAAACTATTGACGGATAGTTTTACTATTCCATCAGTGGTAGCTCACTTCGCAAGAGAAAAAAACTCATGGCGTCCAACACGAAGTGATTTTCTCGAGGACGTTAAATTGAGTTGCATCGAATTTGGTCATGGAGGACTGTGGAATACAAAATACCATCGTGACGGTATGATTTCAATTGATATATCCGCGTGTTATCCTGGAAGTTTTCTCGGGTATGGAGAATGTAGTAACTATTTTAAACGATTTGGACACCCCACGCATGAAATGACTCGTGTTGCGATTAATGGACCATTACCTGATTTTGATTTAACCGGATTCGCTCGTGTGATATCATTTGAACTCGCTACAGGGTTACATCCGTGTAGTTATGTTTGGCTTGGTAGACATATATCTGAAAAGGCCTGGATGCCAATAGTGTTACTACGATATATGATTGATTGTGGCATGCTGATATCGTTGATTGTTTCCGAAGCTATTATATGCTATCGAGCTCAGAAAGAAGTTTGGCTACCACAACCCGATCTAGATCGTATAATTAGCGAATTGCGAAAACAGTGTCCAGATTTCAATGAAGAAGAAATCATAAATTGGTCTAAGAAGTTATTTGAAATTAAAAAAGAACAAGCAAAGGATTTTGGACGAAGAATAATCGGTAAATTTACCCAGGGTGGAAGATACGACAATGCAAAATTTTCCTCGCGGTTGATCATAGACGTCGCTGAATACGATTTTCTTGTAACGGATTTAACGAAACAGGGAAAACTTGTATCCCGTAAGGATGCTTTTCTATCCAATGGTGAGAAATTGGGTACGGTTGTTACCTACTGTGATGGATATAATTCCCAGTACACACATTTGAGAAGTTCTATGCTAGCTTATGCTTCTATCAATTTATTTTCGATGATAAATAGATTTCCTAATACCGCGGTTAGAGTACCTACTGATTCGATGTATATACACAATAAATACAAATCAGATGTAGCTAAATTCACATCCCAGGAGGAAGCGTGGGGGTGTTGGAGATTTAAAAAGGAGACGCTACATGAGTATTGTGAATCGGCAGATGTTACCATGGATGAAAAGTACTTAAAATGTGATGAGATTCAATCAGAATTTTCTAATGCACCACCGGTATCTGATCCAATATGTAGATACAAGACAGTTTATTTAAACGGTTGTGGTGGGTCAGGAAAGACAACTCGTGCAATTGAATTATATCGTCGGAAAAATCCTACGGATTTCACAAACATGATTGTGTTAACACCGACTCACAGACTCGCCAGAGAGATGATACAGCGAGGGGTAAATGCCTGTACTTATCATAGTTTCTTTCGATGGAAAGGCGATGAATGGACCCCTGATCGAATGGGTGATAAATTCATTCCTGAAATCATAATTTGGGATGAAATATGCACGGTATCGTTGAGAGTATTACAAACATTTCTCGAGTGGTTGTTAAACAAAAACACAAAAGTCGTCATGTGCGGTGATCACGGCCAACCACCACCATTTGTCGGTGGATCTCCACATGAATGGCTAAAGGGTTCTGTAGACTATTATGAAGAAATTAATACCGACCATAGATCACTTGATGAACAATTACGCGAGTTCAAAGCACTGATTAGATTACAACCGGATAAAATCCAATGCGAAATAGCGCGTGAAATAATTTCAGAAACTCCCATGAATGATTTCTGGGAAACGTGGAGACCAAATGATTTGATAGTAGCAAGTAGAAAAATAGTCAGAGACACACTTCAGATGAAGTTATTTGAAACGCATAAAGAAAAATTTGCAACACTTCCAGTACCGTTGTGTTATAGGCCTTCGGATACACGAAAGCAGAATATTGAAGTTGATATTCCAGGGAAGAGTGAAAAGCAGATTCTGGTGTTAAATGATATTGTGCTGGTTGATATCAGCGTCGTCGAAAATGCATTGCGTGCTAATAAATCCCCATGGACGCTAGGATACGCAGCGACGATACATTCTTCACAGGGATTAACTATATCGGATACAATTGTTTGGATGGTAGATAATCGCATCGAATGGTCGAATTTAGTCTATCTCGCAGTATCCAGAGTACGAAGAATAAATCAGCTTCGAAGAGTTGTCCTGACAGAGTCAGGCGATGATGAAATCATTTGTGGCGATGATGACACCACAATCAACGCCGACAACGTCAAGGATATAATCAGAAAAAAACTCTCTGGTTATAAACAACAGGATAAAAAAAATAATAGAAAATTTGACATTGATGCTGAATTAATAACTACGCTGAAGCAACAACAGAATAATCACTGCGCGAGTTGCAATTGTATAATGCGTTGGCAGTATTCGGTTAAAGATCCTCGCCAATTTACCGTAGACAGAAAAAATAACAGTCTCGGTCATGTCAGAAACAATGTGATGTTGACTTGTCTTGAGTGCAACAGACGCCGGGGTGCAAGCACAATGCCTCTGGCATCGGGTGCTAATTAAGACCCCGCGGTGGTAATTGAGTATCCTCGGGAATTACCTGTAGTTGTTGTCGAGTAAATCCTCGCTGAGGAGCAGTTGAATCCAGTTTATAGATTGCTGGTCTACCAGTTGATCGTGTTATACTAGATATCTTGTGTGCAGTAACACTCCAAATAGGATCAGTAGCCCTTTTTTTACCACCCTCAAGCTCTCCTGGTTCGTATAAGTACCTAACAGTGACATTACTACCAAGAATTGGTTGGGAAACGCTAGCGTTTCTAGGGAAATCTTTTTGTGGTTGTACGGGTATAGACTTCTTTTTAATAGCGTTCCTAGGTTTCATGTTGATTGTTCTAGTGATCTCATTATTCAGTGCGGTAATCACAGCTGGTAACCTTTTGACCCATTCACGGGATCGCTTTTCTTGAATGAATTCTTTTGCGTATTGATATCCAAATAACCGCTCAGCAATCGTCCGATTAAATCGTTCGACAATGGCCTGATCGCGATGTAGCGCAGTATGCCCTCGTCGTATGGTGACATTATGATTTTTCATTGTAGATAGAACCGCACCCTGAAATTCCTTGCCAGGATCAACCTGCAATAGATTTGGCCAGTGCAGAGGACCTCGTCGATAAATCCTTTCAAATGCAGAAGCAACTTCAGTGGCTGATTTTGTTTTTAACGGTTCTGCTTCTTTGTATCGACTTGCAATATCAACTACGGTTAACGCATATTTGTAACCACGATCATGTGGCAAAAATAATATATCAGCCTGATGAACTTCATTAGGAGCAGTCACATCAAAATGCGAGAATTGAATTTGTTTAGGCGGTGGTAGATAAATTTGCCATAGTGCCTGTTTGGATAACCAATCCGCCGCTGTAGTTTTTTTCACTTTTGCAGCGCTAGCGAGTTTATGGACTGCTGATTTACCCCTCCAGTATCCTCTTGGGGAATAATAAATTGATTCCATATTATTAATTACCAGCACCCATCATCAATTTGCCTTTCATAGCTGATTTTACCAACCACGAAGCCAACTTTTCTTTAAAAGATTTATCAGGAATAGTATTTAACGCATGAATTAATTTCACATCCGCGAGATGCCTGTTTTGCAGATTGCTGCTTTTATATGCAACATCATGAGCATGACACGCCTTATCAATAGCGTTTATCGGATACTCGCCGGATCGAGGTTGATTTTGATCATCAAGTCTGATATCTAATCGTGTTCCGGGACCACAGTAGCTATATCCTGGAAGGTGCTTTTCTCCGGGGTACTTTGCCCATGGGGTTCCAGGGAGCTTTGCCAATTTGGCTGCGATATCACCTCCTCGTTTTTTTTTAAAACATCTCCGGATTGTAAAATCTTTGATTTTGTAGAAATAAATCTAAACTTTTTTTATACCACATGTTGCACATCTACCAGTTAGTGCTGATCTGTTATTTTTAGTTGTAACCGTCGTCACATCATTTGTGCTAGTACGCGTTTTACACTTCACACAATATAGATCCATAATTTATGTATAGAGATATGAATATAATTGATTTTTCAGCGACTAAAATAAGAGAACCAGTTAAGCATCATGCAGCGCTACCAAACTCTATCCGTGCAATTATAATCGGGCCATCTGGATCCGGCAAGACTCAATTGTTGCTCAATTTAATAATGAGATGGATGAAGTGGGATAAGTTGTATTTAATTGCTCCTAGCGTAGATGATCAACGATGCTATGAAGTGTTAAAGGATTTTAACGAGAATGCATCAGAAATTAAAGGTGAGAATACCATTGATTTTATAACTGATATTGACGAGGCGCCATCCGTGGATGACCTTGATGGGAGCATTAACAATTTAGTCGTATACGACGATGTGATGTTAGACAATCAAAAAAACCCAGCTAGAATATTTTCCCGGGGGCGTCACAAAAACACTGATGTGATATATGTCACTCAACGCTACACTCAGATTCCAAAAGTGATCAGAGATAACTGTAATATTCTTGCTGTGTTTAACGGCGTTGATACACATACGCTACGAAATATTTGGCAGACATGGTGTTCCGATATGGACTTCAATCAATTTAAAAATTTCTTTAGTCATGCTCAGTCAACCCCGCATGGATTTGTAACAATAAATTTACATGATCCTCGGACACGATATCGTATCGGACTCGATCAAATATTTGGTTGAAATCATTTATTATTTTTGTTAACCAGAACTGAAAGTTCCAGCAGCAGAGAGGGTGGATGACCACATCGTTGCGACCAAAATTGATTAAAAAATCGTAAAGTCTCCGTTTGCTAAATGGAGACTTATTTTTTTTGGTTAAAATAAGGTTTCGTAGGAAGCATTATTTTTGCTTGAAAACGTGGTCTGTTCACCCTCTCTGCTGCTTGCCATGTCACACTTTAGAAAAGATTTCAGTTTGCAAAATGGCGGCGGCCACATGGATTTCAAAATGGACGTTTCAGCAGAGGTACACAACAAGCATGTATTATACCAGCTGTGATACTTCACTAGCTTCGAGCGGCGGGACAGAAATGGAGAGAAGATAGTGGATTTGCCAACACCAATTTTGAAGATTGAACGAAAATATGGCTGTACATGGAATGTTGGTATACCGCACATCGTGCTACTGGAACTGTATTGTAACGTGCCATGGAGAACAAAGCAATATGGCGGACCTAGGGCGCGCTGACTGGTGATGACAAAATATGAGTGCAATAGTTCTGCAGGACTGCATGATGATATCCCGGGCGAAAGCTAAGGAATGCGATGTTATCGTCACGTCAACGAAACACTACCCCAGATACTCAGAAGCATGATGGAAAAACCGGCTACCACATAAACATGGCGGCCATCACCGGACCACGTGGAGAGGCGCACAATGAAGATTTTCATTGCCATTATTGCCTGAATAATAGGGTTCTCATTTGGTTACGAGTAACCCTCTTTGAATAATCTCTATCAGAAAAAATCTAATTTGATCATTTTCGGTACCTCCGCATTCAAAATTCTTAACTAAAACCACCCAACAGTGACTACACTTTTATATGTTGCATAGACATATTAATTCTTTAAATTTGTTAGGGACCTACTATATGTACGCTAATGTACTAGAACTTTAGAACGATAGGATGTTAAATAAAAATTCTACGACTTATTTATTTGATTCAATTGCACAGGTGGCTAACACAATATTGGGTTGTTTATTTTGTCCATTCTACAACTGGACTGAATTTGACACAAGTACGGCTTTTACGTTTTAGGTGTGGGCGGCGTACGTGGCTGTGCTGTCTTTCTCTTTGCGTGTATGCTGGCCTCCTTTTCCGGACCTTTGCCTCCTTTTCCTTGACCAGGGCTCAGCAGAATTTCTAGCGATATGAGAAAATTAATTTTCTCTCGCTACCAGTGCTATTGAACTCCACCAGTGAGATCCTTAGGGATTTATGATCTGCCTGTCCCAAGTCAGGGTAAAGGAGGAGGGTTGGGCGTGGGGTTAGCACCCCCACCCCGTAAAAAGAACGACGTTACAGAAACGTCAACAACAGAAAAAACAGAAAATTTTATCCTGGGAGAGGATGGGTCTTCATCACGAAGACGCATGACGCTGGGTGGTGAAAGCCGAAAGGATGCCACAAAGCCGACTACCCTTTTGTCTACCAGGAGAATCAACATCGGCACATGGAATGTTAGGACCATTTATGAGCCAGGAAAGACGGCGCAGGTAGCAGCCGAGATGAGGATCAACAACCTGGCCGTGTTAGGCATCAGCGAGACACGGTGGACCCAAGCTGGACAATCACGACTGATGACAGGAGAGCTGTTGCTGTACTCCGGGCATGAAGAGAGCGACGCACCCCACACGCAGGGAGTAGGCTTCATGCTGTCCAAGCAGGCACAGAGGGCACTGATTGGATGGGAGGCGCACGGCCCCAGGATCATCACGGCATCCTTCCGAACTAAGAAGAGGAAGATCAAGATGAACGTCGTCCAGTGCTATGCCCCAACGAACGACAGTGAAGAGGAGGACAAAGACCAGTTTTACAACAGACTGCAGAAGATCCTCGAGACCTATCCGGACAAGGACGTCACCATCCTCATGGGAGATGTCAACGCCAAGATTGGGTCTGACAACACTGGATACGAACCAGTCATGGGCACCCACGCCCTGGGAGAGATGAATGAGAATGGAGAAAGATTTGCAGACCTGTGTGCACTCAACAGCCTGGTCATTGGAGGCAGCATCTTTCCTCACAAGCGGATCCACAAGAATACATGGGTATCGCCAGACAGCGCGACAGAGAACCAGATCGACCATGTTTGCATTAGCAAGAAGTTCAGAAGATCCCTGCAGGACGTTAGAGTGAGAAGAGGAGCAGACGTGGCGTCCGACCATCACCTGGTGGTGGCCAAACTGAAGCTGAAGCTGAAGAGAAACCAGATGGAAGCGTCAGACAGAAGAGTCAAGTACAACGTCAGCCTTCTGAAAGACCCCAAGATAAGACAAGAGTTTGGTCTGACGCTGAAGAACAAGTTTGAAGTGCTTCAGGAACTTTTTCAAGAAGAAGAAGACAGTGTACTCAACAGCTGGCAGATAGTGAAAGAAACACTAAGAGCATCATGCCAAGAAGTAGTGGGGCCAAAGAAACACCAGCAGAAAGAGTGGATCACAGCAGAGACCTTGACCAAGATCGAAGACAGGAAGAGGAAGAAGGCAGTAGTCTACAACAGTAGAACCAGAGCAGCGAAGGCCAAGGCTGAAGAAGCTTATGCAGAAGCCCACAGAGTAGTGAAGAGAAACATCAAGAAGGACAAGAAAGAATACATAGATGGACTGGCAGCTGAGGCGGAGCAGGCAGCGTACAGCGGTAACATGAAACAGCTGTACGACATCACCAGACGACTTTCTGGGAATTTCAGCAAACCAGAAAGACCTGTCAAGGACAAGCAGGGGAATACCATCAACAGTTTAGACCAGCAGATGAACAGATGGGCAGAGCATTTCGAGGATCTCCTGAACAGGCTAGCATCCGCGAACCCCCAGACATTGAACCAGCTAACGTGGATCTCCCGATCAATTGCGAGAAACCGACCAGAGACGAGATCAGGAAGGTCATCACCCTGATAAAGAGCGGGAAGGCGGCTGGACCCGACGACATCCCAGCAGAGGCGCTAAAGGCAGACCTAGATGCGTCAGTGGAGATGCTGTACCCACTCTTTGAGAGGATCTGGGAGGAAGAAGACGTACCGGCAGACTGGAAGGAAGGTTACCTGATCAAGCTTCCCAAGAAAGGCGACCTCAGCAACTGTAACAACTACAGGGGCATCACACTCCTATCTGTGCCAGGGAAGGTCTTCAACCGAGTCCTCTTGGAAAGGATGAAGGCAACCGTGGACGCACAGCTGCGAGATGAGCAAGCAGGCTTCCAGCAGAACAGATCCTGCACGGACCAGATTGCGACGATCCGCATCATAGTCGAACAGTCCCTAGAGTGGAACTCCCCGTTGTACATCAACTTCATCGACTACGAGAAGGCGTTCGACAGCGTGGATCGAGAAACCCTCTGGAAACTCCTTCGGCACAACGGCATCCCAGCCAAGATGGTCAACCTAATCAGGAACTCCTACGGCGGCATGTCCTGCAGAGTTATCCATGGAGGGCAGCTCACAGACAGCTTCCAGGTGCGAACTGGAGTCCGACAAGGATGCTTGTTATCACCGTTTCTCTTCCTCCTCGCCATCGACTGGATTATGAAGACGTCCACCAGCGAGCACAGGAACGGAATTCAGTGGACTTTGTGGAGCCAGCTAGACGACTTGGATTTTGCCGACGACCTTTCACTCCTTTCACACAGCAAACAGCAGATGCAAGAAAAGACAAACGTTGTGGCAGCCACGTCTTCACAAGTTGGCCTCAACATCCACGAGGACAAGACCAAGATCCTGAAGATCAACTCCACAAGTACCGAACCAGTCATCCTGAATGGAAGTCCCCTGGAAGAAGTGCAGTCCTTCACCTACCTGGGTAGCATCATTTACCAGCAGGGCGGTACAGACGCAGACGTCAAAGCAAGGATCGGCAAAGCAAGAGCCGCCTTCATCCAGCTCAAGAATATCTGGACCTCCAAAGAGCTGTCCTTGACCACCAAGATCCGACTGTTCAACTCCAACGTGAAGTCAGTCTTACTGTATGGAACAGAGACCTGGAGGACGACCAAGACCACCATCAGGAAAGTCCAGACCTTCATCAACAGCTGCCTCAGAAGGATTCTCCGGATCCGCTGGCCTGACACCATCAGCAATGCCAATCTTTGGGAAAGGACCTTCCAACTTCCTGCTGAAGAAGAAATCAGGAAGAAGAGATGGGGCTGGATAGGGCACACCCTACGAAAACCGCCAACCAGTATCACCAGGCAGGCGCTGAGGTGGAACCCACAAGGCAAGCGGAAGAGAGGCCGTCCAAGAAACACCTGGCGACGTAACCTCCAGGCAGACACCACCAAGATGGGCTACACCTGGAACCAGCTAGAAAAAATGGCCCAGGACAGAGGACTCTGGAGATCTGTAGTTGGCGGCCCATACCCTGATAGGAGTGATGGGCAGTGATGATGATGATGATGATGACCAGTGCTACTGCACACTGCTTTGTAAGAAGCAATCCGATTGGTTGATAGGGTGGGTGTGTGTCGGTACTATTCCTACCTACCCAAGGGGCTTACATCTATGTTGATAGTTACTTTTTAGTAATTCAACATAATGCCCAAATTATTAAGTGCACTTGTATGCACAAACGCCCGTGGGGGCGGGGGAGTAATCCACCCCGTCCCCACGGGAAAACTAAATGACTAACGACATGTTAGTTATAAAAGTAGAACAAATGACCCTTAGTGACCGGTTTCTACTATAAACCTCAAATTCACTCACTCTCTCTCTCTCTCTATATATATATAAAGTTTCTTTCAACACGTTCAGGACCTATCACGTGCTTAACTGTTTGCTTCTTGATACAGCGCGCCTGATTACTCAATCAGTTTGTTTGCATGTTTGGCATAGCACAACATTTTTATACCAAGGATACGTGCTTAAATTGATTCATATATGAGCTTACTGTGTACTATAATGCTATTAAGGATATATCACGATAAGTTTTATAGTGTCGTTAGAGCTGCATGTCCTTGGGGTGTTACAGGCAAGGGTGAATAGACGGCATTTTACAATAAAATTATTGGAAAGGAAAGACTCAGCAGCTACAGCCAGATTAAAGTGAACACAGCTAATAAATACATTAGATTCTTTACATAACGTTAAGAAGATGAGGCAGAAGGGGAAAACAGAAGAATATTTGAAATGGAGTAAAGGCATGAATGTTCATATTTCAGACCTAAAACGAGATAAAAGTTTGTTTATCAACCTTAATATTCATATATGCACTTTTTATGTACTGTTTATATCTATCTATATACTTTTGAAAGAAACGTTTTATTCAAACTGAGGTCAGAAACTTGTATAACTTTCAAATTTGCAAAACATTCATGAAAATAGCTTACACTTAAATAAATGTATCACAAAATAACACATAACAATTAAAAAGTATCTAAATTTAAGAGTTGTGCTGAAAGTGTCTGGCCTTAATTTTTTCTTTATTATTGAGAACAGCTCAAATATCCTACTGACACACATAGGAAACCAGAACCTCTAACAAGAAATTATGGAATAATATTATCTTTAATTTTAATATGCCCGTAGTGGAATTAAACATAACTAGTGCGCATTTTAACGAGTTTAAATTGCATACATGTGGCGTGTGTGGTTAAGCCAATCAAGTTTAATGGCAACGACTGTTACACAAGGAGAAATACTAAAAGGACCGTCATTCGGTTTAGACCTAAATTCACAAAGAGCGAACCATAGCATGGTTCAAACTCACTAACACTCAACTCCGTGACATTTGCTCCTACTAATTTTCTAATTATTCCGGGCTAGGATATTCCATGGCGCCAAATCCCAATAATCACAAAAACAAATCTAAGAATTGCTTAAAAACGGGGCGCTAATATATGCGCTTACTCCAAATTTAACACATTACTCTTTAGGGGTAAACATTATGCAGAAATATTCTTTTAGTCGAAAGAAAATATCAAAATGGATATTTTTTTTGTTTTACGAAAGCGAGGTACTAAGAAAATACCGTCACATATATAAAGATAAATCATAGTATCAAGGTAAATATTGTTTAACTTGGTAGATACATTGTAACATATTTAAGATTTGATTTCCATGGTTGTTATTGCTCGGGTGGATGCGAGAGATAAACACCCCCTCCCCTCCAACGCTTGCATGTAATAGAACCCAACAACCAAATTCAGCTGCAGGCCTTCAAGAGTTGTGTAGAGCGCCTATATCATCCATGAAATTCGAAGTGCTTGTATAATCCATAAAATGGAGCAGTGTCATGCTTAAACATTTATGTATTAGGTCGTGTGTGCGTGTTGTGGTTTCTGGTCAATGGATAGCTTTACAATTTTAGTGATGGTTGATCGATTGATTTTTAATGGCGCACCAGCACTTTTAGGCTATTTAGCGCCATACAATAGGTTGTATTTATACATGGTTAAAATTACTAAAGGTTCAACATCGACCATACAGTAGTCCCCCTCTTATACGGCCACCCCTGCTGCACCGGGAAAGTGGCCTTATAAGGCGGGTGGCCGTTCCAGAGGGGGGCTAAATTTATTATGAGAAGTACATGTATATGTAATGTACGTAGTAAGAAAGCTACATTGTTCAAAACATTAAATATCTTCGTCTAAATGAAACATTAATCAATAAAAGTTTTTTTTGTTATAATAACAAATTTATTTCAACTGAATATACGTTACTATTTTTGCTTTCTTGGCGTAAGCTTGATATGCGAACGGGTATTGTTCTCATGCACATTGCAAATGGATTCAAAAACGTCATTTACATCTTGGTACATACATAATTATCTTTCCATTTACTCCATTTTCCCACAGCTGCTGAATAACCTTCTTATCGGTTATTACTTTGTTTATTCAAATTATTTCAACATAAACTTGTTTTACGAGTCTTTTGACGTTTTGTACATACAATTGTTCGGCACCCCCCCCCCCCCGATGTCGTCGAGTAGAATAACCGACTTTCTTCGAAAATAATGTATCCGTTAACGTGATGGCATTTTAATGTTTGGTAATGATTTATTCGATTACTGCTGACTGTATGCGATTTAATTATGCAGACAAAACTTGTGTCGAGTCTACGAAATACATCCTTCGTAGGAAGCCATTTTGTGTGGTCACGTGATTTTTCCGGTCTTTGTCTGGTACCCTAGTCTTTTTTAAGGTTGTCTGTGTGTGCCAATGTATAAAATCTATTTTTAGCCTATGCTGACCTTGTTATGATTATAACAATTACGTCTGGTTATAATCATCAACGAGAAGAACTCAACATAGGTGTTAAACCCCAAACTCAATCATAACATTATTGAGCCCATTTCCTGTAAAAATCGACTTTCACAGATAACAATATGCTATAAATTTTTGGTCGACACTTTTAACGGCGACTTGACACTCGGAGACGTGTTATCTACGATAGAGATAATCAAAATTGCTTACCTTACGTCAAGATTTGAATTAATTATTGGTTCTGGATACATTTAAAAATAAAATGTGGCCGCTCGTGAGGGGTAAATTTTATATTATTGCACAAAAATGCTGGCCGCTGGTCGCGTTAGCCGGGTGGCCTTTCGTGAGGGGTACTTTTGAACAGAAACTCGTCGGTGCCAACGAATTCTGGCCGTTAGGAGCGGGTGGCCGCTGGTCAGGGGGGCCGTACAAGAGGGGGACTACTGTATACAAAAAAATCAAATACATGTAGTTCAATATAAAATTATGTTATTTGTAACAGCAAAATATGAAGATTCCCAATCAACGGGAGATGTAAACAGTGTATGTTGATGAAAAGATGTTGAAATAATGGGTGGTATTTGTATTAGATAAAAATGCACTAGGTGATGATATACAAGTTCAAGTTTAAAATAAAGACTTCCTTCAGGAAATCTAAAATACAAGCCATAGATATAGTGATTAACTTTGCATTGTCATTAGTTAAATTCACATGTTCAGTATTTTTACAGCCATTTTTCTTTTCAAAGACGTATTTATGTAGTCATAGTTTCAAATTATTTGTAAAGTTTGCTGAAAATTTCAGATGCTATTCACTGATGATTGTTTCCAGACATTCCGATTGGCTTTCAAAATCTATTGCAGTATTTGCATCTGCATGCCACTAGTACCAAATATTTGACTCATTATTGTTTTATTTTGAAGGAAGTTTTACAATCAGAAAATTTAGTGGCTGAAAGACCCCAAGAGGTACACGATTTAAAAATCAAGCCATGTCAAGATGAATGTTTTGATTGAATTTATAATTTGGAAATGTGTTATTTTTTAAATCTGTTTACATCGGCACAGATTATTTCTGCCGATGCCAATCATACCGATTGTTCTAATAATCGGCCAGATTACGAGTATGGACGAGTAATCGGTACAGCTTTAACAGATGATCCAAATATTCTAATTT
Source organism: Unio pictorum (assembly GCA_030141615.1). Taxonomy (NCBI): domain Eukaryota; kingdom Metazoa; phylum Mollusca; class Bivalvia; order Unionida; family Unionidae; genus Unio; species Unio pictorum. The sequence goes on along the minus strand of JARLTB010000034.1, from coordinate 4,816,405 downwards.
TACGCAAAAATCATATTTCCTTAGCTTTTCCTTGTATTCTATAAGTCCGTATTTTAAGGTTAACTTTTGTATGGGTTTCCAGGTCTGATGTCAGGAGACAGAAGATTATTAATGGTCATTTTTTTTTGTTAATAATTGGTTTGCAAGATTTCCCCTCTCTCATCATCAAGAAAGTGATGACAATCATTTAATTTTATATTTAAGGAGTTCAGGGATGTTTCACTGAGATCTTCTAAATCTTGTACGAGATGTATGAAATGTATGAGATGAAAACTTGTGCAAAGAATGGACGGACAGGTATAAGCTAATAATAAATTACACAAGAAATACTCAGATTTGTTGGTTCTTTATATTCTAAAGAAATCTGATACATAAATTATCACAAGGAATCCAGTAACATGCAGACAAGACAAGGACAAACTGGTAGGAATATATACAGGTGACGATGGTGGTTGTTCCAAAGGTTACATCGTTAATTCCTGAAAAAAAAAAAAAAAAAAAAAAAAAAAAACAAACTATTATTTCATCATGACAAAGACTGACATTTTAACATAATGATTGGAAATTTAACAAAACACTCAAGGAAAATGTAAAATAAGTCTTTTTAAAGAGCTGAGGAGTGTTAAAAGCACAAATAAATTAATTAACAGGTCTTTAATCTAAAACATTCAAGATGCAGGAAGAAAAGATTCAATCAGGAAAGTAAAAGATAATTTTAATGGAACAAATGTCAGCTGAAAGAACTTTTGGCCCATCATTTACGACTCATTTTTAAAAGCAGATTTAAGATTGCCACAATCATTAGCTTTTCAATTTGCAATATGTAGTATGAAGCATCCAATATGTAATCATACACGTCCGATGAGGTAAAAGCATAATCCAAGAAGTCTAAAAGCTGAATCAAGGCAGAAAAAATGTAATCTACATATAACATGCTAAAATTTTAATAAACAATGATTTATATGCAGCACTTTTAACTTTACACACACACAGACTAGAATTCATCTGAAAACATTTAGCGCCAACTACGATTACTAGAAACACAGAAATACACATAGCTCAGTATGCATCGGCTTCCACACATTGTTTTTATTTGAGTAATAATAAAAAGCAAAATAAAATATGATTTATGTGATTTTGATAATAATTATTTAAAAAAAAGAACTGAAATCAGCCAGATGGTTGTATGGAAGAACATACAGATAATGTAACAGTATACTCCATTAACATTATGGGCATAGCTGCCAACCCCCCCGAGTGCAAAAATACTGATTACTTGTGACAAAAATACTGATTTTCAGGCCCAAATACTGATTTTTAAATTTCAATGCATATGTATCTATTTACAACATATACAACCATCAGTAAAGTTGGACAGTGCCTTACATAATTATTTAATGTCAAAGATGCATGTGTTGCATATTTGTACCTTCTGGAGTTGCACGTGTTCCATATGGGTGCCCATTCAAAAGGTGCACAAGTGCAACGTACTCAAACACAAGCTATTTATAGGAGCCCTTTCCATGCCTTATTTTTTTTGAATCATTGATTCCAATGTACCAATTTTCATTTATTATCTCATTTCTTTAATGTTCTTATTGAAATGTTTTTGTTCAAGCATAGGAATTATCTTTTGCAATTTTAATGTCTGAAAAACTTGTGCAAAATAAATCGCCAACAACATTAGTAACTGAAAAAGAAAGGTTTATTTCTAAAAGAAATTTAAAAATTATATTTCGATCGATGTGCATTAAGGTTCTCTTTGTCATTTATCTACGTCGTAAGTTCAGACTGAGTTGTGTGTGATGAAGCAGGAAGCTGATGTTTATTAGCTTTTTTGTGCTCTTGCATTTCATGGGCGCCTCCGTGCCCAATAGCGAAATCACGTTACACAATTTACAAAACGTCAGTTTTTCTCCTTTACTATATGGTTTCACAAATCTATACAAGACGGTACAAATATCCTTCCAGTTGTCTCTTATTTCTTCTGGAGAAAATTCTGAATATTCTGCCTTCGAATTTATCATGATCAGAAGCTGAATATTACGAAGACTATATACAGCAATAGCGGTAACTATTGCAAAATCCAATATGGCGGATAACGACAGGCCTGGTAGCCTCGATTTCGAATGAACCAATCGTATTGTAGAGCTGTATTTGTATATACATGTGATATATTCTGTCAAAATAGAACCGAGAGCGCGTTCTAAACTGACAATTCCAAAGAAATTTTATTATTATTTTTTAAAATAAAAAACGTATTTTTTGCAAAAAAAACGTACACCCGTATTCAGGTCCAAAATACGGGACAAATAAGGAAAAAACGGGACAGTTGGCAGCTATGTATGGGTACAGGAAAACACGATTATTTGAAAGTCATGGAGTAAAAAGACCAAATTCATCAAAATAATTTGAGCCAGTAATTGGTATTTGGGTACTTGGGAAATATGAAAGTTGAAATTGATAGCAAATGGTAAACTGAAACATCGTTTTAGCATCTGATTTCATCCTGGAATTAGAGCTATCTGACAAGTACATGTACAATGAATGCAGATGAAATGTATCATACTGATGACGACAGCAACCTAATGATCTGCTTTAAATTGCCAACATGAAAATTAAGATTTGTTTTTTCTGCTGTACAGCAAATGGAGAAAAATAAAAGAGCAAAGTTATGTTTAATATACTGTGAATTATATGAATTATACCCTTGTTAAAGTAGTTGTATTATTAAACAAGCATTTAAATGATTTCACAATAATCTGTCTAAGATAACTCATAACACTGCAAAACAGAAAACTAAAGGAAATAAAAATTAAAGGCTTTGAATAAACAAGCAATATATGCCTGGGATGTTACGTGTTGAAGATCGACTCATTGAAAGCGAGACGGGTTTTATTCACTCAACCCATGGTTCTCTAAATGGAAAGTGGGAGTACGGAATGAATACTGATGGAAAAGAAATGTGTAACATGCATCTTATCAGACATACTTACCATTATAGCATTAACAATGTCGTTATTGTTATTTTTGAGTGCTTTAACTGCTTTTGATCTGGACACGTTTGCTTGGGACATAACCAGCTCAATATCTTTGGCCTCAACTCCTGTGTCATCAATCTGAAATAAATAATGTTGTCATTATATCTAAAATGGAATCCCACCGAAAAATTCCAAGTGATAAAAAAAAAAACGTGTTCCATGTATTGGTTATTTCAAAAACTTAGACAAGTAACAATGTAAACTGGCAATAGATCCTTAATTCTCATAGTTGGTTTATCTATACCACCAGATATCTCTACTTCATATTTACAAAAGGTCTCACAATTGTCAGATCCCCACTGGACCCAATCACATATTTAACTTGTTAAAAGTAAGAGAAACTTGCCTCTTCATCTTCCTCGGATTCTTCCTGGATGGGCTGAGATACTGTGCTAGGCTGCTCAAAGTCCTGAATATCTGCTGGAGCCTTGAATTTCTCAGCAGCTGCCATCTGTGCTTGCTGACTCAGATCTTCAATCTGCAAAGGAAACAAAACTTATCTAACCAAAAGAAGAAAACTTTCAATATAAGAGACCATTCTCAACAAGCTGCAGAGGTTTCAATTTAAAAAGATTAGTGGAAAATAAAAAAACATACACGAATCTCTTGTATGCAACATATTTTCTACGAGATGAAAAAAAATTCAGAAAAATATTAGAAGTACATTCTTTCTAACAAATACAAAGGATATAAAGAAACAAAGTTTCTAGAGAATTTCAGATTTACCAAATTTGGTATCCCAAATATATATTTCAACACATTCCTTTTGCCCATTAAGCTCAAAGTACAGAAACCATCTAAAATGTTCTGAACAGTTTCAGATATGAAGTTTGGTATCCATGTTAAAAGTTTACATTTTCCCATGACAGTCTTTGCCCTTGAACCCGAGGTAATGGATATAAATTGCAAAACAGTATATGCAAAGTCAGTTTCTTTTAAATTGGCAATTAATATTGACCCATATCTACGCAATTAATAATTTTTTAAAATCAAATCTGCATGCATTGCTCCTTGTTTTACATTTTAGCAAATTGAAAGCAGCCCAGATCCTAGTGTAAGTCATAGACTTGGATTAACATTTAAGCGACAGCGAATGTAATTTAAAACGACAATTAAGACATCAGCAGTTATCTTGTTTAATTGCTAAAGACTAAGCCTGAAATTAATGTAAATTCTTTCCTTCCTTTTATACAATATTGTTACCCTTTTGACAGCAACCTATTACAATATGCCATCATCAATATGTAAAGTTTAGCACTGAATAACATGTATTCCTTTATCCCTGTCAAAAACTACAAGGAAATACAAGTCATTCTAAGCTATTTTGTTATAATGCAGAGCTGCCAACCCTCTAGTCTTCGCAATTAGTGAAAATTGGGATAATTATTAGTGAATTCTGACATAATTCATGAAGAGATCTTAGAGTCAGGGAATATCTGTTGTTACAAATGTTGAGCATGGTCTCCAGCCGATAAAGGAAGATACTCAAACAATACTTCAGCACTGGTAGCTTACAAATCTTTCATCGATGGCTTAAAATATTCAAGGGCCAAAATCTGCTGCAAGCTCTTAATTTTCCTAACCTCTATGTGCTTTTAGCTACCAATGTGTTTCCTCACATTGTCTCTGCCATGATGCCAAATTGTTGGTATATTCCAAACTACACTTCACTTTTCGTGCCATGCATTTCTTTTTCTTTGGTGGTGAAGACATTTTTAAGATGCAATGCCGAATGGTAATTGAAATCAGTGCTGAGGTGCATGCGATGAGCAAAATTCCAGTTAGGCCATAGCTCCTCTATATTAAAATAAACTAAAATGCTCTTTGCTGTTGTTGTTGTTGTAGTGTTTAACGCCATTTTTTCAGCACATGATAGGCTTTTTTGTAGCGATTAACGCCATTTTTTCAGCACATGATAGGCTATACATGGTGACCAGTATTAATGATTAAGGAAGAAACCATAAAACCCCTGGAAAGAACCACTGACCCACGAGAAGTTACTGCCAAACTTTCTCACATACCCACATTGGCCGATTCTGAGACTCGAACCCACGCAGAGAGAGATGAGACGGCAGTAACCACTTGGGGCCCCCTAAAATGTTTATTGCCGGGCCATCTGTACTAATTAGCTATAGCTCCATAATACCGTGACCAGCAGCACTGGAATGTTTCGGCAGCCGCCATTAAAACGACTATTACTTAATGGTAAATCGGTTATATTATTAAATGGTGAGGGTTGGCATCTATGTATAATGGTGTGGTATCATCAATTAAATTACCTTAGAATAAACTGTTGCTGAGATAGGATTAATAAATGCAATATCTTTATTTACCAAATGCAAAATATGGGCCACATTAACCTGCTTCTGGAACAAGGCACTTATTAAGAAACATCCTTTTTGACATTTTTTTCTTCTTAATACAACATGCCAACAAAAACAAATGTTTATAAGCAAATGGAAAAACTGAAACTCAACCAGCAAAACATAAATTTAGGCCAAAGCACCTCTTGTAAGGTTGTAGTATTAACAGAGGTACATATTATCATGAAGTTGAATTATTTACAATATGTATTGTGCTTGAAATATACCTATGACTGATATATGGGTTACTGTGACCTAATTTTGCAGAAATACTGCTGTACTCACAAGGACATCACCAAGTTTGATATGCCGAGACATAATGTAGTATCAGTCAGATCTATCAATAAATAACACGCATACACTGCAATACATCTCCATCTAAAGGCAGTTCTTGTGTTTTCACTTCTTAAAGGAATACATCACGTGTGTGGTTTATGATTAGGTATGCTTGTACTGATGTTATAATGTTACCCACCTTGGCCTCCCCAAAGACAATATATGTGTCAGAAGCCGGACTCTTGTACACATCTGGTCGGTTGATGACAAAAAGAATATTTTTTGATTTCCTAATTGTAACCCTAGTCACACCCTGGACCTGTTTGAGACCTGAAAGTACAAAATGATCAGACTACACTACTTGAATACTACAAAATTGCTAATGATCTTCATGTAACAGCTAAGTAAAGATAATTTTTAAACAATTCCATATGAGCAATAGCAATACCACATTGGAGGACTCGATTTTTTTTTTTTTAAAGATCAGGCACATGATGTTAGTTTTGAGAAGGAGCAATACCAAGGAACATGGATGACAAGACTTGAGCAGGGCTTGAAAACAGCACTGACAGGTGGCAGGTCCAGGACATGTCAACATGTGAAGGAGCCAAGTCTAGGGCCACTCATGCAATACACATTTTTAGACAAACATTACATCAGCATAAAGTCTAGACAAAGGAGGCTTCAAGTGGATGACTTTGGAATTTTCTCTTTCAAAGTAACAAAGTGAAGCCTCTTTGAATGAAATCAGACTTTAGGTCCTGGGACTTCAAAATAAATGTGGAAGGGTACACCTATTTATAAGTAAAATAGCACTGGCTCGCATACTTTTCTATATGCATTATTCCAGCCTATATTATATACAGCAAAAGATTTTGGGTAACAATGCATGTAAACAATTTTAAAAATTATATTTGTTGAATGTTTGCTCTTATTTAAGAAACAATTGTAAGACTGCAGAGGAATAGTTTTAATTTAAATTTTTATTGTTGTAAAAGTAGGAGGTTAATGGAAAACATCAGGTCCTGAACCTCTAAACAGCATAGCATTGTCCCTCAGATCACTGGCTGCAGCAGTGTACATGTTATGTGTAAGAACATTTTTGTGAAAGATCTTCCCAAGGTATACTTTTTACGAAAGTGTTTATGCATTCAGCCAAGAGAATTAAGATATTATCTACATATTACAAAATGTTACCATATGCATTTTTTGACATAACAAAAAAGAAAATAGGTCAGATGCAACGCTAGGAAGGCCTGGACCTTTCTCTTCTTAAAGAGGCTAGAGACGAACATAAATGCATTATCCCATAATCCAGGTCTCCATTACATCTGAATTGATAAAACTTGGGATTCAAGATATAAGCATCTGTACAACATTGTTTCAAGCATTTGTACAAATTGAATGAGGCATGCAACAGCTCGATTAAAACATCATCAAGAAATAATTTGCTAAAATAGGGATTATTAATGAGTTACCAAGTTGAGCTAGGTTTTGTTCTGAGAAATCTAAAATTTTCCCTATAAAGGTACAAAATATTCAGGAATATCATTATGATTCAGTCATGAATAATCCAGTGACAATTCACTATTCAACAGAGCTATCTAAGGGATTTTGAAAACAGATCACATGCCTTTCTTAACGAGTCTGGAGGGGAATGCTACTGCATTTTCCTACAACACCTTTTACCCATCTGACTCTACACACATAGGCCTGCATGTTAACTGTAAAACAGTGTAGTGTATGTTACGTTAAACATCAATTTGAACCATTTTACGTTATTCGTACAAATTATGAATAAAAAGATCCCTTTAGCCACTATATGTTGTGCAGTTTCACTACTGCCAAGTGCTATGTCATTTACTGAGGTTATTGAGACTAAATAATACAGCATCATCATTGCCGACTACAGAAACTGACAATAGTAACATTTTTATTCATTCCAAACTTTACATATGTACATATAAAAACATGAATGAAATCCACACTCTAATTACAATATTGAGGGTGGTACCTCTCAAAACAGTCATTATCCACACATGAATGACGATGTACATTCCAAGATATGCCCACATCTCCTGATGCTGATTTCATACAATTTCCAGTCTTACTTTTAATCGCTTATTTCTTGGCAAAATCACATTTCTTTCAGAAGCTTTTCCACCAGACATGCAGATTAAAAAAAACCTGAAACAAATCTTTCTCATTGCCTAGTGATCTCAGCTTGATTGTTGAACCAACACAAGAATCAAATTCATTGATCTAAAACACGCCAAGGTCATCACTCCACTATGCAAGTGGGACTTTGATCGCCTTTTCATCCGATTAAAAATCACTTGCAACTGGTGTTGAAATGTGACTAACATCAATAGTTGATCCATTTTCTAATAATGATCCATTACCTTTTAAAGTACTCATATCTGAAGCAGAATATATCTTTTTTTTAATTATCTCAACTACATGTGTTTCGTAAGGTGCAGACAATTCACTAATGTGCCTAAATTTAACCTCTCAGCTTTCAAATATGCCTCTACCACCATCACTGCATGTGCACACATACAGAAATCAGGATTAAACTGTGTAAATAATGATATGTATAACTAGTACAACTTGCATCAGACAAATGGTAAGATCGAGTCATCAAAGTTTGGTAAGATGGGGACGAAATTTATCATCATAACAAGCTGTACCAGTTTTTCTTAAAAAGTGGAAATGATGTGACTGTACACAGATATCCAACAAACAGTTAATGTTGCTGGTGGCCATATTTCTGTTACTCTAGGAGGTTTAACGTCAGTGTAACACCTAGTATACACTCCCCTGCCCCCACCAAAAAAAAAACAAAAAAACTCGCTGGCACCAGAACTGGGGTCAAGTGAAAAATTGAGGGTCAAGAATCTAACAAATTTCCATCTTACATAGGAAATTATAACTTGCATTAAATATCCTCTTTTTAAAACGTACAAATCAACAAACATTCACAATAATCAAAGAAAAGCATTATTTATTTCTAGTTTAATGATTTTGGACTAGAACAGTTACAATCTGTATTTTTTTTTTTTGGGGGGGGGGGGGCGGGGGCAATAATATAATCAGTATGTTATATATAACCTACATATGCCAATAAAAACAAATGAATAAACTTTTTTCAAAACCACATGGCAGCTAATGTATTGCTTATATTATAAAATGTGTACTTCCATAAGTTCTATTTTATTTCTTCCTAGAAGCTCACACTGGTCTAAGTGGTTAGCATCATCTCAGATGCAGGAGCCAAGGGTTCAAACCCCCAGCAGAGCCATACCAGACTCGTATTGCTATATTGTTTGACAATCACCATTATGAGGCTAGTGTTAGTAGTGGTCAGCCTCGTGTCAGGATCATGCGACAGGGTGGGACTTGATGCCACATCTCCAAAGCATAATGCCACATCACTGTAAACTGCCATGCAGTAACCTTGTAGCAATATGAATGAAAAATTTTGAAAACTACATAGAATATCCATTCACATACATACTTCTTTCTAGTACACATTTATCATATAGGATAATGGGCTATCATCTTTTAATACTTTAGACTTAGTTTTCAGCCTGTATCTTATTGCAACAAAGTTTCAGAGCTTGCACCCACCAAACTCCAGTGGCTTTGGATTTTTAGCAAGAAAATCAAATGATCTAGATATGATAACAGAAAAGAGTACCAACCCACATCACCAAATGTGATACAGGGCAATCCAGGACAATGGCGATACAACTGTTACTATCCTTATTAGAAATTAAAATTGCAAATTGGTATTAACCTGTTCTTATATTTTTCAGTGTGCTGCTATGTCCAAGCAATTTCAAACTGACCAAGCTGATTAAAAAAAAGGGGTCAAATGTTTGAGAAATCTACCATTTTCCCTACAAAGGTAACAATTTGTGGTGTATCATTACAATTTAGACATGAATAACCAGCTGCCAACTAACAGGCAGAAACTGTTAGTTAATTTCAAGGAAGAGTTATCTATGAGATTTGAATCTGACAGCCATGCTACATTGGAAGAACAATGTGCCATGCCTATCTTAAAGAGACTAGAGGTGAACACTAATGCATTATCCTATAATCAAGTTTCTATTAAAATGATAGTATGCATTTTTCAAGATCTAGGCATGTACAACTTGAATCAGACAAGTAATGGCTTAATTAAAGCATCTTTATCTTCATTTATCGATAAGTCGGGGAAAGAGTCATCATCTTTACAAGTTGTACTGGCCCAAGTCTATGTAAAAAAAAAAACCCAGAAAGGTCATTGTGATGGGTTGGGAAAAATTGCACTATATCATACATGCCAACCTCTGACAAGGAAATGGCGTAATCCAAGTGTTCAAAAAGCGTAATCCAGGCAGAAAAAGCGTAATCCACATATAACATGCTAAAATTTCAATAAACAACGATTGTTTGCACTTCTTGTTGTTTCACATGCTTTACTGTTTCAAGTTTTCATATGTATCACTTTTAGCTTTACACACATCGACTAGAAACCATCTTAAGACTTTTCTTTCCACACGGCCGGAAAAAGATGTCATGTCTTAATATTTAGAGTATTCTGTTATATTTTGTTTCGGGTTTTTTGGTTGCCTTTTTCTAATTTTGAAAGGAGATATTTTTGCCCACATAAATGCATAGACTAAAATAAAATATAATTTTTAAGCGCTAAAATATCTTTAGACTGGTTCTGCAGGAAATATGAATTAGAACATAGATTCTGCACGTAAAGATTAAATTTAGAAAACCAGTCTGCTCTCTCTCCTCACTAAGCATCTAGATGCTATAAATAGAATTTGAGGTCAACAGTAGAACCAGGTTAGCTATAAATAGAACATGATACTGTTAGGAAAGTCCACGGGCAAACGTACTCTTATATTGTAGTTATGTAAAAGCCGTCTTCTCTAATATACGGTCTGTGGGATTACCAGTAGTGGAATGTTAATAATAAAGAGAAAACAAATAATTGATATTTTTTGGGAGGTGGATATACAGAAAAAGCATAATCCATATACGTTTAAGCGTAACGCATAATTTAGTGTAAAAAAAATGTAATGATTACACCAAAAGCATAACGGTTGGCATGTATGCTATATGTGTCTGAACAAATATTTGCAACACAGTGCATTCATTAATTAATGTCAAGATTAATGTACTGGATTAGGTCTTTCTAAGTACTAGAAGTATACTTTATTCATTAAGCAATAGGATTGGAAGTAGTAAAAAGATGACTAAGGGATTGGAAAGACCACTGTACAAATACTTGATAAATACTAGTTACATATTAGGAACACTATTCTGGGAACTTGTATTCTGTAATGGGGCTGGGATGAATAAGCATCATTTAGAAGAATCTTGTGAACAGTTTGTAGAATTACCGAATCTCTAAAATCTTTTCACTAAGAGTGTCAACAGTCCAACTGAAAAATCAAAATTGACATTAACCTATGCTGGTAATTTCAAGTGTACTGTATGTTTACATGAACCAGGTCGAAAAAAAATCACAAGTTTCTGTTTTGATCAATGTCAAATCTTCCCTATTAGGACAACCAATATTGTGAAACATTGTTATGATGAAGTTGTGAGGAAAAAAAACAGTTGCCTACTAATTTCCTGTATTTAATAGATATATATGACCATATGAAACCAGCAGCCATGATAAAAAATACAGTGAGAAAAATACCCAGGAAAGACTTGCACCTAAAAATCATCAATTTCAATTCTATTTGTGATGACACACTGGGATGGCAAGGTGCCGTGCTTTTGTTAAAAAGGCATAAGATAAAAACTAGCGCAGCATCCAATAAGCATGGTTTCAATTAAATGTAAATTAATAGTACATTGGTTTGAAGCATGTACAACTTGAATCAGACAAGTAATGGCTTAATTAAAGCATCTTTATCGTCATTTATCGATAAGTCGGGGAAAGAGTCATCATCTTTACAAGTTGTACTGACCGATGTCTACAGAGAAAATGAGAAAGATCAATGTGATGGTAGTAGAAAAAATATACTACACAGGTCTAGACAACTATTTGATGCACGATTCTTTCACTCAAAAATGTTGATAAAGAATAATGTCAAGATCATTACAATGGATTAGGGCCATTGTATTGTACGGGGTCATTAAAGGTACTGCAGTAATGGCCCGATAATCTAAGCCAACATGTTTACAAAACTTCCACTCATCTACAAGTCTGAAAAATTAAAGCTAGGTTATGCTGTGATTAATGTAAAATATTTCCTTTTAAGGCAACCCATATTTTGGAACATCAAGATGCAATCTTAACTAACGCCTTGTGCAAACAAATTTCACACATCTAATGTCATCAACATATTTAACTAGAAGCCAATGGTCAAACGTGTAATAAAATGTGGAGAATGTCTTTTAAAATAAATATTTTTAAGACTGGAACATAAAATACAAATTTCTATTATTTTTTGGGATGGCAGGGTTCCATGCCCTAGAGGAGACTAAAGGAAACTACTGGATTTTTCTATAATCATGGTTTCCATTAAATATGAATTGAATGTAGGCATTTTTAAAGATCTCAACAGGTACAACTTGAATCAGACAAGTAATGGCTTGATTAAAGCATCTTTATCGTCATTTATCGATAAGTCGGGGAAAAAGTCATCATCTTTACAAGTTGTACTGGCCAAAGTCTATGTAAAAAAAAAAAACAGAAAGGTCATTGTGATGGATTGGGAAAAATTGCACTATATCATACATGCCAACCTCTGACGAGGAAATGGCGTAATCCACATATAACATGCTAAAATTTCAAGAAACAACGATTGTTTGCGCTTCTTGTTGTTTCACATGCTTTACTGTTTCAAGCTTTCATATGTATCACTTTTAGCTTTACACACATCGACTAGAAACCATCTTAAGACTTTTCTTTCCACACGGCCAGAAAAAGATGTCATGTCTTAATATGTAGAGTATTCTGTTATATTTTGTTTCGGGTTTTTTGGTTGCCTTTTTCTAATTTATCTGTTTATCTGGAAAATTTTTGAAAGGGATATTTTTGCTCACATAAATGCACAGACTAAAATAAAATATACTTTTTAAGCGTTAAAATATCTTTAGACTGGTTCTGCAGGAAATATGAATTAGAACATAGATTCTGCACGTAAAGATTAAATTTAGAAAACCAGTCTACTCTCTCTCCTCACTAAGCATCTAGATGCTATAAATAGAATTCGAGGTCAACAGTAGAACCAGGTTAGCTATAAATAGAACATGATACTGTTAGGAAAGTCCACGGGCAAGCGTACTCTTATATTGTAGTTATGTAAAAGCCGTCTTCTCTAATATACGGTTTGCGTGACTACCGGTAGTGGAATTTTAATAATAAAGAGAAAACTAATAATTGATATTTTTTGGGATGTGTATATACAGAAAAAGCATAATCCATATACATTTAAGCGTAACGCATAATTTAGTGTAAAAAAATGTAATGATTACACCAAAAGCATAACGGTTGGCATGTATGCTATATGTGTCTGAACAAATATTTGCAACACAGTGCATTCATTAATTAATGTCAAGATTAATGTACTGGATTAAGTCTTTCTAAGTACTAGAAGTATACTTTATTCATTAAGCAATAGGATTGGAAGTAGTAAAAAGATGACTAAGGGATTGGAAAGACCACTGTACAAATACTTGATAAATACTAGTTACATATTAGGAACACTATTCTGGGAACTTGTATTCTGTAATGGGGCTGGGATGAGTAAGCATCATTTAGAAGAATCTTGTGAACAGTTTGTAGAATTACTGAATCTCTAAAATCTTTTCACTAAGAGTGTCAACAGTCCATCTGAAAAATCAAAATTGACATTAACCTATGCTGGTAATTTCAAGTGTACTGTATGTTTACATGAACCAGGTCGAAAAAAAATCACAAGTTTCTGTTTTGATCAATGTCAAATCTTCCCTATTAGGACAACCAATATTGTGAAACATTGTTATGATGAAGTTGTGAAGAAAAAAAAAACAGTTGCCTACTAATTTCCTGTATTTAATAGATATATATGACCATATGAAACCAGCAGCCATGATAAAAAATACAGTGAGAAAAATACCCAGGAAAGACCTGCACCTAAAAATCATCAATTTCGATTCTATTTGTGACGACACACTGGGATGGCAAGGTGCCGTGCTTTTGTTAAAAAGACGCAAGATAAAAACTAGCGCAGCATCCAATAAGCATGGTTTCAATTAAATGTAAATTAATAGTACATTGTTTTGAAGCATGTACAACTTGAATCAGACAAGTAATGGCTTAAAGCATCTTTTTATCTTCATTTATCGATAAGTCGGGGAAAGAGTCATCATCTTTACAAGTTGTACTGACCACATTCTATGGAGATAAACAGAAAGATAATTGTGAGAAAAACGTTACAATACAGGTCTTGATAAATATTTGCAGCTCATTTCTTTCACTAATCAGTATCAATGGAGAATACTTACTATAAGATCACTGTAATGGATTAGGAAGAATGTCTTTTACAAGTCTTTATAAGCACTTGTTGTGCAATGTATTCTAACCAACCAATATCAATGGAAAGCAATGCAAAAATCATTGAAATGGATTTGAAAGACCACTGTACGCGTCTTAAAAAATACTAGTTACATTCTAGGAGAATCAATTCTGTGAATTTGTATTCTATAATGGGATTGGACATATGGCTGTCATCTAGAAAAACATACAATGGTATACTTTACAGGTGAGTGTATGGCTTTTTAGCACTTCAATTTACAGTTCCTCATTGCAGTGCACTATATAACAGGGTAGTGTATGTTACGTAAACATCAATTTGAACCATTTTTCGTTATTCGTACAAATTATGAATAAAAAGATCCTTTTTGTTGCCAAGTGATATGTCATTTACTGAGGTTATTGAGACTAAATAATAGAGCATCATCATGGCCGACTATAGAAACCGACAATAGCAACATATGTATTCATTTTTATGCACTAGTTTTTGCTGGATTTTAGTGAAATAAAAACAGCTTACCTTGTATAATGTCTGTTATTCATATATTTCCACTTTATAGAATAATACTACATCTCATCATACAAGAAATCCTAGTCATGTAAACTGCTTTTTAATCCCACAAAATAAATCCAAACTTTACATATTGTACATATAAAAACATGAATGAAATCCACACTCTAATTACAATATTGAGGGTGGTACCTCTCAAAACAGTCATTATCCACACATGAATGACGATGTACATTCCAAGATATGTCCACATCTCCTGATGCTGATTTCATACAATTTCCAGTCTTACTTTTAATCGCTTATTTCTTGGCAAAATCACATTTCTTTCAGAAGCTTTTCCACCAGACATGCAGATTAAAAAAAACCTGAAACAAATCTCTCATTGCCTAGTGATCTCAGCTTGATTGTTGAACCAACACAAGAATCAAATTCATTGATCTAAAACACGCCAAGGTCATCACTCCACTATGCAAGTGGGACTTTGATCGCCTTTTCATCCGATTAAAAATCACTTGCAACTGGTGTTGAAATGTGACTAACATCAATAGTTGATCCATTTTCTAATAATGATCCATTACCTTTTAAAGTACTCATATCTGAAGCAGAATATATCTTTTTTTTAATTATCTCAACTACATGTGTTTCGTAAGGTGCAGACAATTCACTAATGTGCCTAAATTTAACCTCTCAGCTTTCAAATATGCCTCTACCACCATCACTGCATGTGCACACATACAGAAATCAGGATTAAACTGTGTAAATAATGATATGTATAACTAGTACAACTTGCATCAGACAAATGGTAAGATCGAGTCATCAAAGTTTGGTAAGATGGGGACGAAATTTATCATCATAACAAGCTGTACCAGTTTTTCTTAAAAAGTGGAAATGACGTGGCTGCACACGGAGAGCCAGCAATATAACAAACAGTTAATGCTGCTGGTGGCCATATTTCTGTTACTCCAGGAGGTTTAACGTCAGTGTAACACCTACTATACACTCCCCTGCCCCCCCCCCCAACTCACTGGCACCAGAACTGGGGTCAAGTAAAAAAGTGGGGGTCAAGAATCTAACAAATTTCCATCTTACATAAGAAATTACAACTTGCATTAAATATCCTCTTTTTAAAACGTACAAATCAACAAACATTCACAATAATCAAAGAAATGCATTATTTATTTCTTGTTTATTCCTTTTGGACTAAAAGTGTTATAATCTGTATTTTTCTTTTTGGGGCGGGGGGCAATAATATAATCAACATGTTATAAATAACATACATATGCCAATAAAAACAAACGAATAAACTAGTTTCAAAACCACATGGCAGCTCATGTATTGCCTATATTATAAAATGTGTACTTCCATAAGTTCTATTTTATTTCTTCCAAGAAGCTCACACTAGTCTAAGTGGTTAGCATCACCTCAGATGCAGGAGCCAAGGGTTCAAACCCCCAGCAGAGCCATACCAGACTCGTATTGCTATACTGTTTGACAATCACCATTATGAGGCTAGTGTTAGTAGTGGTCAGCCTCGTGTCAGGATCATGCGACAGGGTGGGACATGATGCCATATCTCCAAAGCATAATGCCACATCACTGTAAACTGCCACGCAGTAACCTTGTAGCAATATGAATGAAAATTTCTGAAAACTACAGAGTATCCATTCACATACATACTTCTTTCTAGAACACATTTATCCAAAAATCATATAGGATAAAAGGGTTATCATCTTTATATACTTTAGACTTTTCAGTCTGTATCATATTGCAACAAAGTTTCAAAGCTTGCACCCACCAAACTCCAGTGGCTTTGGATTTTTAGCAAGAAAATCAAATGATCTAGATATAATAACAGAAAAGAGTACCAACTCGCATCACCAAATGCGATACAGGGCAAACCAGGACAATGGTGTACAACTGTTACTATCCTTATTAGAAATTAAAATTGCAAATTGGTATTAACCTGTGCTTATATTTTTCAGTGTGCTGCCATGTCCAAGCAATTTCAAACTGACCAAGCTGATTAAAAAAAAGTGTCAAATGTTTGAGAAATCTACCATTTTCCCTACGAAGGTAACAATTTGTGGTGTATCATTACAATTTAGACATGAATAACCAGCTGCCAACTAACAGGCAGAAACTGTTAGTTAATTTCAAGGAAGAGTTATCTATGAGATTTGAATCTGACAGCCATGCTACATTGGAAGAACAATGTGCCATGCCTATCTTAAAGAGACTAGAGGACAACACTATGGTATTATCTTATAATCAAGTTTCTATTAAAATTAAAGTATGCATTTGTCAAGATCTAGGCATGTACAACTCAAATCAGACAAGTAATGGCTTAATTAAAGCATCTTTATCGTCATTTATCGATAAGTCGGGGAAAGAGTCATCATCTTTACAAGTTGTACTGACCGAAGTCTACAGAGAAAAGGAGAAAGATCACTATGATGGAGTAGAAACAAACATCTACCAGACAGGTCTAGACAAGTGTTTGATGCAGATTCTTTTACTCAAAAACGTTGATAAAGAATAATGTTAAGATCATTGCATTGGATTGTACAGAACATTGTACTGTACTGGGTCTTTAAAGGTACTGCAGTAATTGCCCAATAATCTAAGCCAACATGTTTACAAAACTTCCACTCATTTACAAGTCTGAAAAATTAAAGCTAGGTTATGCTGTGATTAAAGTAAAAAATTTCCTTTTAAGGCAACCCATATTTTGGAACATCAAGATGCAATGTTAACTAACGCCTTGTGCAAACAAATTTCACACATCTAATAAGTCATCAACATATTTCACTAGAAGCCAATGGTCAAACGTGTAATAAAATGTGGGGAATGTCTTTTTAAAAAAAATATTTTTAAAGACTGGAACGTAAAAAACAAATTTCTATTATTTCTTGGGTTGGTAGGGTGACATGACCTTGAAGAGACTGAAGGAAACAGTACTGGATTTTTCTGTACTCATGGTTTCCATTAAATATGAATTGATAGTACGCATTTTTCAAGATCTCAACAGGTACAACTTGAATCAGACAAGTAATGGCTTAATTAAAGCATCTTTATCGTCATTTATCGATAAGTTGGGGAAAGAGTCATCATCTTTACAAGTTGTAATGACCTGCGTGTATGGAGAAAAAAGAACATATTTTGTAGGATTGAAAAAATGTATTGTACATGTTTTTGCAAATACGAGCTGCATTCATTAATCAATGTCATTGGAGAATAATGTAAAGATGACTTTAATTGATTAGGAGGACTTTATAACTAACAGTTGTACACCTATAGTATTTGACACAAAGTGTAATCTAAAAGAAGTATAACTGCAAAGATAACCCGATAATTTAAACAAATAAATAAGCTGACCTAGAGTGAGCGAGTGATTTGGATTTTAAATGTAGCTTTAACAAGTTTTCAGTCATATCATTATGATGTCTAGAGTTTGGCAGTTTCATGCCACAGACATGTAGCATGATTGATGCCCCACAGTCACACTATCCCCATACCACGCTGACCAGTCCAAACACTAACATCTTAATGTGGAGTGCCTAGCAAGGTAGCTATTAGTAGAGGCAAATTTTTAAAAATATAATTCTTTGGTACAACTCGGCCAGGGTTCGAACTAGCAACCTCTAGCACCTACATCCAAAGCAGATGCTCTAGCGTTTAGGTACTTAAGTGGTCAGCTGATGTAAAAATAACAAAAAAGTACACCAAAATGCATTATGATAAGACTAAAATGCCATCGAGATCATCTGCATATTAATCCATTTATTCCTGTTTACCAATTTCATATGTATGGCCAATTGCCAACTAATTGCTTGTACATAATACAGATATCTATGACTTTACGAAACCAGCTGCTATGGTCAGCAAGAAGAAAGAAAACCCCGAAAGATCTGGACCTAAAAATCAAATTTCTATTCTCTTTGTGATGACACACTGGGATGGCAAGGTGCGGCGCATTTATTTAAAAGGCTCAAGATAAACGCTGTTGCATTATCCAGTAAGCATGGCTTCAATTAAATTTAAATTATTAGTACATTGGTTTGAAGCATGTACAACTTGAATCAGACAAGTAATGGCTTAATTAAAGCATCTTTATCGTCATTTATCGATAAGTCGGGGAAAGAGTCATCATCTTTACAAGTTGTACTGACCTAAGTCTACAGAGAAAAGGAGAAAGATCAATGTGATGGAGTAGAAACAAACATCTACTAGACAGGTCTAGACAACTATTTGATGCATGATTCTTTCACTCAAAAATGTTGATAAAAAATAATGTCAAGATCATTACAATGGATTAGGGCCATTGTATTGTACCGGGTCATTAAAGGTACTGCAGTAATGGCCCGATAATCTAAGCCAACATGTTTACAAAACTTCCACTCATTTACAAGTCTGAAAAATTAAAGCTAGGTTATGCTGTGATAAATAAAATATTTCCTTTTAAGGCAACCCATATTTTGGAACATCAAGATGCAATCTTAACTAACGCCTTGTGCAAACAAATTTCACACATCTAATAAGTCATCAACATATGTAACTAGAAGCCAATGGTCAAACGTGTACTAAAATTTTGGGGAATGTCTTTTTTAAAAATATAGTTTTAAAGACTGGAACGTAAAAAACAAATTATTATTATTGGGATGGCAGGGTGACATGACCTTGAAAAGGCTAAAGGTGAACAGTACTGGATTTTTCTATAATCATGATTTCCATTAAATATGAATTGTCATTACCCAGTTTTCAAGATCTCAGCAGGTACAACTTGAATCAGACAAGTAATGGCTTAATTAAAGCATCTGTATCGTCCTTTATCGATAAGCTGGGGAAAGAGTCATCATCTTTAGAAGCTGTACTGACCTAAGTCTATAGAGAAAAGGAGAAAGATCATTGTGATGGAGTAGAAAAAATATACTACACAGGTTTAGAAAAGTATTTGATGCATGAAGACAACACTATGACATTATCCTTAGAGCTGTACCGATGTCACTTTTTGCCGATTATGCCGATACCGCGTATAGCCGATTATCAAAATTGCCGATACCGATTATGAGACCGATTATTTGATTATCATATTATGTACTCAGGTATAAGCCGACAAATTTAGAAAACAATAAAGGCCTGGAATGGGGGTGGGGGTGGGGGGGTGGGGGGGAAGAGGGAAAACTTATCCGTGGGCCAATGTCAAAACTTTACAGGTTTTAGGTGTTTTTGTTGTCTGTTGTATCGGCAGTACATCTTGGGACAAAAATATCCGTGTTCTAAGACATAGGCTTGTTAAAAAAGTAACTTTCGGTGACCCGAAAATTATTAAACTTTTATAAAGTACTATTTATTATTGATTTTGTTATTATTTTGCATGTGCTTATTTTCTAATTTCCACAACACGAAATTACATAAAGGTAAAATACAGCCTTCATAATTCGCGGGTCGGTCGAGTTTACCAGGGAGACCATATACTATAATGTACAGTACTTACGCAGTGCAATGTGTGCATAGCGTCACTTAAATCATTTTTTATTCCCAAATATATTAGTTGCAGATTTTGCTTTATTCGTTGTTTCGACCAAAGTATATTCTTTCAGATAAAATTTCAGCTAATCTGTAATAGGTGTTTCATTTACTACGAATCACCACTCACGAGTTACTCATTTTCAATGATACAAGTGATCCTACAAAATGAGGTAATATTTTGAGTGTACAAGGGACACAACCGGTATAATTTACATCTTCACGCAGCGTGGTAATAATAAAGGCTAAATTTCGACATTATGCAGAGCCTATATTAATAATCCAATCTATGTGGGCTCTTGAAACAATGTGTCCAAATAAATTACTGCTCTGTTGTCCACAGACCGTGGGAGTGGGCGATTTTTTTTTTTTGCAAACAGGAAAGTTTCGCGGCACAATAAATATGTTCTAATCACTGTAAATTGAGGCAATGCTTTTGAGTTTATTGCCAACTTTCTATGAGCAAAGGTCATCGGCTTGCTTTGACAACAACAAATACTCGTTATTGCTGCGGCAACATCAGATAATTGTAAAACATTGAAATAGAATTGTTTTTTTTTGTTTAGTATATGTCGGTGCTTCAAAGGTACAGTAAAACCTGTTATGACTTATGAGAGACCGCCCCTTCTGCCAGATGGTGGCTTGGTGAAACACTAACAAAAGAAATAAAAAATAATTTTAAAAAATCCGGAAATGATTCTCACTTGCTAGTATTAAAGACAATGAGTTCGTTCACCCTCCAGGCATTACGGATTAACTGAAAGACAGACGACGTACTCAAACCTACACTGAAGCCCTTTCAAACAATTTCTCACTGGGACATGAGGACTATCGGTGTTTTGTGAGTTTTCATAAAGATAAAGAAAAAACACAAACCTCAAAATTGACTGTGTATATATCCATCATTACTCCCTTTGATGTTAATCTTACTGGCTATTCACATGACTTTGGCACTACAATGGCGGTTAGCGACATGTACTTTAGTCTGGTTTACTGCAGTTTACAAATGTTACCAGACGCTGGAGTTGAAAATTTCGCACAACTGGCGTTAAGATAAATTCTTTTAAAATACTTTATTAGAGCAATCTCTTTGTTGTAAAAGATTAATTGATGGTTCGATGTGTTTATCTCGATATATGGTTATTCGACTATACATTAGTGTTAATGAGCAACTTGTTTGCATACTGCATATATCCCGAGCTCTAGTGTTACAAAGTATTATGTTACGGTCAGTCAAAACGCGACTGTATATACAACTTTTATCAGGAAAAATTGGTTATTTAAAAAAATTATTTGCATTGGCACCGATTATTTTTGCCGATACCCGATTATACCGATTGTGCTAATAATCGGCCCGATTACGCGTACGGGCGATTAATCGGTACAGCTCTAATTATCCTATAATCAAGTTTCTGTCAATTTCATAGTAGACTGTTTTAAGATCTAAGCATGTACAACTTGAATCAGACAAGTAATGGCTTAATTAAAGCATCTTTATCGTCATTTATCGATAAGTCGGGGAAAGAGTCATCATCTTTACAAGTTGTACTGACCTAAGTCTATGGATGCAAAGGTTATAATGACCTGCGTATATGGAGAAAAAAAAAAACTTATTTTGTTGCATTGAAAAAATGTATTATACATGTTTTTGCAAGTATTAGTTGCATTAGTTGTCCCTCCCAGTGACATTATCTTGAAACCAGGCCGACCAGTTCCAACACTAACCTCTTAATGCTGAGTGCCTAGCGAGGCACATGTTATTACAATGTTTTAATAGTCTCTGATATAACTTGGCCTGGATTCAAAATAGCGACCTCCCGCACCTGCATCCAAGGCAGATGCTCTAGCTATTTGGCCACCAAAGCTGTCAGCTGATCTAAAAATAACAACAAGTATCCCAAAATGCATTATGATAAAACTGAAAATCTAGAGAGACCATCTGCATATTAACCATCTGCATATTAACCATAGTATCATATCTTCCAATCTCAACTGCAGTGCCCATGTCCTGAGAAACAATTCTAAATATATTGTAAAAATTTTGTACCATTGTTATTTTTCTTTTAAAGTATATAAAACTATCTCTTAAAAGGAAATACATTTTGCAGTGACATTTTGTTATCATTCTTCAATGTACATGCTCACAACTATTTTTAAATGACTTGAAAAAAGATAATTTAAAAACGTTCCATGATGTTCAGTGAATATTTTGTTCATGAAGATGAATGAAATGCTCCTATTTGTATGTGAAAAAAAAATGATATTTCTAGTATTTTGGTCCAAACTTGAAGTTTCTAGCACTGTTAGTTCAAAAGTTATAATAAATTTACTAAAATTGGACAACAAAACACTGAACAATTTGTTTACTTCACTCTAGAACATGTACTTCAGCATGCAGTTTCCCATGAAAACTTGTCACAAATTAATCCTAGAAATCTTTCAGCCAGATAAAGGTAATTAATCGGTATAATTTTTGTCCAAATTTTGAAGTCGACATCTTCACCATGTCAGTAACAACAATATTCTAACAATTTAAAAAACGGCTGCAATCAAGGTGAAAAATTCCAGACCAATTCCTTTTGAATCACTGTGAAAAAGAGAATAAGACCATGCATCATTAACTTGATTCAATTGTAACCAATCATTTATGTCAATATTATATTATTGTCGGAATCAGCCAAACTGTAAACTTCAATGTCACTACCCTAGCTGTCTGTTCACATCAGAGTTTTCCATCATTTTACTAATCGAGCATACCAAGATAATGGTGATACAGCTCTTACTGTCCTTATTAGAAATTGAAATTGCAAATTGGTATTAACCTGTGTTTATATTTTTCAGTGTGCAATTTCCCACTGACCAAATTGATTTTAAAAAAGCAAGGATGTTTGAAAAATCTACCATTTTCGCAACGAGGGCAACAATTTGGGGAATATTGCTACAATTCAGACATGAATAGCATCTGCCAACAGGCAGAAAGTACTAATTTCAACTAAGAGTTATCTATGGGATTTAAATCTGATAGCCATGCCACATTGGCAGAAAGTGCTAATTTCAACTAAGAGTTGTCTATAGGATTTAAATCTGATAGTCATGCCACATTGGCAGAGTAAGGTGCCATGCATATCTTATAGAGACTAGAAGACAACACTATGGCATTATCCTATAATCAAGTTTCTATTAATTTGATAGTAGACCGTTTTAAGATCTAAGCATGTACAACTTGAATCAGACAAGTAATGGCTTAATTAAAGCATCTTTATCGTCATTTATCGATAAGTCGGGGAAAGAGTCATCATCTTGACAAGTTACATTAACAAAAGAGAAAAATCACTGAAAATTGATATATATAAAATGTACTATACAAGTGTTGACGAGTATTTGCATAATGCCTTTCATTATGATTCTAGAATAGTTTCAAAGGACTGAAAATGAATCTAGTCCAAGACTAGAATTGTTTGTTACTTGTTTAGGTGAACGTAAACATGCTCACATTTCCTAAATTTTACGAGTTTGCAAAGTGTCCAAAATTTACCTGCATATTTACAAAAAAGACTGGTCTTTAAATAGGACTATGGTACCACACTGGGACTGCAGGGTACAACGAACTTCTTAAAGAGGCTAGAGTTGACACTATTGCATTTTTTTTTATGATCATGGCTTTCACAACAGGTAGTACATTAGTTCCAATATCAAAGCATTTACAACTGAATCAGGCAACTAACGGCTTCATTAAAGTAGAACTGTTCTGTAGAACACAGTTACAATTGAGTCATAAATTACCAGCTCCCAACTAATTGGGAAACCGTTAATATCAAATATCTAATGAAGCCATCTAGGGTGATTGACAACTGGCAGCCATGCTCTACTGTGATGGCAGGGTGTCATGCCCTTCTTAAAGAGACTACAGGTGAACAGTAATGCATTATCCTATCATCAAGTTTCTATTAAAATGATAGTATGCATTTGTCAAGATCTAGGCATGTACAACTTGAATCAGACAAGTAATGGCTTAATTAAAGCATCTTTATCTTCATTTATCGATAAGTCGGGGAAAGAGTCATCATCTTTACAAGCTGCACTGACCTAAGTCTATGGAGATAAAGGTCATTGTATCGTTGTGATGGATTTTACTATACTGGTCTTGACAAGCATCCGCACCATGCTGCATTCACTAACCAATGTTAATGGTGAATAAAGTAAATATCACTAATGGAAGATTGTAATATTCCATGTCTTTGTAAATGCTAGTGATACAACATTCTTCAACCAATGGAGAAAAGTATTGACAACTGTATTAGAGTGTAAAAGTACATTTAAAGTACAAGCAGCATCCTCTGAAAATTATGAATTTGTATTCTCGATGGGAATATGGCCATCTTTTACATGAACCATGTGAGCAATTGGAAAGATTTTCTATTAAGAAATAATTTGCAGAAATTGGTGACCTTTAGGGACTTTTCATTATGATTCTGTAATAGTTTCAAAGGAATGAATTCAGTCTGTAAAATTGCATCTGAAATCAGACTTCCATTTCAAAACAAAAATCAATTCTCAACTGTACTACATCAGCTGAGCAACATCAAAAAGAGGCACGAACAAGACTTTGGTCTTCACCCACCAATGGGCTAAATGAATATTATCCAAGACCCAAACTGTTTTTTTGTTGTTGCAAGAAAAAAAAATTCTCAAATCTATAAAAATGTTTTACCCCAAAACAATAGCTAGCTGCATTGATCGACTGAAAATCTAAGCAAGCAAGCAATTAAAACAGCAAACTTCACTCAACTAACTCAAGAGGGTCTTTGTTTAATCATGCATGTTTTTATTTTTTATTCACTTCACCTACATATAAACAACTCTCAAATTTAATTTCTCTAACATTTTAAAGTCTGCTTAATCATCATGATTGTGAAGAAATTCACAAAGTGCAAATAGTAAAATAATAAGAACAAAGAAAACCAAACCTTCCAAAACATCTGGTCATTGTTGCCAGTTTCAAAATGTTGCTAGCACCATTTAACACCATTGCATTTTCTTGCAATCATGGATTCCTTTAAATCTAAAGTGACTGTAGACTGTTTAAAGATCTAGGCATGTACAACTTGAATCAGAAAGTAATGGCTTAATTAAAGCATCTTTATCTTCATTTATCGATAAGTCGGGGAAAGAGTCATCATCTTTACAAGTTGTACTGGCCTAAGTCTATGGAGATAAAGGTCATTGTAATGGGTTTTACTATACGGGTCTTGACAAGTATCTGCATCATGCTGCATTCACTAACCAATGTTAATGGTGAATAAAGTAAAGATTACTAATGGATTAGTAAGAATGTAAAATATAGGTCTTCAAAAACCCAAGTGGCACAACATAGCCTCCGACCAATGGGGAAAAAAGTTTAAACATTTACAAAATGTTTGTAGCTGTCATATATTTGAAATCAACAGCTTATGCCATACTGAAACCTTTGAACTCAAAATCTCCATTGCCACAATTATTTGCATATTAAATGTGAGGCATTAAGCAACTGAGATTTCTGACAGACCATCTTCAAAGTAAGGCAGGGTACCACGTCCTTCTTAACAAAGACAGAGGTGAACACGCTTGCATTTTCTTAGAATCATGGTGTCCATTAATCTAAATTTACAGTTACCTGGTTTCCAGATCTAGGCATGTACAACATGAATCAGACAAGTAATGGCTTAATTAAAGCATCTTTATCGTCATTTATCGATAAGTCGGGGAAAGAGTCATCATCTTTACAAGTTGCACTGACCACATTCTATGGATACAAAGGTATTGTGTTATTGTAATAGATTTCATTACACGGGTCTTGACAAGTATCTGCATCATGCTGCATTCACTAAACAATGTTAATAGTGAATAAAGTAAAGATTACTAATGGATTAGTTAGAATGTAAGGTATAGTTTTTATAAACGCTAGTGGCACAACATAGTCTCCGACCAATGGGGGAAAGAGTTTTAAAAAATTAGTGTGTATACAACAATGTACCTGTCATGATCCTAGAAAAACTACTATATGAATTTGCTCTCTTGCTGGGAATATGGCCATCATTTAGATGCAATCTGTTGTGATCAAAACTGAATTTTCTTCTTAAGAAATTTTTTTTCTAAAATTTGTGATCTCAAGGATTTTTCATTAGGATTCTTTAATAGTTACAGATGACTCCAATGAAATTGCATCTAAAATCAAGACCTCCATCTGAAAACAAAATCATTTCATTGCTGTGTCACATTAGTGTTGTGAAATCAAAAAGAGGTACCAACAAGAGGAGATTGGTATTTATCAAAGAATGGGGTCAATGAATATAATAATACAAGACCAAATGTATACTGGTATACAGTTGCTTGCAAACATGTTCGCAAGAATTTCTTCCGTAAATGGTTTCTGCAGTCACAAATGTAAAAAAAAAAAAAAAAAAAAAAAAATAAATAACGGCATTTTGGACTCTAAATCCAAGTAACAAATATATTTACCAAACTTCAGTCAACAAACTCCAGTGGTTCTTTTTGCTTAGTATGCAAACAAATTAAAACTATTTATTTGATCTACACATAAACACCTACCAAATTTCATTGCTATAATAATTGTAAAGTCTGCCTTTTCAACTTGACAAC
This sequence comes from Unio pictorum, assembly GCA_030141615.1. NCBI lineage: Eukaryota > Metazoa > Mollusca > Bivalvia > Unionida > Unionidae > Unio > Unio pictorum. The sequence continues at coordinate 4,789,513 of JARLTB010000034.1, read as the reverse complement.
TCTCAAGGAATTCAAAATAGCCAAATAAAAAAAGCAAAAATACGCCAACAATATCTGGTCATGGCTGCCAGTTACGAAATGTTTGTAGCTATTAGATATTTGAAATAAACAGCTTGTACCATGCTGAAAACTTTGAACCCAAAATCTCAATTGCCACCATTATCTGCATATTAAAGAAAGTGTACACTCTTTACACGAGGACACTTTTATGCACTTGGCCGATACATTTAAAATTTGTTTTCATATTTAGAATAAATACCACATGCGAGGCATTAAGTGACTGGAGATTTGTGACAGACCAAGTGCAAAGTATGGCAGGGTACCACGTTCTTAACAAAGATAGAGGTGAACACTCTTGCATTTTCTTACAATCATAGTTTCCATTAATCTAAATTGACAGTTACCTGGTTCCAAGCTCTAGGCATGTACAACTTGAATCAGACAAGTAATGGCTTAATTAAAGCATCTTTATCGTCATTTATCGATAAGTTGGGGAAAGAGTCATCATCTTTACAAGTTGCACTGACCACATTCTAAGGATACATAGAGAAAACATTGTTATGGATTATTAAAAAAAAAAAAATGAGTATGATACAGGCATACATGCCAACCCATAACGAGGAAATGGAGTAATCTGAGTGGTCAAAAAGTGGAATCCAGGCAGAAAAAGCGTAATCCACATATAACATGCTAAAATTTCAATAAACAATGATTATTTGCCCTTCTCGTCTTTTAACATCCTGTACTGTTTCAAGTTTTTATATGTAGCACTTTTAACTTTACACACATCGACTAGAAACCATCTTACGACTTTTAGTGCTAAATTTTATTTTTAAAAATCCACATGGCCGGAAATAGATGTCACGTGATGCTGTTCTCTTCTCTTAATATTTAGAAGATTCTGTTTTATTTTGGAGATTTGTGACAGACCAAGTGCAAAGTAAGGCAGGGTACCATGTTCTTCCTAACAAAGATAGAGGTGAACACTCTTGCATTTTCTTACAATCATAGTTTCCATTAATCTAAATTGACAGTTACCTGGTTCCAAGCTCTAGGCATGTACAACTTGAATCAGACAAGTAATGGCTTAATTAAAGCATCTTTATCGTCATTTATCGATAAGTTGGGGAAAGAGTCATCATCTTTACAAGTTGCACTGACCACATTCTAAGAATACATAGAGAAAACATTGTTATGGATTATTAAAAAAAAAAAATGAGTATGATACAGGCATACATGCCAACCCATGACGAGGAAATGGAGTAATCTGAGTGGTCAAAAAGTGGAATCCAGGCAGAAAAAGCGTAATCCACATATAACATGCTAAAATTTCAATAAACAATGATTATTTGCCCTTCTCGTCTTTTAACATCCTGTACTGTTTCAAGTTTTTATATGTAGCACTTTTAACTTTACACACATAGACTAGAAACCATCTTACGACTTTTAGTGCTAAATTTTATTTTAAAAAATCCACATGGCCGGAAATAGATGTCGCGTGATGCTGTTCTCTTCTCTTAATATTTAGAAGATTCTGTTTTATTTTGGAGATTTGTGACAGACCAAGTGCAAAGTAAGGCAGGGTACCACGTTCTTCCTAACAAAGATAGAGGTGAACACTCTTGCATTTTCTTACAATCATAGTTTCCATTAATCTAAATTGACAGTTACCTGGTTCCAAGCTCTAGGCATGTACAACTTGAATCAGACAAGTAATGGCTTAATTAAAGCATCTTTATCGTCATTTATCGATAAGTTGGGGAAAGAGTCATCATCTTAACAAGTTGCACTGACCACATTCTAAGGATACATAGAGAAAACATTGTTATGGATTATTAAAAAAAAAAAATGAGTATGATACAGGCATACATGCCAACCCATAACGAGGAAATGGAGTAATCTGAGTGGTCAAAAAGTGGAATCCAGGCAGAAAAAGCGTAATCCACATATAACATGCTAAAATTTCAATAAACAATGATTATTTGCCCTTCTCGTCTTTTAACATCCTGTACTGTTTCAAGTTTTTATATGTAGCACTTTTAACTTTACACACATCGACTAGAAACCATCTTACGACTTTTAGTGCTAAATTTTATTTTTAAAAATCCACATGGTCGGAAATAGATGTCACGTGATGCTGTTCTCTTCTCTTAATATTTAGAAGATTCTGTTTTATTTTGGAGATTTGTGACAGACCAAGTGCAAAGTAAGGCAGGGTACCACGTTCTTCCTAACAAAGATAGAGGTGAACACTCTTGCATTTTCTTACAATCATAGTTTCCATTAATCTAAATTGAGTTACCTGGTTCCAAGCTCTAGGCATATACAACTTGAATCAGACAAGTAATGGCTTAATTAAAGCATCTTTATCGTCATTTATTGATAAGTTGGGGAAAGAGTCGTCATCTTTACAAGTTGCACTGACCACATTCTAAGAATACATAGAGAAAACATTGTTATGGATTATTAAAAAAAAAAAATGAGTATGATACAGGCATACATGCCAACCCATGACGAGGAAATGGAGTAATCTGAGTGGTCAAAAAGTGGAATCCAGGCAGAAAAAGCGTAATCCACATATAACATGCTAAAATTTCAATAAACAATGATTATTTGCCCTTCTCGTCTTTTAACATCCTGTACTGTTTCAAGTTTTTATATGTAGCACTTTTAACTTTACACACATAGACTAGAAACCATCTTACGACTTTTAGTGCTAAATTTTATTTTAAAAAATCCACATGGCCGGAAATAGATGTCGCGTGATGCTGTTCTCTTCTCTTAATATTTAGAAGATTCTGTTTTATTTTGTTTTGTTTTTTTCCATTGCATTTTTCTAATTTATCTGGGAAATTTTTGAAAGGGGACATGTTTGGTCACATAAATGCATAGACTAAAATAAAATATACTTTTTAAGTGCTAAAATATCTTTAGACTGGTTCTGCCAGAAACATGAATTAGAAGAAATGGAATCTGCGTGTAAAGATTAAATTTGGAAAACCAGTCTGCTCTCTCCTCAATAAGCAAACAGATTCTATAAATAGAATTAGAGGTCAACAGTAAAACCAGGTTAGCTATAAATAGAACATGATACTGTTACGAAAATCCACGGTCAGGCGTACTCTTATATTGTAGTTACATAAAAGCAGTCTTTTCTAAAATACGGTCTGTGGGATTAATGGAATGTTAATATTAACGAGAAAAACAATTGTTTTTTTTGGGGAGGTGGATATACAGAAAAAGCGTAATCCATATACGTTTAAGCGTAACTCGTAATTTAGTGAAGAAAAGCGTAACGATTACGCCAAAAGCGTAATGGTTGGCATGTATGTACAGGTCATTGTATTACACTGCATTCTGCATCTTATGTCGATGCAGATTGTGTAAAACCCAATGTAATGGATTACACAGGTCTTTATAGCTCGATCTGTACATTCTCCCACCAGTGTCAATGGAGAATGCCAATGATTACTGTAATGGATTGGAAATATCACTGCACTCGTCCTGACATGTACTAGCTTCATGTGGTATATGACCATCAATTAAAAGAAACTTTCATAGGGTATAGTCTTCAAAAAGGCACTTGGCTGGTACATTTATGATAGTATCTGCACATCTAGAAAGCTAATTTCCATATTGTATGTAACTTCTAGATGCCACAATAAAAAATTTGAATATTACTGGGATATAAAAATTAGGTTCGCTTTACAAACACAGCACATATAGATGTTTTATGGGGGAAATATAAATGTTCCCATTCATGCTAATTTGCACGTTATTGGATAATGTGGCCATCATACTGTCCACATCGTGGTACATTATGGGCGGATTAAACTTTATTAAAGTCAAACTATAATCTGGCACCATGTTTTTTAAAAGTACTTATAGGTCTGCTAACAAAACATAATTACTCAATCCACACTTCAATCTGCATCCAAATATCCAACAAATCTCATTTTGTAATGAATCTGCTAGATTTTGTTTCACAATTGTTCTTTTCGAAATGTAGACAAGAAAATAAACACATCACGAAAGACAAGGAAAACAAGTGTATGCCCCTTCTGCCATCACTGCAGGTGCAAAAATTAAAAAAAAGGAATAACTGACATTTCAAACAACTAGTACAACTTGCATCAGACAAATGGTAAGATAAGTCATCAAAGTTTGGTAAGATGGGGACGAAATTTATCATCATAACAAGCTGTACCAGTTGCTGCACGCAAAGATCCAATGCTACTAGCAATAGTCAATGTTGCAATTGTACTAGCAATAGTTAATGTTGCTGGTAGCATATTGCTTTTGATCCTAGATGTTTAACATAAAACCTGCAACCAAATGTTTTTCCAAAATATGTTTAAATTTAAAAATAGCATGGTTCTTATGAATGTGTGAAAAAACACTTGTGTAGTCCACCTTTTAAGATGCACAGCATTGGGGCACTGGGTATGCAAAAGCCTGCATAAAAAATCCACAAGATATACATACAAAAGTACAGGATCCATTATCTGTGCAAAAAGCGATGGTAATATAAAAGTAAAAATGCATAGTTAATGCTTTGAATATAGTAACTAATTTTCAAGATGTATTGACAGATCTACTTTCACACACACTCACAAGTCACAACTGACAATCCAATACCTTACCATTATCGCTGGTGAATGAGCGTGCCCATAAAAATACCATCAACATAATGAAAAAAATTTCAAACACAACAACAATCGCATGACTATGCTTGGGACAGAAATTATGTATGGCATATTCTGTGTGAAAAAATCCAATTGTGTCAAATGGGCAGATGCATATTCGTAACAAACAAGAAAAATCAGTTTTGAGAAACATGCAGGATGAAAATAAATACTTTGATTTTCAACTCTTTAAATTCAGCACCAGCATGTGCAGACTCGCATACACATTATGGATGTGCCATAAGAATGCACGCATGCCTAAACGCTTAACAATTCAACTCACCCAATTTTGACATCGCCTTTCTGGCTTTCTTCTCACTGCGGCTCTGTTTAGCTTTGCTAACTAGCTCTTCTTGGAGACCAGCTGCTTGTGCTACCTGCAGGGTAAAACAATCTCAAGTTGCTTCCTTTCTAAGCTCCTTAGCTTTTTAACATCCAAAATGTTTTGATATTCCTCAGTGTCTCGTACATCATAATAATCATTTCAGCTAAATACTGTTCATATTAATTTGATCTTGTGGAGACCGCATTAAAATTTGAATTGTCTTCATATGCCAGTTGGGATTAAACCAGCAACTCTAGCATTACAAGTCTGATTCTCTACCAGCTACCTGGAAAATGGTTAAAATCATGCCTAAGTGTAGAAGATGGATATATTTAGCTAATGGCACATCTTTCTGTGACCAAACTTGAACATTCAAGAAAACATATGAAGTAAAATGTATTTCAAAGCCAAACTCAGGTGATTATCAATTACTGCATGTTATTGAAAACACAATTCCGTGTTTAATCAACTCAAAGTGACAGTTTGGGATTACAGGTACAGTAAAAAAAAAAAAAAAATCAGATCCAGACAAGAAAGATGCATGCCAATAGGAAGCCGACACAAGATTGGTCAATCCCTGAAACAGCAAAAAATCAGAGATATTGGTTTGTCAGTTAAAATTTACCGGCATTATTACTTGTCTCTCTCCATCCCCCCACCCCCGAGAAAAAGGTGAGACTTTGGAAAGTAGCAATAATGTACAATGGTAACACAAGTTTCAACTGATGTTCGAGCTTCACACAAACCAATATCTCTGAAAAAGGCAACCTCACATTCCAAAGAACCTTTGTCCGATCCAGATTTTGATTTAACTGATTTTAATAACCTGATTAATTTCTGTAGACTGGAGTTCATTCCCAAAAATTTTAGAATAAGTTATATATATATATATATATATATATATATATATATATATATAATATAAGCCAATATATAAGCCAGTTTATCATAAAATAGTAAACTGGAAACCATTTTTTTTTAAACTGGAGGTTTGAAAACAAGAAAATGGAAGTTTCTGAAGCTGTGTCTATCACTAGAGCATGCTCTTCAAACCATGACCCGAGATCCAAGCATTTGAATCTTCTGGGTGCACAAGAAGCGTTTACAACGAAATATTGCCCATTATTGTAAATGATCACTTAACAGAGTGCCGTGAAGCTATACAGACTGAAGGCAAAAATTACATGACTGGCTTGAGTTGTGTCATGTTCCTCCAATTCAGGCATGGAATCCCCACTTTCGGATTCCGTGTCAGAGCCAGACTTTACTTCTGGCTTGTTTTCAGCCCTTGTCTCCTCTACTGGCTTCTCCACTGCGTCAGCTGGCATGCTGAAGGATAAAAATGTAATTCAAGTTAGCAAGCTGAAGACCAAAAAAATGTAATTGAGGAGTCTTCTCTTTTACACTTTCATTTAGTGGCATGAAGAGAATATTTGATAAGCCGCGAGAAATTAAATTAAAAATTCTGTAAATTTGGTTTTCATAAAGGCATGAAGCATGACCTGGCCTTAACTTATTTGGCCACGATACTACCTTTGCGTGCAATTCAGCTTCCTCATTCAACGGCTGATGCCGCCTTTTCACGAAGTTTCTCGACTGCATTCAATGGTTGTTACTGTTGCCCTACAGTCCGAATGTGTGGTCAAGAGAAAGTCTCTGATTGGTTACAAATGGGGCTTTTCCAAGAATCAGACCCAATTGTAACCAATCAGAAATGAATTAACTTTCATTTGGGCAAACTTTATGTTCAGAAACCAAGGATTACTATTTGAGAGCAGTTTCAATACATATGTTCTGTTTTTGAAAAATCGTAAAATGGTGGAAGCAAGAGTGATTTTTTATGTATGTACAAATTGTTTCAAACCATATCACATTAAATTTTCCTGGTTAATTTTAATGGAATTAAGTGCTGATGATGTGATATTCCAAACAAGGTTGCACATGATTTTGTAAAAGGTGTATAAATTGTAAAAGACTTGGATAAATAAAAAAAATATATCACTGTATAGACAAATTCATCTGGATTAATTTGTGAAAATTTCATGGATTAATATTGGATACAAAAAGAGAAATTAAAATAAGTGAAGTCATGTGGATGATTTTTACAAAATTTGCCAAACAGGTAAAAAACACTTTGGGGCACAAACAGCTAGACAGCCTAGTTTGGATAGGGCACATTAGCAGTGTTAGTGACAAGTTTGTTGGGGCTCAATGAGCTAAACATAATTTTATAATAAACAAATACGTACATGTTTGTTGGTAATAGTGATTCTCAAGTGTAAAGAATTCTGAATATTTTAATGAGCTATGTTCATGTTTTTGTCCCCTGAACATGTTGCAATTCCATCAAAATATTTGCTAGATTGACTATTTAATTCTAATTTTGTATGGCAACTTTGGTGAATAGACTAGACCCCAATTATGGTTTTTAGTGCAAATTTACACGACTGACCTAAACTATATTATATCTTGCCTTAATCTATATTGAATCTTCTTGAAATGAATCAAATACGAAAAAGAAAAAATAAAGAAGAAAAAAATCAACTGACCATTTACAATGAGGAATTTTACTGTCAAGATGAAACATATACAGATTCCTATTGCTATAATCTTAAATACAGTTGTTGTGTAATGACATTTTTCAGCACAAGATAATCTTGACACTACAAAACTGCTCTACATTCTCATCTAACACAATTTTCAGTCAATAGAGTACTCGTCTTTGTAAATTCTTTAATAAAAGTAGTATTAGCAAATTCGGATATAACGCAGTCGTGGCTCCTGAAAAATCTTATATTCATTCACACATGAAAAAATATTTATGTGTTTAAAGTTTATTATCATGGGAAGTGATCGCGTACGAGGTTGAATTTAATTCGATCATGGTGTGGTCTCTGCAATTTTGATTATACGTATGTGTATTTTTCTTTTTTTTAATACGATAAATACTGTATTTTCCGGCCTATAGGTCGATGTGGAGTGCAAGTTGAATTGCCCAATTTTGTGAATTTTCCATCCTTCGTCCATGTACAAGTCGATTCCGAGTATAAGACGAGGCCAAGTCAATAACTTGGCCTTGTATTTTATACTACCGGTAGTAACTTCCGGTTGCATGAATATTGATGGTATCGGCGTATGATATTCCATATTACCGGCAATATCGATTGCAACAACAGCTATGATCATTCCTTCCAGTTGAAAGTTTAAACCTACGGTAATTTTTTTTGAGAAACTTTGTCAAATACAATTACGGTACTTTATTCAGAGAACCATGCATTGGTACATACACGTGTCTAATTTATATATACATGTATAATTTATTGCATGAAAAGAGTACACACTGTGTACTCACCAGTGAATCTTGTAACATACATTGAATCCATAATACAAATATTTCCATCGAAAATATCCACACACGAATGTAAAATATTCAATAATTTTATCACAGATCATTATGTGAGTGAATTCAATGAAAAGAAAATAACAAAAATTATATAACGGGTGTACGTAATGAATGATGAAATAGTACATGTCCATAGATTAAATAATGGAAGCTAAAGTGTATTCTTATAACTACATGTACATCTCAGGATCTTTATGTCTCTGAATTCAGTCATTGTAAATTTCAGCACATTTTCCCACCCAAGCTGCTAGTCAAAGTTCTTTGAACTTGCCGCCCAGCTATTGCGTCATGTTCTTTTGATGTACTCTAATAAATACAGCAGGCAGAACTGGCTGTATTTTAACCACTGAATTATGTCACTGTAAATATCAGCACAGCTAAAATGATAAAGTACCGTAGAAACATGTGATTTGGGGGATTCAGTAGAATGCATAATCTACATTATTTTATAAATAATCATAGAACACTCGAGTTAATATGGATTACATCCCTTTGTAGGATCAATAAAAAAAGATATGCCGGTAATTGCTCACGCGTGTCCAACATTATACTGGAAAATCAAATATTAATGGACCAGTTATTTCATATCTTTTTTTTTTTAGGAACAAACAATATGCTTTGAATTAGTACAGTATACTATAGAGTATAGACCGTAAGTGTGCTATGCGGCCCGGTGAAGTTTTTACCGGTAATTGTTTTCTTTTATTTTATGTTTGAAAAATAAGAAAAAACATGCAGAATGCAAAATAAATAATGACAAAACTTACAAATATAAATGCAGTCATATTATTTTATGACAATTTATTGACATAGTAATTTAACATGAATTTGTACTTCTATGTGACCCGTTTTCGATTATGCCGATTATAGAGCAATATCAATAGCATACCGGATACTGTAATCCATATACAAGTCTATGCAATTTCAATGACAAAATCTATATACAAGTCGATTCGGAGTATAAGACGAAGACCGAACGTTCAAGTCAAAAAGTCTCGACTTGTACGCCGGAAAATACGGTAGTGTAAAACGTTTATTATAATTTTGAAAAAAAAAGAGTTCTAGTATGAATTCAAATATAATATGATCGTGGTGTAGCTTCCTAAATTTAACAATTTCACCAGTTTTGTGAAGTATTATGCTAAAATAAACATTATCAAAAATGCTACTGGTTACTGATCCATGATTAAAGCCAGTAAGTCGTCTTTGTGATTGTCTTCATTTAATTCTGTATACAATCGTTACACAAACAATAACCGACATATTCTTTTTCCTTTTCTTCATTGCGTACATATACAATACCAAGCAGAAAGTACTAAAAATAAAGTGCAAAACGTTTTTTCCATGGATTGCGTAGTGCTTCGCCAATGTCGCAATCTGTGATTTTATTTTCCTTATTAGCAGCAAAATATTATTGACATTGATGGCTGTTTAAACTTGTATATACAACCATTGGTTTGGAGTGGAGAAATTCAAGGGCCCCATGAAAGGTAACCACAAACTTTATATAAAATGCAGTGAAATTTATCTATTTAACTGTTAAATAAACAATTTCTTTGTCTATGCTGACAAACCATCTTAACAGTGTATTGTTACATCATAATCCGCGTATGCTGATATCGAACATGGAGCACGAGTGTTTAGAGATATTTTTTTTTTTTTTGTTGTTGACATTTCTGGTAGCGGAGATCAACCGGATTAAGCATTGTCTCATAATCTTTGTCGGATTTTCGCCCGCTCGCTAGTAATTAATATATATTTACTTAGACTGATATTTGTATGTGGATGGTAGGTAAAATTCTCTTCTTTCCATTCCAAATTAAATCCTTCAGAACACCCCCATTTTTAAAAATAATCCATGTCATCAGACCAGAGCACGTGTATCTCTACCATATGTTGACCCTTTGTTAAATTTCTGATGCACGACTGCAAGACAGCATCACTCCGCTACCACAAATGCTAAAGAATTAGGGATGTTAATATCGGTTTTTTTCCAAAACCGATTATCGCTTGTAGAAATCCGATTTTAAACAGATTATCGGTTTTTGTCCTACATTGAAATTACAAGAAATATATTCTTATAATGCAAGTTAGTGAATGCCTCTTGCGAATAAAAGATATTCATTACATACCATAACGTATAGATGCGCATTTTCTGACGGCATGGAGGACGATATTGTGGCTCCACCAAAGCCCATCAAATCACGGAAGGAATTGGATTCAACAATCGAAATTGGTAGCATGTTTTCAGCGACAAACTTAGCTACAGCAGCAGTAACTTTTTGTTGAAGACTATCAGGACAGTTTCTTTGTGTTCCAATAAAGTTGTTAATCACGGCTGAAAATTTGAAGGAGCCGCAATTCCGAGATGTTTGCTACGCAAATGTGCATGCAATCCAGTAGTAGTACCACCACTCCGACTTATTTGTTGTGAACATAGTTTACAGCGAGCCATGCTTGATGAAATGTTTTCAAAGTTTTCCCATACATCAGATTTATTTATACGACCAGCCATATTTGTAAACTTGAAAAGACACAACCAGCAGAGACCAGTCCTCAACAACAGAGACTAGCTATTAACAGTCTATTGTTGTCAATTTCGGACATCAAAGAACTTAGCGACTGGTCTGTCGACTAACTATTGACATCCTTCAACAATAAATGTATTCATTTACAAACACGCTGCATGGAGCGCTCACAAATTTTAAACAAACACACCTTCTTATCTGCTGGCCATATTGTATTAAAATGTAAACACTAAACAAATGCATAAATGAATTTTTTTCTGGCATTTTTTAAAATTTTCACTACAAAAATGGTAAAAAAATATTGAATTCGATTATCGTTTTGTAAAACCAAAAACCGATAATCGTTTTCAAAACCGATAATCGGAATTTCGATTTTCGTTTAACAACCCTATAAAGAATAATTATAAAAAAAAAAAAAAAACATCTTGTAGTCTATTCAGTAGGTAGGAGGAACTGTAACTACAATCTATCAAACGACGGCCACTTCATTTTTAAAAATGCACACAGATAAAATAGTTTGTTGAAATTTCAAAGGAAACAAATTACCTTTGAAGCACAGATTGTTGTGAAAAGGTACTCAACAAATGATAAAGAAATTCGTCTCAGTCATGCAATACAATTATTTAATGTTGCCTCCACAACAAGAAATGGGCATTTGTTTGGTTCTCCATAGCTATCTTTTAGCGGTGACTTCAATAACGCATGAACCCGTCATCAAAGAAAGCCGACTACAATCTTTCAATAAAAACCAAGACCTTTTATTCCAAGTTAGTCGGTATCAAACTTAAATAAAAGTAATGGAATCTGATGGGTTTTTGTATTTTCCAACGTGACAGGAACACGTTAACTGTGCCGTGAAAATTTCCTTTTTGTTTGGAAAATGTTTATGCTTACGAATGCTACCAACGGATGCTTAAAACGCAAACTTTTACAGACTTGGGACATATTGAAAAGTATATGTGCTTTGTCATTCATTACGCGATTGTGCTGTTTTTCAAACCAATTCAGACCTGTGACAAAATTATTGAATATTTTAAAGCTGTGTGTGTGCATATTTTCTATGGAATCACTTGTATTGTGGATTCAACATTTCAACGTATATGATGAGGTTCAACGGGGAGTACACGATGTTGATACTCTTATTCATGCTATACATTAGACATGTATATATAAACAGTATTCATGCATACATACCAATTCGTGGTTCTCTAAATAAAGTAAACTATTTGTGTCTTCACCATAGTTCTCACTAGGATTTTAAAACTAGGAGTCCAGGACTCCTAATTTGGTAAAAATAGGAGTCCCATCTGCAAAAGTTGCAGTCCACCAGCAAAAGTTGCAGTCCCACCAGACATCACGTACTTTCTTACACTTGGATAGTGTCGCATCCGAACTATCAGTTCTAGCAACTTTAGCACAGTTCTGAATCTCATTTAAATCTGCATCATTTTTTCGTTTAACCCCAAAATACTTGTTAGATTTGCAAATGGCATTTTGTTCAAGTCTCGATCTGTCTTGGTTTCGAGTTCGCATGCAATATTTATACAGCTACAATTAGAAATGAAATCAATTACAGGATTACGGGGCTTCGCTGATGTAGCAAACTGCGATTCTGTTTTCCATTTTGGTGACAAAATATACCATCTGGTGATATTTGTGGCGACCCCAATTTTGGCTGATAAAAACAGTACATACAGTCTTGCGTTTGGAGTAGAGAAAATCAAAGGCACCATGACAGGAAACAATGTACTGGAATATATTGTTAAAATAACAAGTCCTTGTCTCATACTGACATACCACCCTAACGGTGCACTGTTATATCATAATCCGCTAATGATGATATCTGGCCTTATTACTTTATGCAACTGACTAGTTAAAATCCGAATCCGCAGAAGGCGGAAACGTAAAATGAGTACAGTCAAGCAGATGACACTAATTTAAAAACAAATACCAGATGGAAGAAGAAAAAATACGTTTGCTGACACTTCAAAGAGAACTGATTACCTTTGAAGCACTGATATGTACTAAGCAAATAAAACAAATCTGTTTCAATGTTCTACAATTATCTGAAGTTGCCGCAGCAATAACAAACAGGTATTTGTTTGACCCTTCAACTGGAGCCTTTAGCGGCGCCATCATCAAAGTAAGCCAACGACCTTTGCTAAAAAAAAGACAGCAAAAAACACCTCAAATAAAAGCATTGCCTCATTTTTCTACAGTGATTAGAACATATTTATTGTGTCGCAAAACTTTCCTGTTTGCAAAAGAAGAAGAAGAAAAAAAAACAAAAAAAAAAACGTGCGTACGGAGGACTCGTGCATGGGCGATTTTCTGCGTCCCGGACCAAATTGTTTGCGTCCAAATACGCGTAATTAAGCGTTTTCGAGATCTCTGTTCACTAAAGGTGTATTTCTCGTTCAATATCCATCAATTTAAGATGTTAACTGTGCCGATGAAGCACATATTTTAACGCCCGCGTTTATTACCCCCAATCCCCTGCACTTTGTTGGAGTACATGCACCATTTTCTTCAGCTAACTGACCTGGTTGAATATAACACGGTTTGGTGTATAGCGCTGTCGATTTCTTTGGCTCCTGACTACTGTATTATAGCGGGGTCCCACTGTACCAATTTTAAAAATGAAAACCGCAAAGGATGTAAAAATACTTCTAATTCATAGATTTATACATTCTGATCCGTGAGTTGCCAAGGGATCCATGACACAACTTAACTGGCTAGAATGTGATGCAAGCCAGGAATGCAGAAATCAGATTAAGTTGTTTTTTTCAATGAAGTTGATATAGGGTTTAACGCCATTTTTCAGCACATGATAGGCTATACATGGTGGCCAGTATTATTGGTGGAGGAAGAACCCAGACCCCCCCCGACAAAATACAGGCAAGCTTTCTCACATAACTACATTAGCCGAATCTTGTACTCGAACCCATGCAGCCAGAGGTGAGGGCAGTGATCCATAACGAAGAGAGCTTTAGACCACTCAGACACTAAGGGGCCCCCTTTTCTGCAATGAAATGAATATAAATTAAAAAAATATGTTAATAGCGATGAAAGTGCTTCAACAACTATGTTCTGTACAACCTTCAACTGATTTTGGCATTTCTGGTTTCCAACGCATTCCAGCGAAATTAAGAGGACAGGGGAACATAAAATGCTAAAATTGATTAAAATGTTGATAATTATCTTGAATGAGACTAGACCTACAATGTAAGACATAGTACGTCTTTTGTGTTTTTTTTAGTGCTATATTTTACCAGATATAACAGCAGTGTAACAGTGTGTTCCTATGTCACTTGACATATGAACAAGTATTGTTAGTTTCATGAATATCTTGTACAAGGCTATATCAGATCTCTTGCACTAATTTATGCGCAATTAATCACTTTCTAGTCCTACATGCAAGACATAGCACATGTTGATTTTGTTTAAGTTATATGTCTTACGATCCAAATAACGGCCTTGTGTAGTCTGTTCCGATGTCAACATCGGAACGAGTAGTCAAAAGTTTCAGAAATATATCACACATACTTGGCAACCTATAAAGACACTCTTCCACTAATTTATGTTTAATTAATATACTTACTGTGCTGTTTTTATCCTGGTGGAATTAATATCTGACACGTGCCAATGGACGCATTTTCTTGTTCAGCTGACATAAATTTGAATTTGTTGAAATGTGACAGTAGTCTAGGTATGCAGAAGTACAGTGGGGCCTTGACTTACGAGTGTCCCAACTAACGAGTTTTTTGAGATACGAGTTGTCTCTCGGCCGATTTTTTGCTTTGAGTTGCGAGCTAAAATTCGGGTTACGAGCCAGCTTCAGATACCCCACCGCTAGTTGGTGCAGCAAACGTCACAGTGAACGCATCAACATCCACCAAGCTTCCCGTGTCTCACTCGTTCACTTTAAGCGGTCAGCTCGCAATGGAAGCATTAGTTTTGTGCTCGCATTTGTGCTTGCGGTTATTTTGCAAAGAAGCAGATGATATGCATTGAATTAAAGAAATAAATTATTGAAAAACATGACCAAGGTGTGCGTGTAGTCGACTTGACGAAGCAGTACGAGCGTAGCACTTCCACGATCTGCACCATACTGAAGCGGAAGGAGTCAATAAAGGCTGTCACGCTAGCCAAGGGCGATAAAATAATTAATAAACAGCGGACATCTCTCCATGAAAATATGGAGAAGCTGCTGATGGTGCATTGACGGAGAAGCAGCTCGCCGGAGATACCCTGACGGAGGCTATAATCTGCGAGAAGGCACGAGCTATTTACGCTGATTTTCTGCAGGTTCTCTACCTTCCACCCAACATCACCCCTATCCTGCAGCCCATGGACTTGCAGGTGATTTCTAATTTCAAGAAGCTCTTTACCAAGCACCTGTTTCGATGCGGATTTGAGGTGACGGAGAGCACAAACCGCAACCTTAGAGAGTTCTGGAAAGACCTCTATAACATCAGGATATGCTTCAGAATTATCGATATTGCGGTGTTTTTTTTTTAGGTCCAGAACGGATTAATTGCATTTCAATTCATTTTAAAGGGGAAAATGGATTTGACATACGAGTAATTTGAGTTACGAGCTCCGTCACGGAACGAATTAAACTCGTAAGTCAAGGCCCCACTGTATGTTCCAATCGGAAAATGTTTCTTGAACGAAACGTTGCTTGCTGTTCAAATACTTGATACTTTGATTTCGTTAAAATAAAACGGCCTTGTCGAAACCTACTCCGGCATTCCTCAGCCACCATCGCATTGCAACCAAGTGAAATGTGTGTCAAAGGAACATAAAAATGAGTTCATTTGCTAGTGTCAGATTTTGAGTCGATCACGATCAAGACAAGTAAGTAAGTATATCAATAACTGCTTAAATATGAGGATGAATGTTGATATTTATTGCCAAGTATGTGATAATCATTTACCTTTTATTCTCCTGTCAGTATAGTTCAAAACACGCTACACAGCGCTGTTGGTTAAGTAGTAAGACCCTGACCTCCAAAACATAAATATCAGTGTCAGGTCTTATATGTAGGACTAATCACTTTTCAGCCAACTGAAATGCAGGCCTACCAAACTTGGAGAAAAGGTTCCTTTCCTATGAGAAATTGAATTTATTGGAGAAAAGATATCACAGCAAGTCAAATCTAAAAAGAACATGGTTACTTTGTAAAAAAGTGTAATTCTTGGTTGCCAGTTGTATGTGATATTTCTCAAAATGTGACCGTTGTTAACTTTTAGTCGACACCAAGACACGCTACACAGCACCGTTACTTATGCAGCATGAACCATCAACCCCCAGAACAAAAATATCGGGTGAAGTGTCTTATGTGGTAGGACTAGAATGAAATAACTCAAAACACTTTCTTAAACCTTATCCGATTTCTGCATTCTGGACTTCCATTGTATTCCCAACAGATGAAAGGAACATGAAAATGTGTCCAATTGCGACCGTCAGATTTAGAATACATCAGCATGATGGCAGTAAAACAGGAATAATCAGTTTGATTTATAGTTGTGGAAAAGCATTGATACATTCTGTCAACATTTTCTCATTCTCCTTTCAGTTGACTTCGGAACACGGTACACATGATGATGGTCATTACTGGGACAGAAACATATCAAAACTAAAATAATAAGTGATACATCTTGTATCGCTAAACATGCAGACAGACTGGATTTTTACCGTATTTAGTTGTGTATAACGCGCACTTTTTTTTTTATACCTAGTTATCTTAAGTCGGGGGTGCGCGTTGTATACAAGAACTTAAAAAAAAAAGATTTTTTCCAGGTCGATCTGAAGAGGATGAAGGCACTCACTACTTGTGAAATATTAAATCCATTGTACATTGCATTGTAACTAAAATGTTTACCGGTACTAGCCGTATTAAAGAAATAAATAATGCTTACAAATAGTCTTGTTCTTTGATTGCTTATGTTAATAAACTGGTTTCACTTCACGTCACTGTGTCAAGTTTTGTTCTGTGCCACGGCCGGATATACATGTACATAACGACTGGCAATTTGTTCAAAAGCTGTACAAAGTGCCGCATTGGAGCGGAACAAATACCACTGTGTGGATTACCGTACTTGTTCCGTAAATGTTCAGTACCGTATTCCATAACTGTTGATCTAATCGAATTTTTCTTCATTTATTATTGGTCGAATTGAAATATAATATGTGTAGAATTCAACTAGTGTTAATGTTCTCATCAGAGCATCTGTTGGGGACATATATATTTTTGCGACTACGGGTTCTTTCTTACGGGAACACTGACACGTTGTGGAACAAAATAATCAATGTATGAAGTCGGGAAAACATTTTTTTCCTTTTTGGAAAATAAGCTTGTTACTTAGTTTTATTTCTCATCTTTAATCATAGTATTTGAGATATCTTTGCGATTATACAGTGATCAATGGCTTCAATGCTTCATTGACTCGGTGTGGTCTTTTCACGGTAATCGGCACCAGGTAAGCTTTGATGCGCTCAACATAGTTACAATGCTTTGTCTTAGTGAGCAGTGTTTAATTGATTCAGGACATACAGCGACTTTTCGAAAGTGATGAAGACAAGTGGAATTTGAGGGATTTGATGCAATAGACTGCGTCAACTAGACGAACATTTAAAGGGACCTTTTAAGGGCCAACAATAAAATCGGAAAGATACAATATCAATATTGCCACTTTTTCATTCACTATCTAAAATGACCAACTGTTGTTGCACTATGAAAACGGAGCGAAATAGCGGTAGTCAAAATTTTAAAATGCATTATATCACATGCGCGTTATATGGCAGAACGTTTTTTCCACTTATTTTGGGTCGAAAATCGGGGTGCGTGTTATACACACCAAAATACGGTATTTTAAAATCAGAAGGGGGTGCAAACAAAAGGGAGAGTTTGCAAATACTATATAATACCACAGGTGCTAGACACGAGCTTGATGACAAATTCCACAAAATCGCACGTTTCGAAAGCCGTAACTTCTGTTTGGTACAACGTAGAAAAGTAACTGATCGCTTGATGAATAGAAAAATATCTCAGGAGTAAAACAACCATATACAATGATTGTGTGGTTTTAAATACAGAAATAGCAGAATGAAATCGAGGGTCATGGGTGGAACCAAGTATTTGGAAGTTACGAACCTTCTCTTTTTATATAGTATCATAGAGAGGGCCCCATGTCAGAATGGATCATGCATGTAATCTAAGGTATTTTTGTCACTCTGTATGATTTTTTTCCTTTAGATTATTTTTTTTCCTTCACATCAAGCTCGCGTAGAGCACCGGTGTATAATACATGTCCCGAAGCGACAGCGGAGAAGAGAAATATTGGCAAAATAAATATCACGTTTCGAAATCTTCTTCGCTATTACCAGTACCAATCATATCAGTATTTTCCATATTGCTGAACAAAACATTTAAACATTACAGCAAGTAGTGTAACCGCGTTCTATATATAAAAAAACCCAAACAAAACCGTTTATCCTGAAATCGTGGCCATAACCTAAATCGGATATAATGGTTTGATTTGTAACTTCTTTAAAAGCAAATGTTCTGAACATAAAAATGACAAAATAAGTTTTACGTTTTCAACTGAGTCTGAGAAATACAAGGATGATATAGAAAAATTGTAGATCAAATGTGGATAATCCTCACATGTTATTTGGTCGTCCTGTCCGTCGCTGGATAGTTGATAGAGGAAGTATACTGACATAACTTCCGGTGACCTTCTTTGACTCTTCAGGAAAAAGGTAGATTTGGTATCTCGCGGGTGATGGCGACATGACAACAGTATACACAAGTAAACAGTAGATTCATATCATATCACCGAAATAAATGATTGATACAAGAATGAATTAAGTGGCTTCTATAGAAGATAATCATATCCCGACGAAATTGTAAATAGTAAGTCTGGTAAAAATGAACGAACAACTGGTGTATTAGTGTAATATGTACGAGCCTATTTTGCATAGACTTGCATTTTATCACGACTCCTATTTCATTACTTGATTTAAATTTCTGTGACATCCTGCAAATTTTGGTTTTGTTACATTTGTATTCCTTTATAACATGAAATTAATTATTCATCATTATCAGTGTTTTTAGCTTTCGATGGTACTTTTATCTCGTAATTCCTCTTTCATTTATCTAATTTGCAATTACTACATGACTCTCACCTTACATATATTATGATAATAGTGATCGTTTATGTAAGTGTACCCATATGATACGCTTAAATCAGTGTACAAAGTTTGCAGGCATACTTTGAAAAATGTTTTTCAGCCACACGTGTGTCATAAAATAGTTGAACTTTGGCCACAAAGTCTGAAAATCTTAAATTAGTTGTTTTTATTAATAAAAAACCCCAAAACAGTATTTCTTTCTGTAGCAAAGCTCTGCTTTGTTATCTATTTATAATTCAGTCTGATAATTTGAAAATTATTTTTATACATTACTCTAATTTGCAAAAAGAATTTGTCAAATACGAGACAAACATGTGGGAGAAGTGGTGAGTGAACATTTAAAATAATGACAATAGCTACTGCAGACATATTATTCGAACCCACTCAAACCTAGGTAAGATGGCATTGATCTAAAATGTATTAAATATCTTTCTTATGATATTCAATTAACCAATTCATAACTCTTTCATCAAGTACATTATTCCTTTACATCCATTTATATTCAGTATGTATCTGTCAGTAGAGTATAGCTAATATTATCCTGTCATCATATTGACTACTTGTTGTTTGATGAAAAAGAACAGTCATCTTTACCATACAGTGTAGTATATTTACCTTTTCTGATGCTGAGATTTCAGGTGTTGTCGGGCAGTGATGTCATTATAAATCAGTCTTCTCTTGTTTGCCTTTTTCATGCTATAATTTATAATATAAGAAATTTGTTTTTATAGTTAAAGTTAAACTGTTCAGTTTTGTTATTTTATTTAGATGTAATGTTAATTCCAAAACAATATGAAAGATTCTTGAAAAATCAATAATGAACTTATTTTGTTACATTTTCTTAAAACATATTTTGTATTATTGTTATTTATAAAGCATAGAACATTTAGGATTAATGCTCTCCTGTCATAGTTAGTGTTAGATAGTATCATTTGGAGATGATCACTAGAAAGTTGAGGGCATCAATAAGAGAAATGGTTCAAACACAGACATACGTGTTATTTGTTTGTCAAAAAGGTATTAGGGGTGGGGTAGTAAGCTGGCAGAATGATGTCATGGGTGGGGTGGTAACATCTGAGAAAGGTATTGTGAGTAGAGTGGTAAGATGGGGAAGGTATTGGGATGGGGTGGTTAAGATTTGGGAAAGGTTTTAGGGGTGGGGTTGTAAAATGGTGTCAAATTTATTTAAATAATATGTATATGTGATATGTTGCCTTGCTGCACAGTCATGAATTTATCATTTGCTTCTTTTCATTAAGGTCAATTGAACACGATGCCAAGTGCAGGTGCTGTGTATCCTCCTCTGATCACACCCATCAGAAAACATGTCCTGGGCCTTGCAACAAATCGCATTGATACAAGTACCCTTATAGAAATTGCAACAGGTAATGTACACCAAGATAATACCCATACTCTCATAGAAATTACTGTAGGTAATGTGTACCAGTATAACAGTACTCTCATAAAAAATACTATAGGTAATGTATACCAGTACTCTCATAGAAATTACTATAGGTAATGTGTATCAGTATACCAGTACTCTCATAAAAAATACTATAGGTAATGTATACCAGTACTCTCATAAAAAATACTATAGGTAATGTATACCAGTACTCTCATAGAAATTACTATAGGTAATGTGTACTAGTATACCAGTACTCTCATATAAATTACTATAGGTAATGTATGCCAGTACTCTCATAGAAATTACTATAGGTAATTTGCACCAATATAATAGCCATACTCTCATAGATATTACTATAGATCTTATATATTCTTCAAACTAATGTCTAGTTGTAATATAAGCAAAAGATTAATTTTAGTGACAAAGTAGAAGTGCATAGTATATCCACTGCAAACCAAACTGTTGTGTTGTAGTCTCTAATTGTTTTAGGTTTACAAGTGTCCATCATAAACCTTTGAGTATAACTCTGATCATGTTCTAATGCATAGGTTGGCAGTGTATAGCATATCATGTACTTCATTATAAAAAGTGTAGTATATGGCTTCCATGGATTGTGTTATATTAATGGATTATTATAGAACATATTTTATGGGGTGGTCTCACTATATGGCCATAGATAGCATAATAATGGAGAAATACCGTATGTCTCATTTACTGATTATAACTTGGTTTTAGGATTAGGTGTTATACCATACATGGCTCAGGTGGATATATGGATGGCATTATAAGGAGGGAGAACTATATTGTGAAGGCTCTGGGATTCAGAAGCAATTTAGTTATGAGTTGTTGGTACCTTTTTAATGTCTAATGTATTCATTTATCTGTTCATTCATTCATTTATTTATTTATAAAATTTCTTCAATCTAAAATCAGATAATTCCATGTCATGTCAACAGTTAATTTTCCTATTAAGTTGTTTTATTTTCAAGACCTTTTGATGAATTCTATGTTAGATACAATGGAAATCTGGTCTTGACCATTTTCAGAAACACCAGATTGTAAGATCTACTTCACATCAGATGGATCAAAACCAAGTCCATTCAACCGTAAAATTGGAGGCCGTGAAGTAACATTCCGCTATACTGCTCCATTTACCCTAAAGCCAGGGAAGCGGTTGCTTAAAGCTATTGCTGTGACAAGGTTGGTCTGTTTTACAACAAAATATTGATGAAAAACTTAAGATTTAAAATGACTGATGATAACATTATATCACAATTATGTTTTCGGTTTTGTATTTACATGGAAAATAACGGTATCTTGTAAATATATGTGACTTGTAAAAACATCTTTTCAGGTCAAGAGTGTAGGTTTACCTTGGATGATCATAATTTTTCTCCAGCTAAATCTAAGAAATGAGTTCTTGAGTGCTTTATTTTTTTTAATTAGCAACTTTCACACAATCATGGTTTGGAAAAGAGCAGTATGATATCAGCATTAAGAGATCACTGCATTATAATCTTCTCTGCATAAAGTGATCACTGTATTTTGCTGATTTTAGCATTAAGAGATCACTGCATTATACTCTTCTTCGCACAAAGTGCACCAAAGTCATGTGAACTTGATCCTATTCCAACATCACCGCTGCTTGAGTGCTTAATACCAATATTACTGTCACTAACTGATGTCATTAATATCTCTCTCTCATCTGGGGAATTCACATAATTTTTCAAAACTGCCATCGCAAAGCCTCTGCTAAAGAAAACAATACTTGACTATATAACGATATTAAAGAACTATCACCCAGTTTCTGATCTCCCATTCATATACAAAATCTTAGAAAAAGCTGTTCTAACCCAACCTGTATCTCATTTGAATTCAAGCAACCTTTTTAGCAATGTACAGTCTGCATATTACCCTTGCCAAAGTACTGAAACTACTCTTCTGAAAGTATTTAATGACATTCTGTCTGCTTTGGAGTAGAAATAGTACAGTCCTCACCCTCCTTGATTTGTTGGCAGCATTTTACACAATAGACCATGATATAATACTTCACTGTCTCCAGCATGTATTTGGCATTCACAATATAGTCTTACTGGGGTTCAGGTCCTACTTAGTCAACAGGACACACATTGTATCTGCAAATGGAATACACTCCAGCCCAGATGATCTATGTTGTGGTGTTCCATAGGGGTCTGTTCTGGGACATGTTCTGTTCATTCAATACACTCAGCCACTCTCAAGTGTCATAGATCATCACCCAGTGTCTCACCAGTTGTATGTTGATGACAACCAAATATACAAGTATAGCTACCCAAGTGAAGTTGATGCTACCATCCAAGGAGTAGAGAGGCGCATTTCTGATGTGAAATCATGGATAACATGTAACAAGCTGCAGATGAATGATGATAAAACTGAGGTCATTCTGATCACAACACAAAGATTTTTTCATTCACATCTTTTACCTCAAAAAATAAATATCAGCACCACCAACATGGACAGTACTCTCCTATTGCACCTAGTTGTCTATATATACAAGTGTTGAAATTTGTGATGATTACAGCTAAACTAGAAAACGTATTCAATCAACAGTAAAAGTGATAAGCTACAACATGCTTACAGCAACCTTTCTGTATAGACTGTCTATCAGTCAACATTTATCATGGCTGTTTGGACAAAAGAGCTAAGGACGACATGAAAATACCTAATTAATAGTTGATGATTATTCTCAAACTTTGGGTTGCGGGCAAGACATATTATACGAAACTGTACTTCTGATGTATAAAAAATGTTTGTAACAAAACGACTAAACAATTTGTCGTCCATGTATGTTGCTGCTAATTGGTATGCTAATTAACAGTTCAAGGCTTCTAATATTTAACACAATTACACGGCATAAAAAATTCTTTTAATTATGGTAGTATACGTTATGATACAATCATATTTTTAGTTAACTCTTCTTTACCTTTGAATTGTTTTATTCTCTCAAATCGCTTTAGACAGTAGTCTCATATTGCACCAACATCCCATGAACATATGCAAGGCTGCATATCTTAAACTGAGAAGCATCAGTTACATTCGCAAATATCTTTCAGTTGATGCCACAAAAACACTGGTGTGTTCATTAGTACTTTCAAGACTGGACTATTGTAACTCAATTCTGTCTGGTTCATCACAATATCTACTCCAGAAACTTCAAAAAGATCATAACATAGCTGCTAGGATCATCTTTAGAGTACCATGATCAGAACACACCTCCCCACTGCTCTGTACCATAACTTGCTAACCATTCAATACAGAATAAAACTCAAACTTTGTTCTCTGTGCTACATTTTACTGAAAGACTCAAGTCTAGCATACCTATCAGGCCTCACCCATGTGTAGACTCCAGCAAGATACTTAGGCTCCTTTCTGATAATTATATACTCATTATTCCCACTATGAAAACAAAGTCATATGGACAATGTTCTTTTGCATATCAGGGCCCATTAATGTGGAATGAATTGCCCATTGAAATTAGACACAAAGATACAGTGGTTCTATTTAAGAGTGCTCTTTAAACTCACATTATTTGACTGCAAGAACAAACTTAAAGACCTAAAAATGTTTCCTACCTTAAATATTTTCAGCTTTTTCATTTTTGTTTTCCAATTTATTTATTTTTTTTCTGCAGTGTAGTCATATCATTATAAATGTTGTAAAGCGCTTAGAGCTTCTAAAGATTAGACGTAATACAAAGTCCTCGTTATTATTATTATTATTATTATTATTATTATTATTATTATTATTATTATTATTATTATAAATTGATCACTGTATTTATTGATCTCAGCATTAAGAAATCACTGCATTTTACTCTTCTGCCACTAAATGATCACTGTATTTTGCTGATCTCAGTATTAAAAGATTACTGAATTACACTCTTCTTGGCATTAAGTGATCACTGTACTTTGCTGATCTCAGCATTTAGAATACTGCATTATACACTTCTCTGCATTAAGTGATCACTATATTTTGATGATCTCAGCATTAAGAGATCACTGTATTATACTATTCTGTCCATTAAATGATAACTTTATTTTGCTTATTTCAACATATTAAATGTTCTAAGCCAAGAAGAAAAATTTGCTATCAATTTTATTAATTTACATTCTTTAGAATATTTTTCCACAACAGAAATGTTCTTGACAGATAGCACTGTATACCAACATAATTGCGGTGTTACGCACATGATGAACATAATATTTAGTTTGCAATAAATATAGTCATCACTGGAGAAAATACAGGCAGTGACATTTCATACTACATGTACTAGTGAACATTAATCTTTGTCCCAGATTCTACATGAGTCTTTTGTTTTGTAGAGATGGCTTGAAAGAGAGTGATGTTATCACAAAGCAGTTTGTAGTCGATGATATCGGTCAGATGTCCAGCACAACCGACTACTCAACCACTACAGATGAGTACACAAGCTTCTTTGAAACTGATGACCCTGATGATACCGATTCGACACTAAAAGGTCGAAGCAACAAATCCGCCAAAGGAAGGACGAAAAAGGTACAATATGAATAATTTGTCAAAATATGACATGTTTAATAGCGTATCAAGTTTAGGAAGTGAGGTAAGAAATAAATTTTAAAAGGTCCTGAAAGTCATGTAAGTGGAGCTCATTAAGAATGCTGGCCTCAACTACCACAGTGTATGTTGAATCTACATAGTTATTGGGCCTACAACACAGTCTGATGAACTTGATCTAACATTTTTATAGTTTAGCTATGTAATAATTTATAAAAGAAGGAAAATAATCTTGATGGAAGGCTGAATGTTAATAATTTAATATTAAAGTTTTTTCTTCAGGCCATCAAATTTAGACTGAACTATCAGTTTCATTTTGGAGTTGATATATAATTTAGAAATTTGTTGGATATAATTTCTAAATAGTTCAGTGGAATGATATAGAAAAATGCTGACTAATGTTTGGAGATCATTTGTTGCTTAATGTCTAGA
This sequence comes from Unio pictorum, assembly GCA_030141615.1. Lineage (NCBI taxonomy): Eukaryota > Metazoa > Mollusca > Bivalvia > Unionida > Unionidae > Unio > Unio pictorum. The sequence continues at coordinate 4,763,964 of JARLTB010000034.1, read as the reverse complement.
CTGTATAGTTCTTGTTATACACTGATAAGGCAGTGAATATTACACTGTAATGTTGACCATCCTTCCATCTTCACCTTATTTTACTTCTGCTCAATTTTGAAAACTTTGTAAGTAGCTTGCATTTAGGGTAATAAGGAAACCTGTTAATTTTGGGGTCAAAGGTAAAAAGTCAAGGTCACATAGATTCATTGCAATAGGCTAGCTTGTTTGTCAGTTACCTTGGCCAAATATTGTAAATGGCTTGCATTTGAGATAAGAAGCACATATTTATTTTTGGATATAAAGGTCAAGGTCAGATTGGGTCTAAGAAAAACGGTTCTTTACAATATAGTGATATCTCATACATTGACCAAGTTATGAAGATGGATTACATTTGAGACAAGGAAGACACCAATTCATTTTGTGCTCAAAAGTTAAAAGGTCAAGGTCATATTAACTCGAAGAAGGGAAATGCTTAACATAATTAGACAAGTACCACCAAACAGGACTAATTCTTGTGTATGACTTGCTGCTGCACATAATTGCCTTCACTAATCTCTTTAAACTTTGCAAGTGGCTGCATATGATGAAAGGCTTAAACTTAATTTTGGGTTATTGGGAAGCGAAACTGGAAGTATACTAAAATAATTTGTTGCATATTTGAGAACAGACTATTCTTTATTTGTCAATTTCTTTTTTTGATTGCAGAAGTAGATAAACTGTAATAATTGCAAATCTTCCAAGCATACCATTACAATTTTTGTATTTTTTCCCAGGTAGTGTTGGGTAAACTCTTGTCATTATTGTTTTCTAAGGTAGTGTAGTATAATATCTTGTCATTATTGTTGCTCCCATAGGTTAGTGAAAAATCTTGCCATTAATGTTACTCAGTGTAGTGTAACGTATTGTCATTAAAATTACTCAGGTAGTGTAATGTATTGTCATTAATGTTACTCAGGTAGTGTAACGTATTGTCATTAATGTTACTCAGGTAGTGTAACGTATTGTCATTTATGTTACTTAGGTAGTGTACTGTAATTTATTGTTATTAATGTTACTCAAGTAATGTAGTGTAAATGCTTTGTCATTAATGCCACTCAGTGTAGTGTAACTTCTTGTCATTAATGTTACTCAGGTAGTGTAACATATTGTCATTAATGTTACTCAGGTAGTGTAATGTATTGTCATTAATGTTACTCAGGTAGTGTAACGTATTGTCATTAATGTTACTCAGGTAGTGTAACGTATTGTCATTAATGTTACTCAGGTAGTGTAACATATTGTCATTAATGTTACTCAGGTAGTGTAATGTATTGTCATTAATGTTACTCAGGTAGTGTAACGTATTGTCATTAATGTTACTCAGGTAGTGTAACATATTGTCATTTATGTTACTTAGGTAGTGTACTGTAATTTATTGTTATTAATGTTACTCAAGTAATGTAGTGTAAATGCTTTGTCATTAATGCTACTCAGTGTAGTGTAACTTCTTGTCATTAATGTTACTCAGGTAGTGTAACATATTGTCATTAATGTTACTCAGGTAGTGTAATGTATTGTCATTAATGTTACTCAGGTAGTGTAACGTATTGTCATTAATGTTACTCAGGTAGTGTAACGTATTGTCATTAATGTTACTCAGGTAGTGTAACGTATTGTCATTAATGTTACTCAGGTAGTGTAACGTATTGTAATTAATGTTACTCAGGTAGTGTAACATATTGTCATTAATGTTACTCAGGTAGTGTAGTGTAAATTCTTGTTATTAATGTTACTCAGGTAGTATAGTGTAAATGCTTTTCAATTGTTCTACTCAGGTAGTGTAGTGTAAATGCTTTTCAATTTTGTTACTCAGGTAGTGTAGTGTAAATGCTTTTCAATTTTGTTACTCAGATAGTGTAGTGTAAATGCTTGTGATTACCTTTTATCAGGTAGTATAGTGTAAATGCCTGTCATTACTGTTTCTCAGGTAGTATACCTTAATATCTATTTGACCTTTCTGTTGAAGAATAATTATTGTTTTATTTATATGGCTCTGGAAAGAATAGTGTAGACTTTAAAATGCAACAACCTAGGATAAATTGTTTCTAAAATTCTATTTCTTTTTCTTGGAAAATCACCAAAGTTATGAAAATTTGGGCTGGCACTCACAGATTAGGCAGATGCTTGTATCTCTACTAATGTGCTGTACCTAGCATGTTACATGTATCGGATACAATACTACTGTATAGCAGCATCTCTAACAGTTCAGAGGATAACATATTCAGAGGAACTAATAAATTTCATTAAAATTATTTGGTTCCCTCCATTTTGGAACTATCACCTTCCTGGAACATGCACTTGAGGCCAACTTTTCACATTATCATCATCTGCTGTTGTATTTTTGGTTCTTTTAGTGTTGTCAGTAAATAATTATAATGGTTGTTGTCATAATGCCTCTTTATCCTCATTATTATTTTTATTATTCAGAATAAATCTCCTAAAAGATCCAAATCTCCCATGAGATCAAAGTCTCCCATGCGCAGATCATACACAGGACCTAAAGAAGCATGGGCAAGCAGTGGCACTTTTGATGATAAACTCCTATCAGGAGCATTTAATGATTCCGTACCAGGTGAGCAAGTGAAAATACACTTGTGATTATCTCATCATGAAACTAGCATCACTTAGCAATGAATTTTGACTACTGGCAATAACATATCTCCCTGAAACGTTATTAGTGATTGCTTGAAACAGACTATTATAAGAATGCTTGACTTGTTGTACTTATGTAGATTTGTGTGCCATTTCATACTCAGACATTAAATATTTTTATAAGAAACCATATACAATATAATAAAATATTATGTTTTAAAAAATTGTTAGAAACCGTATTCAGTGTAATATCTTATTAAGTATTAAATTGTTTTAGAAACCATATTCAATTTAATATCTTATTAAGTATTTTAAAAAGTTAGAAACCATATTCAATTTAATATCTTATTAAGTATAATTTCTTTAGAAACCATATTCAGTTTAATATCTTATTAAGTATAATTTCTTTTAGGAACTTATTCAATTTAACAATTCAGTTTATCTTTTAAAAAATATAAACTGTATTAAATTTAATATCTTATTAGGTATTAACAAAAATTAGAAACCTTATTCAATTTAATATCTTTTTTAAACATTAAATTGTTTTAGAAACCATATTCAATTTAATATCTTTTTTAAGCATTAAATTGTTTTAGAAACCATATTCAATTTAATATCTTTTTTAAGCATTAAATTGTTTTAGAAACCTTATTCAATTAAATATTTTGAAGCATTAAATTGTTTTAGAAACCTTATTCAATTTAATATCTTACTAAGTATTTAAAAAAATTGTTGGAAACTGTAATGCCAAAATCATCACACAATATCGAAAAAATATTGAATATAATGTTCTATTCCTTTCCTAATATTTGGAATGGAAACTCCACAAACTTTAAAAACATCCAACATGCTATTGAACAGTGACATCCCTTTTATAGGGCAAATCAGAGAGATTAGGTTGTGTTGTTCACATGTGACATACATGCCTGATCTGTGCATGACTCCTCAATGGTGAGCCTTGACTGGAGTGTGTACCCTGCCAGTGTTCACTGAGAGTATAGTACATTCTTATAATTAAGCAGAAGTATTATGATGTTAACTACTTAAAATAGTGTATGAGGGCATGCCACATGAGAAAATGTTTAAGGTTTTTATGTATTTTCACAATTATTTTGGAATCATTTTATCTTTCTGTTGTTTTTTCTTTTGCTGTTCATGATTTCATTTTTCAAATGTCTACTTTTCTTTCCCACCATATAGCTAAGTTTGTGCTGATCTACTGTTAATCACATATAAATATGACAAACTTGTTTTTCAAAGACAAAAAGATGACATTTTTGCTTTCTAAAGTAAGCTCTTGGCAAGCAAGTGAAGGTGAAATGAAAGAGAAAAAAAAACTTTCTTGGACCAAACTTTTTAAATAAATTGTTTTCTTCAGTACGTCTGTCTTGTGAACTATTTCTTTTATTCAGTTATCCAAACAATATGGATTATTTCAAATACTATAATCTAAACATTTCTAGACAGTCAAATTCTTTGAAAGTAAGCTAAAAAAAAATACTATTTATGTTGCAGCATACTATGTTATGCCGCCAAGATTAGGTCTGTTTGACAAGGCACTTTACTCCAGTATCCTTAGCATCAAAAACACATATTATCATGTATTTACAGTTTTTCTCTATTTGGCCTAAGCAATCATGTACAAAAACACATATTACCATTATCATGTATTAACAGTTTTCCTCCATTTGGCCTTAACAATTAAGTACAAAAAACACATATTACCATTACCATGTATTAACAGTTTTTACTCCATTTATCCTTAAAAGTAAGTACAAAAATCACATATTACCATTACCACGTATTAACATATTTCCTCCATTTGGCCTGAGCAATAAGTACAAAAAACACATTACCATGCATTAACAGTTTTTACTCCATTAGTCTTAGCAATAAGTACCAAAACAAATATAACCATGTATAAACAGTCTTTAATCCAGTATCCTTAGCAGTTAAGTACAACACAAATATATTACCAGGAATTAACATTTTTTTTTACTCCAGTAGCCTAAGCAATTAAGTACTAAACAAACATATTATCATGTATTAACATTTTTTCATGATGTTAAGGGACACTGATTATACCTAAATGTCACAGTGAGTTACTGTGGCAGTTTCTACATGGATTAGATGAACATGTTCATTAACTAGTGCTGTTTTGTAATAGCCAAAAGTTACTCCGTCAAACTTTGTTTGTTTTGAGATTGATATAATCTCTGAAAAAGTGCTTCATGGAGAATGATCTTTTTGTGATACAACCTTTCACAATTCATGACTTTCTGTGAAGACAATAGTACATCTTCCTCAATGAAGTTTTATATATATATATATATATATATATATATATATATATATAGTCCTTAATTGCACAACCAGAAACTTTATACCAAACAAAATTCATATAATATTTATTTATCTCTGCGAAATGTGTGCAATTTATTGTTAACAACCAAATTATTTAAGTAAGGTGCAATTAATATAAAAAATTATTGAGCAGCTTCGTTTTATTGCTAAAATTAGAGAATCTGTCATTAGAAAATGTGCTTTACTGTTTACAATATTATTTATTTGCTTGTGAAATTTTTCTGTATTTATTTAAATGATTCTTTTCTTCTATTTTCAGCTGTGCCCCAGATTCCTGATGGCCCTTTTAACCCCACAAACTATTCAGGAACCCAGATCAATGTGTGGGGAGCACCTCCTGGGTCATGGCCTGGACTTAGTGTGAACCCAGGGGCTGTTAGCTTTGGTCAGCCATCTTTAAACAACCCATACACCACTCAGTATGGCTACCTGACTGAAAGTATGATCAATGTAAGTTTCTATTGCCGCACTACTTGTAGCACGGCATGTCGATTTGGTTATATCTACTTGTTGTAGCATGGCATGTCGATTTGGTTATATCTACTTGTAGCACGGCATGTCGATTTGGTTATATCTACTTCTCCTTATTCATTAATTATAAATGTCCTATGAAAATAATGATAAAAAACATTAGCAGTCCCGGTTTTCTAGATGATATTAAAATAGTACACGATTTCATCGGAATCCTTTCTTTTTTCCATTCCCCACTCTTGTGTAAATGAAAAAGTAAACACACATCTGGAGTGAGCATGAAAAACATAATGCACTGGATGAAAACATGAAAACTGAAATGGTACCAAGTAACCTCATAAAAACTATAGTTCATGTTTAAATCATTAGTGTATCTTATATTGATTTAATAAATGTGAATAATAATAAAAACTGAAAAAGAAAAAAAATCAACTTATCAATTCACATATGTGCTATTGAACAAGAAGAAAAATCGCTGAACTATGTTTTATAGTGTATACACTCAAAGGGATGTGAGGAGTTCATTCACTTGGTCAACATAGTTGCCAAGAGCATAACATAACTCCATCTAAGGTGTAAATATGTGTATTTGTATCTGATATAAACAAAATATATGTATAGTAACTATGTTGTATCTATGACCAGATTAAATTTTCATGCAATGATAGGAATATTTTGCTAAACTTGGAATATCCTTGGACTTGGAATTTGTAGTGTACATATCTGGGCATGTTGGTATGCAATTATGAACTTATTGGTCTATATGTCACAGTGGGTGAATTTTCATTCGATTAGCTATTCATAGACATATAACCAGACTGACATTCAATGAATTATTGAATATTTCCGATGTTTCTAAATTTGGAATACTTTTGGATCTTTTTGTCAGCATGTCTGTACTGGGGAGTACAAGCTTTACAAACACATCCTGTTTAAAATTTAGCATTGAGATAAGCTTGTCTCGCAGCTTTCAAATTTAGCATGGACCTGCGGTATTAAAATCTAGCACCAAAATAGGAATGGACTTGCAATATTTCAATTTTACTTTAAAATAGGCTTGAGCTTTTAATTTTCAGAAGTGCAAGAGTATGACAAATTATGCTTCAAGTTGTTACCTGGTCAACATGCCTTTTATGAAAGAAACACTAACACAAGAAAACCAACAGACTCTTCCATATATATGAATTCAAATTTTCCAGACATGTTGTTCTTTCCTGAATCATTATAAAAGTATAATCTAATTTTGTAAACTTTTTTTGCTGAATATTTTCGGGCTGTAGCATTTCAACATACATGATACCCAGGGAAGGCACTTTTTAAATATTGTATGCCAACGTACTCTTATTACTCAAAGATTTCAAATGAAAACTATGGAGAATTGTAAACTATATATCTATCTCTCATTAAAAGTGCCTTCCCAGGTCCCATGTATATTTTTTGGAATAGCCTTCTTTTTTCATTTGTAAACTTGACCTATATAATGCAATATATATATGTGCAAACATTTAAACATTATGACCTTGTAACTGTATGTATATACAAACATTATGACCTTGTAACTTTTTCATATACCAACAATGAAGCCTTCTAACCTTCTGACAATATGTATGTAGAAATATGTAAACAATGTGATTATTTAATATTATGCATGTATAATAATTAAACCTTGTGACTTTGTACCATTATGTATATACAAATATTTCACTGTGTGACCTTTAAACTCATTGCTTTGTTTTTAGAAATGTAACCCAGAGAGTCATCATGTTACTGTGGGAGATTTGAGGAAGATGCTTAAGCCCCAGTCAGAGAGGCCCCCTTCCCCACCCCCACCCTCAGAGCCAAAGCCCAAGCCTAAGGCCATTGAGATGCCAGTTTATAAGGACCCACCACTAAATCCTGTCAGCCCAGGAGGAGGTACAAAAGTCTCATTTCGATTACCCCCTCCCATTGAATGGAATTATCACACAAATAGTTGGCAGCCAAGGCCAGTACAAAGCATTTGTCCAGAATGCCTCTTTTAGTTAGGATGCCAAACATAATAACCATGGCAACCATGAGAAACAGAACATTTTTTTCTTTATGCAATAATTATTTTAATTATGACATATATGTGATAAAATATGTACCATTTATGATATATTACAAAAATCTTTATTGACCTATACAATGAAGTCTGATTTCACTGACATTATAAAGGTTAAGCTTAATAGTTACAGAAATATCAGACTTTATTGTTATGGATCAATACACTTAACCTGTATAATGTCAGTGAAATCAGACTTTATTGTTATGGACCAATACAATTAAAACTCAGACTTAAGATATCAGTGACATCAGACTTTATTGTTATCGACCAATACAATTAAAACTCAGACTTAAGATATCAGTGACATCAGACTTTATTGTTATGGACCAATACAATTAAAACTCGGACTTAAGATATCAGTGACATCAGACTTTATTGTTATGGACCAATACAATTAAAACTCAGACTTAAGATATCAGTGACATCAGACTTTATTGTTATGGATCAATACAATTAAAACTCAGACTTAAGACATCAGTGACATCAGACTTTATTGTTATGGATCAATACAATTAAAACTCAGACTTAAGATATCAGTGACATCAGACTTTATTGTTATGGATCAATACTATGAAAGCTTAACCTTTATAATGTCAGTGAAATCAGACTTTATGGACCAGATTAATGAAGACTTAATGATGGATCATCACTGACAGCAGACTATTAGTATGAATCAGTATAATGAAGACTCATCCATACAGATTCACTGACAGCAGACTATTAGTATGAATCAGTATAATGAAGACTCATCCATACAGATTCACTGACAGCAGATTATTAGTATGAATCAGTATAATGAAGACTCATCCATACAGATTCACTGACAGCAGACTATTAGTATGAATCAGTATAATGAAGACTCATCCATACAGATTCACTGACAGCAGACTATTAGTATGAATCAGTATAATGAAGACTCGTCTTTACAGATTCACTGACAGCAGACTATTAGTATGAATCAGTATAATGAAGACTCATCCATACAGATTCACTGACAGCAGACTATTAGTATGAATCAGTATAATGAAGACTCATCTATACAGATTCACTGACAGCAGACTATTAGTATGAATCAGTATAATGAAGACTCATCCATACAGATTCACTGACAGCAGACTCAACTTGCAAGTGTCATTATTATAAACTTTATCTATAGTTTTAACTGATGTGGAAACATCATGCTAAATTGTTTTCCCACAATGTCATTACCTGAGTTTTGTATCTTTTCTGGAATTTCATGTAACAAATGATAAAACAAAAAAATGCAAAATGGGCAATGAACTGATATATCAATAGTTTATTTTATTTCTTCATTTTTGAAATTTAGTACTGTAGATCAAATTAGAGCTACTTAATTTACAGTTATTAACCCTTTACTCCCCATATGAAAATCAAACCATAATACCTGTGCCTCCCAAATGACGTTCACGACGTCATACCCTTGCTCCCCATAAAAAAAACACGTAAACTGAAAAGCAACGTCATCTTCACAAAATTATATTCTCCCATTGCTCTAATAGCCTCAAAATAACCTAGTCATTTCCACCGCAAGCTATTATTTGTTATCAATGCCACATTACCGTAAATTATTATTTGTTATCAAATCTTGATAAAAAAAAACTACTACCGATGCACAAGTTGCTTTGTTTTAATCACATCAACCTGTGCTTCGAAACTTTAAACATCAGTATGTAAATGTTAATATGTACTTAATTAGCATATTTGGTAACATTATTTTGTAAAATATTTAACGGAAAATTTTCACAGCCATATTCATGTTATATTCTTTGTAATATCAGATAAAAATCACAAGTGAACCTGACAAGAGGCAGAAAAATAATAATGGCGGACATCGCGATATCTAGTCAGTGCTTGTTCATTAGACAGGCCATAATTTTAATTAATTTGCCACATAAATGAAGTAATATTTGAAATCCTTAAGAAATATGATATAAACATTATGTGAATAAATATTTAGCTATTTAACAAAAATAATAGTCCGTAATATATTACACTATGCGACGTTGGCCAGGTCATGGCTGTTTTCTTATATCACTTTTTTGTAATGATAATAACAATACATAGCCCCCCCAAAAATCAGAACGAATAAAAATAATAAAAGTAAAGTACCAGTACATAGTAATCAATATAACTTATAATTATCAATAATTTCTTTTCAACATCATTTAAACGTGTATGGTTAATCCCTGTTTCTAAAAATAGATTCACCCACATGGCTTGCGTGGCGCCATTTTACTCTTGGCCGTAGTGTGATTCAGTTGGATATATGACTTTATTTCATGCAAGGATGGACTTGAATGATTCATTTCATCGTCGATGAATAACTCAGGTACTGTCTTGTGAGCAACAATGAAATTAATTATCAAAGTTTTGATGTTATTAAAACTTAGTAGCTTGAAATTATTCTGACTTTTATGCATGACTAATCTAGATTTTTCAATCAGAATTATAAAAATTATTTTAAAAAAAAAACATTGTACAAAGTCATTAATTAACTTGGCATGCTTTCCAAACATGGGCTTTTTAAAGGTTATTAAAAATATTTCATAACGAGTTCTTGTTATTTGTCATTAGCGATGTGGTTAAAAAACTTAAGGATATGTAAATCTAGTAGGCCTATGGCTATGTATATATTTTAGGAACAAAATAAACAAGTATGACAATATGAAAAAACGACAATTGTAGAGCACATTACAGCTACTCCTTTACTAGACCAGCAAGTTGGTATCTAAGCCTTTTTTAAATTTTGACATAGCTGCTATGTAAAAATAAAAAAATGGCTTAGAGATCAATTTGCTGGTCTACTCCTCTACAATCATGTTTTGATGAAACAGACTGTAACATTCTATGCAGCAGAGATGGACATTGCAAATGACACAGCCAATTTTGGTTTCTTTACGTCTCTTTTCTCCATTCTTGGTACAGTATTTGCAGGTGGATTTTTTCCTTTTAAGTGCCAGCAGTCTGTGTGTCTCAATATTAGCCTGTGTCAACGGGGCTACAGATGTTAGATGCATGGCAACCTTCCTACTCTTGAAGCTTCCTATGAGCTGCTTTGCCAAATTAATTCGAAAATCTGTCTGAATCGTTTTCTTCTTTCCTGACTTTCAGGATGACTTTCCACCATAGTTATAAAACCATTTATTATACAAATATTTATAATAAAATGAAACATATATTGCCACCATTTCTTTGATGATCGTCCAACTGGATATTTGGCCCTGAGTTGGTCACATATGTCAACCCCTCTGTAGTATTGTTGTTAATTTGTGATAATGTAATTTGTGAAGGTATTGAAGGAGTTTTTCAAATCTTCTGCGTGGCATTACATTTTTGATTCCTTCATTTGATAGAAAATTGTCATTTGACCAATAAAAACTATAGTCAGGAGTTTTGATTATCCCCATTAAGATCAACATGTCAAGAAAGGCAGACATTTCAGGCACACTGGTCTCTGTCCAGGTAACATCAACAATTTCATGATCTACATTTTGTTCAGCTGCAAATTTATTTGTTTCACTAACAATTTTTTCAAAAAGTCCAACTGGAAAATATAATTGAAAATAGTTTAGTTCTGATGCTGTTTCCTGCAAAGAATGTGATGGTCCTAACCGCTGAGTAAATGGACTTCTGTCAATATCTTGCACGTCTGCAAACCAAGTTGGCTGATCATCATCAGTGTCACTAGAGTCTGATGACATTTCAATGTCGATGTCTGATGACATAATTTCAGATACTGCGTCATTAAACGCATCATTGTTAAACAAATTTGGTATTTCGTCGGAACTGAATCCAGAAAAATCGTTTTCACTTCCAGACAAATCACTGTTATCAACAGACGAGGATGACATTGTCATGACGAAATCAAGGAATTCCTTCGTAAATAAAAACAATTCACTTCCGGTATCGTCTGTTATACGATTTGATTAAGACTTTGTATATTAAAATGAATGGAAGAAATGAACAACACAGACATTCTTAATTGTGTTATTTTATTTTAAATTCCGGCACTTTCAGCAGATTTCATGTTTTAAACACCTAAATGCTACGTTAAACATTACAATGTATGGAAGAAGACTTGTCGTATTTGCCGCGCATTTTAAGAATGTGATTTTGTATCTAAAATCCGGATGACATAATGAATTTATACAACTAATGTATAATTCAGCATCATATTTGAATATATTATGATTATGAATAACTTACACGTGTTGGAAAGGTCATAATATTTACATCGAATTGAGGTAATATAATCGGCAAACGTCTCCATTTTAGATGCGACCGTGGAAAACCCCACTACGTATAATTTGGTCGGTTAAATTTAGATTTATATGTTATAATGTTACAAAGTACGTAATTAAAATCAAATGTTAGTAAAGATTATTTATTTTTTTGACGAGCGTTTGGTTACTGCGCGGCGAATCAACATTTAAATGGAAGATCTATCATATTTATTGGTCGATACTGTGTAAGGCGTAGAAAAGCGTAGATGGGGGGCAAAGGTAAAGGCGTAGAAATGCGTAGACGGGGTGCAAAGGTAAAGGCGTAGAAAAGCGTAGCTGGGGAGTAAAGGGTTAACAAATTACAGGCAGATGCATTAAGTACCATTGATAGTGTAGGCAAAATGCACAAAATTGATAGTGTAGGTGTATTTATTATGAAAAATATTTAAACTTTAATAAAATTTAAGAATATTTTAAAATCTTATGAGCAACTGGTGTATTAAGTTTAGGATTAGGGGTAGCTGATTTGTATTAAAAATGTAACTGTTGATTTCTATGACTTGACAAATATATTGGTATAATAGTTTTGGAGAAAAAAAAGTAATTGGTGACAGTAATACAAATATATTATACATTAGATATTGAATTGTATACATCTTGTGATTTTCTTTATTTGGAATTTTATTTTTGATATGTTAAATTATTTTCTTGGACAATCAAAAGATTTCAATAAATATATTGTCTTAAAAATGAGTTGTTGTTTTGCTTCAATATCACATTTAGTTACTATATAGATTGCACGGTTAAGGACATGAGCAGTTACAGTACTACACTAGACTACATTTCAACTTTTAACTTATTACTGTAATGAAAATTACAAAGCAGTCATCAAAATATATATAAAATATATAAAAATGTCTTTATTTTGTTGTGGTTTATATCTTGAGTAGGAAAGCAAACTCAGTTAATAAATCCAAATATGCATACAGATAAACTTCTGATCAATGGAGATGAACTAACAATTTATTATGTCAGTTTTGTAATATTATCTTCTGATGTCAAGGCATATGTATTACTTTTCCATTGGCAGTGGTGTTTAAATCTAATTCTGTGAACAATGTACAGTAAATTTGTTTTGAGGCCATTCCATGTTTTTATTTTATCCAAATGGCCTATCTTACAGTTTGGCCAGTTCCATTTTATGGATCACAGATATATGAAGGTTATATTATATGGTTGTATATTTGTTTGGGAATTATATTTGCAATCTTATTCTGATAATGATAAATGGCTAAAAAATTACACTGCTAAAAATTCTCAATATATAGTAGTTTGTGTCAAGGTTATGAAAGTTGTGTCCAATTAGGGTGCAACATGCCATGCATTATAGATAAAGTAAGTTTTCTTTGGAGTCCTGTGTTTTCTGTGCTGTTCTATGTTCTTTTAGTGCACTTTGCATGTGTCACTATAAAAAAATGACGCAAAAAGAAAGGTTTAAATTATTTATTTGAAAGTAAAAGGTCATCTGACAATTTTTTTTTCTGTCTGTCCTCCTATCTGTGAATGGCAGAATATATGTCTGTATTGCAGTAAGTTTGTCAGTCTATCAGCCTTTATCTTGTTGTGAATTTTCTTATATGTGTTTGTCCGCGTTTTGTTGATAACAGCTTTCATGCATTAAAATATGGACTTCATAAAGCTAAAAAAACAGCAGTAGAGAGACGATATTTTACACTTCTTGCAGGTGACTTCAAGGAAAACATTCTCCATGTATATGCCCATATGCTGGAATTTGCCAAGGAGAACAAAGATTTTAGACTCAAGGTGGCAGAACCAAAAATGGGGAAGGTAAGATCTTGGATACATAAAAAAGATTAGTAACAAAAATAAATTTGCCCTTTTTAACAAACCTAGAATATTCAGGACTAAAAAATATTAAGGGTCAGAAATATTCAGGACTAATATTTCAGCATAAGAAGTACATGGGACTACTATCTGGGCATATTAAATATATGGGATTACTATTTGGGCATATTAAATATATGGGACTACTATTTGGGCATAAGAAATACATGGGAATAATAATTTGCCATAAGAAATATATGGGATTACTATTTGGGCATATTAAATATATGGGATTACTATTTGGGCATATGAAATATATGGGATTACTATTTGGGTATATGAAATATATGGGAAAATGGGATTACTATTTGGGCATATGAAATATATGGGATTACTATTTGGGCATATGAAATATATGGGATTACTATTTGGGCATACAAAATATGGGATTACTATATGGGCATATGAAATATATGGGATTACTATTTGGGCATACAAAATATATGGGATTACTATTTGGGCATATGAAATATATGGGATTACTATTTGGGCATACAAAATATATGGGATTACTATTTGGGCATATGAAATATATGGCATTACTATTTGGGCATATGAAAGCTTCAGAACTGATACCTGGGCATAATACATATTCAGAATAATAACTTGGCATATGAAATATTCAAGCCTGTAAAAGTCTTCAAAGTGTTACTTATTTTTCTGTTCAATTCATTTTATTATGGAGCAAAAATATTCCTCTTTGTCTATGTAACACGGGTTTGAGGAAGTTTTTTTTCCCCCAGTGCATCTCTTATCATGCAGAGAAATTATTTACATGATGTATGTGTTCACAGATAATGTATTTGTAATATAATAGATAATTGTTTGAAAACCATATCTGAAATATTTTTGTATGTTTATCCCTAGAATTGGAAAGTATAAACTACTGTTGGACATATCATTCTAATGAGGAGACTCCACTTCTCTATAAAATGTTTGCATATACATGCATCTATATATGTAAATGTTTACTTATGTTATATATTTATAGGGTTAGGTGGGAAGATAGATATAAAATTGTAGGATTTTAATGTTAATGTTTGGATTATAATGTTGGATTATAATGGCTGGATTATAATGGTCAGTGGGATTATAAAGGTTGGATTATAATGGTTAGCTGGATTATAATTGACTGGATGATAATGGTTGGATTAAAATGGCTTGATTATAATTTGATGGATAATAACAGTTTGATTATAATGGCTGAATTGTGATTGTTGGATTTTTATGGCTGGCTTATAATGGTTGGATTATAATGGTGGATTATTGTAATGGTTCGATTATAATGATTGGTTGGATGATAATGTTTGGATTACCAAGGGGTGGGTAATAATGGCTTTGTTATCATGGCTGGATTATAATTGTTGGATTATTGTAATGGCTTTGTCATAATGGCTAGATTATAATTGTTGGTTGGATTATCATGGCTGAGTGAAAAAAATTGGACTTTTATTTTTGTTGTGTGAGCATGAAAATGAATACTTACATGGAGAATGAAAATGTAGAGGACTTTAATAAGTTTGTTTTCTAGAAGTCCACAATATTATTTAGAGAGTTACGGTCCCTAACTGACCATTTTCCTGACTTTCATTTTCGTAGTGTTGGCATGAAAATGAATACTTACATGGAGAATGAAAATAACGAGGATTTTAATAAGTTTGTTTTCTAGAAGTCCACAATATTATTTAGAGAGGTTACTGTCAGTACTTGTTCTCCTAACTTTGGTTTCAAAAACGGATTCCTTTATTTAAGGCCCTGCCTAGCAAATGGTAGTGAGAAATTTTGTTGTGATGAACCTATCATTTAAAAATCAATTTATTTCCCACCCATCAGTTAAAAATCAATATAGTTTGCACTTCATTTATAAATCCATTTATTTCCCACCTTTCAGTTAAAAATCAATTTATTATGCACCTCATTTATGAATCCATTTATTTCTCACCTTTCAGTTAAAAATCAATATATTTTGCACCTCATTTATGAATCCATTTATTTCCCACCTTTCAGTTAAAAATCAATTTATTTTGCACCTCTTTTATGAATCTATTTATTTCCCACCTTTCAGTTAAAAATCAATATATTTTGCACCTCATTTATGAATCCATTTATTTCCCACCCATCATTTAAAAATCAATATAGTTTGCACCTCATTTATGAATCCATTTATTTCCCACCCATCATTTAAAAATCAATATATTTTGCACCTCATTTATGAATCCATTTATTTCCCACCTTTCAGTTACAAATCAATTTATTTTGCACCTCATTTATGAATCCATTTATTTCTCACCTTTCAGTTAAAAATCAATTTATTTTGCACCTCATTTATGAATCTATTTATTTCCCACCTTTCTAGTTAAAAATCAATATATTTTGCACCTCATTTATGAATCCATTTATTTCCCACCTTTCAGTTCAAAATCAAAACAAGTTTGCACCTCTTTTATGAATCCATTTTTTTCCCACCTTTCAGGTAAAAATCCATTTTTTCCCCCCACCTAACATTCATGAATCTATTTATTTCCCACTTATCATTTTGAATTAATTTGATTTTACCTCTCACTTACAAATCCATTTATTTCACAACTGTTATTTATAAATCAAGTTATTTCACAAGACCTTTTCATCCCGAAAATTTACTACATTTAAAACTCTTTTTTTCTCCAGATGTTAGAAGCCAGTTTTGAAGATGAAGGTGATGGTTTTAAAATAACAGTTATACTGGCAAAACCAGGCATCCCACGTAAGTTGTCTAAAGGGAGATAAATAGTTATATATTTAGCATAGCTTCATTTTGTGATATTGGGGTAAAAAAAAAATTATTTATTGATACAACTCAAATAGCTGTTTGTCAGCAGAATATTTCACCACATCTTAGCAAATATTCAGGTTGATTTTTTTTGGTTTATTTTAATTTTTTTTTTGGGGGGGGGGAATGGTAATCTAGACCCCACACTGAAAATAGCATGGAACATTTTTGGAAATGGTAATCTAGACCCCACACTGAAAATAGCATGTATTATTTTGGAAATGGTAATCTAGACCCCACACTGAAAATAGCATGCATTATTTTGGAAATGGTAATCTAGACCCCACACTGAAAATAGCATGTATTATTTTGGAAATGGTAATCTAGACCCCACACTGAAAATAGCATGCATTATTTTGGAAATGGTAATCTAGACCCCACACTGAAAATAGCATGCATTATTTTGGAAATGGTAATCTAGACCCCACACTGAAAATAGCATGCATTATTTTGGAAATGGTAATCTAGACCCCACACTGAAAATAGCATGCATTATTTTGGAAATGGTAATCTAGACCCCACACTGAAAATAGCATGCATTATTTTGGAAATGGTAATCTAGACCCCACACTGAAAATAGCATGCATTATTTTGGAAATGGTAATCTAGACCCCACACTGAAAATAGCATGCATTATTTTGGAAATGGTAATCTAGACCCCACACTGAAAATAGCATGCATTATTTTGGAAATGGTAATCTAGACCCCACACTGAAAATAGCATGCATTATTTTGGAAATGGTAATCTAGACCCCACACTGAAAATAGCATGCATTATTTTGGAAATGGTAATCTAGACCCCACACTGAAAATAGCATGCATTATTTTGGAAATGGTAATCTAGACCCCACACTGAAAATAGCATGCATTATTTTGGAAATGGTAATCTAGACCCCACACTGAAAATAGCATGCATTATTTTGGAAATGGTAATCTAGACCCCACACTGAAAATAGCATGCATTATTTTGGAAATGGTAATCTAGACCCCACACTGAAAATAGCATGCATTATTTTGGAAATGGTAATCTAGACCCCACACTGAAAATAGCATGCATTATTTTGGAAATGGTAATCTAGACCCCACACTGAAAATAGCATGCATTATTTTGGAAATGGTAATCTAGACCCCACACTGAAAATAGCATGCATTATTTTGGAAATGGTAATCTAGACCCCACACTGAAAATAGCATGCATTATTTTGGAAATGGTAATCTAGACCCCACACTGAAAATAGCATGCATTATTTTGGAAATGGTAATCTAGACCCCACACTGAAAATAGCATGCATTATTTTGGAAATGGTAATCTAGACCCCACACTGAAAATAGCATGCATTATTTTGGAAATGGTAATCTAGACCCCACACTGAAAATAGCATGCATTATTTTGGAAATGGTAATCTAGACCCCACACTGAAAATAGCATGCATTATTTTGGAAATGGTAATCTAGACCCCACACTGAAAATAGCATGCATTATTTTGGAAATGGTAATCTAGACCCCACACTGAAAATAGCATGCATTATTTTGGAAATGGTAATCTAGACCCCACACTGAAAATAGCATGTATTATTTTGGAAATGGTAATCTAGACCCCACACTGAAAATAGCATGCATTATTTTGGAAATGGTAATCTAGACCCCACACTGAAAATAGCATGCATTATTTTGGAAATGGTAATCTAGACCTCACACTGAAAATAGCATGCATTATTTTGGAAATGGTAATCTAGACCCCACACTGAAAATAGCATGCATTATTTTGGAAATGGTAATCTAGACCCCACACTGAAAATAGCATGCATTATTTTGGAAATGGTAATCTAGACCCCACACTGAAAATAGCATGCATTATTTTGGAAATGGTAATCTAGACCCCACACTGAAAATAGCATGCATTATTTTGGAAATGGTAATCTAGACCCCACACTGAAAATAGCATGCATTATTTTGGAAATGGTAATCTAGACCTCACACTGAAAATAGCATGCATTATTTTGGAAATGGTAATCTAGACCTCACACTGAAAATAGCATGCATTATTTTGGAAATGGTAATCTAGACCTCACACTGAAAATAGCATGCATTATTTTGGAAATGGTAATCTAGACCCCACACTGAAAATAGCATGCATTATTTTGGAAATGGTAATCTAGACCCCACACTGAAAATAGCATGTATTATTTTGGAAATGGTAATCTAGACCTCACACTGAAAATAGCATGTATTATTTTGGAAATGGTAATCTAGACCTAACACTGAAAATAGCATGGAACATTTTTGGAAATGGTAATCTAGACCCCACACTGCAAATAACATGGAACTTTTTTTGGAAATTTTAATCTAGACCCCACACTGAAAATAGCATGAATTATTTTGCAAAATGATAATCTAGACCCCTTGTTAAAAATAGCATGGAACAATTTTGGTAATATTAATCTAGATCCTGTGCTAAAAATAACACAAAGCTTCTAACTAGGAGCCCCATTTATTTTTTTCATTTATTTTTTTTGCTCACCTTTTTTTAGACCAAGGGAGTTTATTGTATGGCCTGTATCATTTTATGATTGTCCATTATGTGTGCATCTATTAACAATTGACCACTCTGGAGTTTTGGTCTGATTTCAAGCAAATTTGGAATAGACATTATTGTATATTAATAAGGTGATCTTGCCACTGATTTGATAATTTGTTTACATTTCTGGAGGCCATATTTCTGATCTAGTATTAAACTTGGAATGTATGCTTTTATTATTTAAATCTCAGATAAAGGTGATAATGAGCATGATTATTGCATACTAATGAGGTGATTTTGCAACTGATTGGCTGAGATAGTTACTCTGCCAAAAGTCATATTAATTTTATGACACAGTTTTGATCAGACTTATATCATGGGTCTATATTGCCAACATCTTGGATGGATTTAATATAGAACAAGATCCATGTATGTTGGTCAGATAATCTTGCGTTCAGTTGACTGAGCTTGTTACAATTTGTAAGACGAGCCCTGAGTGGCTGCGTGGGTTTGAGTCATAGATCGGCATTTGTGGGTATGTGAGAAAGCTTGCCAGTAGCTTCTCGTTAGTCGATGGTTCTTTGTGGGGGTTTTCCCGGGTTCTTCCTCCACCAATAATACTGCCTGCCATGTATAGCCTATCTGGTGCTGAAAAATGGCATTTAACCCTACAACACCAACAACAACACTCTGTCGTCTATGTTTCTGATCTAGTTTTGATGAATCTTGGAATGTATGCTTATGTCAATAACTTCTTTATGATCAATTCAATAATTAGTGAAATATATGAATATTAATGAGATGATGCTGCATCTGAAATGCCAGGCGTGTTACCCCACTGGATATTTTTCAGCAAATTTTGATCAAACAATCAAATTAATAATTTATATCACCAGCATCTTGGACGGTTTCATTAATTAATGAGACCCATGCCTTTAAATGAGGTGATCTTGTATCCGATTGGCTGAGCTTATTATCTCTCTTGAAACCATATTTTTCTTGCATGCATAATATTAATTAGCTGATCTTTTATATAATTGGCAAAACTTATTACTATTCTAGAAGCCATTTTTCTGATAAGGTTTTGATTGGACTTCAAATATTACCTTATCTCATCAAGATCTTGGATGGATTCCATGATGATTGGCATACAAGATTCACTAGCACTCAAAATTTTATATATTTTATCACTTTTTCATCAGTCTTGGAATAAATGTTTTTGTCACTTAGGATCTTGAACTGTTTAATTGATCAGGTGATCTTGGACCTGTCTGAGTTACAACTCTTGAAGTCATATTTTGGATCTGTTGGGGTTTATTATCATCACGATTTTGGATGATTTTGTGCATAATAATATGTGTTTATCATTAATTAGAATTAATTAATAAAGAACTTTTATCAGGATAAAAGAAGTAGGCAAAATAAAAATGGTATAAACTTTGGGAGAATGTGTACTAGATAAGCATGATTTATGATGTAGTAAGCTTTAGGGATATTGCCAAACTGTCAGAAAATATTAGACTCACTTTATCTTCTTGTTTATTTCTATAGAGACCTGATCTTTTTATCGTCCTGTATTTATATTTGTCTTAGGACCTCATTTATTTATTACCTTTTACTTTTATTCCTTTAGGAAACTTATTTATATATTTTCTAATTTTGAGGGAAATACTTGATAATATTTCTTAGGACATTTTTCAACCTTTGTTTAAAACTGTACATGTATACAAAACTTTGTTTGAAACTGTATACTATATTCTCTAAGTCACCCATTTAAACAACATTCAGGTCATTTGTTATTTAGATATCGGTCATAAGGCAAACCTTTCAATGTTAGAGCTTCCATGTATTCATTCATCCATCCAACCATCTGTATCTCTGTATATTTCTATACTATAACTCAGATTCTCCATTGTCTACTGTACATTTACCAATCTTTGCATATGGCTGCAAAGAAGAAGCTGTTTGATTTGGAGGTTATATAGTCAATGGTCGTGTATTGCCAATTTTATATAAATGCATATCAGTTAAGTTCATTTTTGGTTTTGTTAAAAGCATTGTGTTTAAAAGAAACAATTTCTATTGTAGGTGGTTCCTTAAGAAAGCCTCCCCAAAAAACAGAGGAGAAAAAGAAACAGGAAAATGGAAATGGGAAACCGAAAGAAAAGAAATCTCCAATTCCGGAGAAAAAGTCTGATCCTTTCTTTGCCATGGAAACAGAAAACTTGAATGTAAGTTTAATTATATTGTTGTATCTGCTGTTTAGTTGAGTTGAGTACTATAATTTAGTTAATTTTTTTTTTGTATGTGCATTGTGTAGAATGTAGAATATCATGACAAAGATGCAACAAGATAGCAATTAACACCTATACTCAGACACCATACTTTTATTCATCACAGTTCTTTCTAGATCTCTTTGAAGTAAGAAACGGATACATTTGCCAATACCAGAATTATATTTAAAATCGCATTTGGTTGTTTGTATACAAAAGCATTTGCTCACTTCCATTAATCTTTGCCTTTCTCCCAAGCATCCAGTGTTGATGTAGATTTCATCACCTGTATTAACCTGGTTTGCAAAAAGGTACATGTATTATTAATAATAGGAAAAGTCTTTCTGTGATTATTATGTAATGGATTTAAGTGAAACTCATAATATTCAAAGTTAAGCCTGATTGAAAAACTTGAGAAATTTCACCTTTGGCACTGAGAGATACAAAATTTTGATTTTGATTGGTTTTACGTTTAAACTTGCTAATTTTGAGTTTGATTGGTTTTAAGTTTAAACTTGCTAAATTTGATTTTGATTGGTTTTAAGTTTAAACTTGCTAAATTTGATTTTGATTGGTTTTAAGTTTAAACTTGCTAAATTTGATTTTGATTGGTTTTATGTTTAAACTTGCTAAATTTGATTTTGATTGGTTTTAAGTTTAAACTTGCTAAATTTGATTTTGATTGGTTTTAAGTTTAAACTTGCTAAATTTGATTTTGATTGGTTTTAAGTTTAAACTTGCTAAATTTGAGTTTGATTGGTTTTAAGTTTATACTTGCTAAATTTGATTTTGATTGGTTTTAAGTTTAAACTTGCTAAATTTGATTTTGATTGGTTTTATGTTTAAACTTGCTAAATTTGATTTTGATTGGTTTTAAGTTTAAACTTGCTAAATTTGATTTTGATTGGTTTTAAGTTTAAACTTGCTAAATTTGATTTTGATTGGTTTTAAGTTTAAACTTGCTAAATTTGATTTTGATTGGTTTTAAGTTTAAACTTGCTAAATTTGATTTTGATTGGTTTTATGTTTAAACTTGCTAAATTTGATTTTGATTGGTTTTAAGTTTAAACTTGCTAAATTTGATTTTGATTGGTTTTAAGTTTAAACTTGCTAAATTTGATTTTGATTGGTTTTAAGTTTAAACTTGATAAATTTGATTTTGATTGGTTTTAGGTTTAAACTTGCTAAATTACTTTATTCTATGTCAGTAAACAGTAGAGAAATTATGCAAAGGTCATGGAATGCAAACTTGATTTGGTGTAAGCAATCTAGGCTGTATGTACAGAACAATTAGCCCTTCTGTCTGTTGGTTTTAGTCATAGCCATATTTACAAAGTTTTCATTGGTAGTTACTGGATAAAAGATGAAAATTTATACATCACAGATACACAAACACATACCCTCTCTCTCTCTTTCTTTGTCTCTGTCTGCATGTCTATCTGTCTGTTTCCTCCCTCTCTCTCTCTCTCTCTCTCTCTCTCTCTCTCTCTCTCTCTCTCTCTCTCTCTGTATATATATATATATATATATATATATATATATATATATATATATATATATATATATATATATTTACAGCAAGAAGGCACAGTGAAACCATACAGTAAATTCAATGCCGAGCAAGATGCAGAAGTTCTACGCAATGCCATGAAAGGATTAGGTAAGAAATCTCTATAAAATTTACACTATTTGTTGCGCAACATGTGTTTCCCAATTCATTTAAACCTATGGTTGTATATATTAACTTATTGCATCAAAAGATGTAACAAATTCTATGAAAGACCTCATTCTACTGCTGTCCCTTGCACTATACTTATTTTAGGTAACTTTTGTTGTTTTAACCTCACAAAAGGGAAACTATTATACAAACTTATTTTCATCTTAAATTCTTTCTTTCTTATGTATATATATATTTATATATATACATATATATATATATATATATATATATATATATATATATATATATATATATATATATATATATATATATATATATGTATGTATATCAGAAAGATAGTCTTTATAAGTTTAGCTTGTAATGTCTTTTCAGCAGAGAATATTAATAATGTAGTTAATTATTTCTTGTTCTTAAATAGTGTAGGCACTTTATGATGCAATAATAATTATTCTTGTTATTGTTAATATTAGTATCATTATTGTTATTATTATTACTATTGTTATATTATTATTGTTATTATTTGTTATATTATTATTATTATTATTTTTATTATTATTATTATTATTATTATTATTATTGTTTACTAGTATTGTTATATTATTATTGTTTACTAGTATTGTTATAATAGTATTGTTATATTATTATTATTATCAATAGTACTATTATATTAGTATTGTGATATTATTATTGTAGTTATAGTTGTTACATTATTATTATTATTATTATTATTATTATTATTATTATTATTATTATTATTATTATTATTATGCTCTACTCAACAAATTCAACAATGATGCTCTATAAAAATTATTTTTTCTTTCTGTCAGTCAAACCATTCATCCATTCCAATATGTGTCAGTCAAACCATTCATTCATTCCTGTATATGTCAGTCAAACAATTTATTCATTCCTCTATATGTCAGTGAAACCATTCATCCATTTCAGTGTATGTCAGTCGAATCTCTCATCCATTCCAATATATTCCAGTCAAACCATTCATCCATTCCTCTATGTCATTCAAACCATTCATTCATTCCTCTATATGTCAGTCAAACCATTTATCCATTCCTCTATGTAAATCAAACCATTCAACCATTCCTCTATATGTCATAAAATCGTTCATCCATTCCTCTATGTAAATCAAACCATTCAACCATTCCTCTATATGTCATAAAATCGTTCATCCATTCCTCTATATGTCAGTCAAACCGTTCAACCATTCCTCTCTATATGTCATAAAATCGTTCATCCATTCCTCTATATGTCAGTCAAACCATTCAACCATTCCTCTATATGTCAGTCAAACCATTCAACCATTCCTCTATATGTCAGTCAAACCATTCATCCATTCTTCTATATGTCAGTCAAACCATTCAACCATTCCTCTATATGTCATAAAATCGTTCATCCATTCCTCTATATGTCAGTCAAACCATTCAACCATTCCTCTATATGTCATAAAATCGTTCATCCATTCCTCTATATGTCAGTCAAATCATTCAACCATTCCTCTATATGTCAGTCAAACCATTCAACCATTCCTCTATATGTCAGTCAAACCATTCAACCATTCCTCTATATGTCAGTCAAACCATTCAACCATTCCTCTATATGTCATAAAATCGTTCATCCATTCCACTATATGTCATTCAAACCATTCTTTCATTCATTTATCTGTCAAGAGGTCAGTCATACCATTCAGCCATATCTGTAAGTCTATTCATCTATTCTTCTATTAGCCAATTAATCCGTTCATTCGTTCCTCTGTGAGTCAGTCCATTCAGCCAGACTCTACCTGTCTGTCAGTCAGTCCATTCATACATTCTTCCATTTGTTAATCAATCCATTCATCCATTCCTGTCAGTCAGTCCATGTGTAAAACAGTTGCATTTCCAGAAAGATAACATTTTGGGGGAATGTTTGGATTTTAATAAAATTTTGCACCAAAGCTGATATAGATGGGATTTTGAAAGTCTTTGATTTTCTCTTTCTTTATGCCCAGAATGCTTGTTCTCAAATTTGTAGTTTTCATCTTTAACATTATCTAGTATTACTGAATTTCATCTAGGATTGGTATTCAGTTTTATTTTGATTTTTCAAACATGGACTACTCTTTATTTCGTTATTTTTATTTTTTAGATGTTAATAATAATAATAGTGATTACTATATAATGATTACTAAAAATGATTTTCTAATATTTAGTGAACATTTTATAGCACAATATTTCTCTAATTGCTATTGTTATATTATTATTGTTAATTAATAATATTACCCATTGCAAAGGTAATTTATGCTTTTCTTAAATTGATCATTGTCACAAATATTTTATGTTTAGTATTATTATAATTATTGTTATTATTATTGTGTTAATATTTTATGGATCATATATGGCTTACCAATGCTGTTTTTGTTGAAGTTCTTATTGTTGTTATTTATTTTTATTATTTTCAGGAACGGATGAGAATGCCTTGATCAACGTTTTGTGTTACAGATCAAACCCACAGAGACAAGAAGTAGCCCTTGCCTATAAAACAATGTTTGGAAAGGTGAGTTACCTCCCCTAGGCAATGAAATAGGTGGGGGTGGGGTGTTGCTTGAGTAATACTCCTATCAGTTTTGTAATACTGCATCAACCATGTTGCCTTTCAAGGAACCAAACAAGCAAACAAACATGCATACCAACATATGAAAAGGAAAGCAAACGAAACTCAGCATGAGTTTGTGTACACTATATGCAGTGATGAATGCCATTTGACTTTAACTACCTAGCCTTGATAGTAATACACCTATATCGGAACACTCACACATCCAATTTACCTACATTTTGAATCCACTCTTCATTTAAAATGATTTTAGGCTAAAATCTAGTGTTAATTTTGAATGTCAGCAATATGCCAAAACCAGACAGTCAGTCATAATACTAATAACACATCACAGTGGTCATGAGTAATTCTGATGTAAATAACTTTTTTCTCATGCATGCAACCAAGAAGTCTAGCTGTTTTGTTAACCTTACTTTTCTTATCTCAGTCTAGTCATCTCGGTCAAAGTGTTCACGCGCTCAGAACTACTTTTTAAAAGGGAACCTTTGTTGTCTTCTGCTGTGCCTGACGTAGTTCTAAAATCAAACAACAACAACTATATAACAAAAACATAGTAACCTAAGGTCAATCCATCTTTTAGAACACACCATACAAAAACATTTTGAGAGACAAGGACACACATGATTTCGAGCATTTTTGGTATTATCTTAGTTCGTTCCACACAGCATGGTCAATTTTATTTTATATAGGTCAGTACATTGAGGGCAGCATCATTAAATGTAGCTAAAGCAAACCAACTAATTTTAAATACTTTGTGTGAAATAAATTATATACTGTTAGCTACATTTATTAATGCTGACCTGAAAATTGTGATACAGATAGGATCAAATTCTCAATGCTGTGTGAAATGAACTATGATCTAAATTAATGATCCATGTACATATACTATAGATCTATACACTGCATAACCTCCCAACTCTCTTAAAAAATGTGGAAAAAATAGTAACAGCCAGAAATGTGTTATGTCAAAAATGCTTTATTCTAATTTTGTCAAGCAACTCCACTACGCCCCAGTTGAATCTAAAATATACCTGCAACATGTATTGACAAATATAGCACTTACCAGCCAGAAGGAATTATTTATCGGTCAACACACTATACCATTAGCAAATTTCACTGCCATATTTCCAAGACAGAAAAATAATTTAAAAATAATCCATGAACTTGAAAGTTTAGCACATAGTTATCTGCTAGGGTCCATATCTGCAGGGTCTTTTATATGGGGGTGGGTGGGGGAGTAACTTTTTCAAATTTGTAACTGATGAAATGAAACAGTTTCTTGTTATAAATAATAATTATTTGTTGTCAATTTCATATAACATCCATATGCTCAAGCATATGTGTACTTTGGATGTTATGATCACACCACAGCCCTCATTAACATCTTTATATTCATGCACCAGATGTAAGCATTGGGACATGAACACTAGTGAAAAGTTCATTTTACTTTAAAGGAAAAAATTGGATGAGAAAAATAATCTACATTAGGGTTTGGACAGAGGCAAGGAAATCCCAGTCAAGGGGGTAGCGTTATTTGTCTCCCCATGAGGCTATATGATTTGTTATAACTCAGTACCAACATAGATTTTATATATATATATATATATATATATATATATATATATATATATATATATATATATATATATATATATATATATCCTTGCTTAGCCTATGTTTCAATTAACATTTTCTGAAAATACTCTTTCATCAAATTACTCAAAACTGTAAACAAGATCAGGTCTGTTTACTTAATGTTAGCGAATCAGTCTGATAAATATCAGGTAGACTGTGAATATAAACATAATAGTTACATGAATACTCTATTAGTCTTTAATTGTTTGTGAAAAAAATGCGAATTATACCGTAGATTGCAAATTAATGTCTTGTTCTTCTTCCTCGCCCAATGTTTTTCAATATGATATATTTAATGTTGACAAATAAAGGAGACTTTTTTTTATTTATCAGCCCATATTTGAACTCAGTTATTCACCTTTTATTATTCCCAAAGGATCTGGTTGAAGATATTAAGAGTGAAACGAGTGGGAATTTCTTTGAAACCCTGAAGGCCCTACTGATGCGCCCAGCAGAATATGATGCATACCAACTAAGGAAAGCAATGAAGGTAATAATGCTTTATTGATGCACATTTCCACATATAAGGTGGTATTGCAAATTTCACAGATGAGGGGATATGATATTGCAAAATCCACAGATGAGATGGCATTTAAATTGCACATATGAGGTGGTATTGCAAATTCCACAGATGAGGTGATATGATATTGCAAATTCCACAGGTGAGATGGTATTGCATATTTCACAGGTATTGCAGTATGCACAGGTATTGCAATATGCACAGATATGATGATATTCCAGATTTTCCACAGATGAGATGGTATTGAAAATTTCACAGATGAGATGGTATTGAAAATTGCACAATGAGGTGGTATTGCAAATTTCACAGACTTTTTTGTACATGGAGAAGCTTCTTGTGAGGAAGGTTGTCTTATTGTCTTCACAAGTTAATACCAGTCTATACAAAGTTTATCTTTGGCATTTATTGTAACAAATAAAAGTAAAATCACATATTGAGACATGCAAAGGTATTTTCATGAAATATTCTGTACATATGCCAAATGACATGAGATGGAAACATTCAGAATGTATGTCAAATGACATGAGATGGAAACACTCAGCATATATATTAAATGACATGAGTTGGAAACATTCAGCATGTATGTCAAATGACATGAGATGGAAACATTCAGCATATATCTCAAATGACATGAGTTGGAAATATTCAGCATATATATTAAATGACATGAGTTGGAAACATTCAGCATGTATATCAAATGACATGAGTTGGAAACATTCTGCATATATATTAAATGACATGAGATGGAAACATTCAGCATATACATTAAATGGCATGAGTTGGAAACATTCAGCTTGTATGTCAAATGACATAAGATGGAAACATTCAGCATATATAGGAAATAACATGAGTTGGAAACATTTAGCATATATATATATATATTAAATGACATGAGTTGGAACATTGAGCATGTATATTAAATGACATGAGTTGGAAACATTCAGCATATATATTAAATGACATGAGTTGGAAACATTCGGCATATATATTAAATGACATTTGTTGGAAACATACAGCATGTATTTCAAATGACATGAGATGGAAACATTCAGCATATATGTCAAATGACATGAGATGGAAACATTCAGCATATACATTAAATGACATGAGTTGGAAACATTCAGCATATACATTAAATGACATGAGTTGAAAACATTCAGCATGTATGTCAAATGACATGAGATGGAAACATTCAGCATAGATGTCAAATGACATGAGATGGAAACATTCAGCATATACGTTAAATGGCATGAGTTGGAAACATTCAGCTTGTATGTCAAATGACATAAGATGGAAACATTCAGCATATACATTAAATGACATGAGTTGGAAACACATCAAGTCATCAGTAAGATTCATAATTTGTTCTAATTTTGTAATAGTTTGCCATAGTAACAATGAAAGTGTAGTAACACATAATTAATACAGCAACATGTCATATGAGAATTGTTTTTATTTAAAACTATGCGACAAACATGTCTCAGTTTATGACAGATTAATGCCAGTCATTGTCTGCAACATGGATACTTTCCCTTTGCAAAACGTGTAGAAATTTCTGCGTTTTCACTAGAAAGATATCCTGATCATCGTAAGTAATGTTCATTATAAACCCAAAACTTAAAATATTCCATTTTTGGGGAAAACATGCATTAAATTTCTAGCAGTGTATAGCATATAATAATGTTTTGTCACCTTCTACATTTCAGGGCCTTGGTACAGATGAAGATGTTCTCATTGAAATTCTGTGTACAAGATCTAATGCCCAAATAAAAGAAATCATCAAAGTGTACAAAGAAAGTAAGATTTTGACAAAGTGGGTGTAGAACCAAAGAAATGAACAATACTTTATACTTTTCACTTTACTAAACTCTGTTATAATGTATAGTGTATGTGAAATGTTAATTGAGGGCCAAGTTTATGTCACTAATGCATAAGTGTACCCATGCAAATTTTTTAATTTCAAACACTGCTTCCATTGGATTTAATAAATATTATGTTATATTCCTTTTTTAGGTTTCAACATATAATTTATTTTTTTGTACAGTTTTAGTGACAAATGCATAACATTATTGTTGCTAAGGTATCGGGAAATCAAGATTTACGTTTACCAAATCTCTAATCAGAAATGATAAGAGTTTGTTTTTTTGAGTAATATCAAACATTTAAAAAAAATATTTCCTCTTGATCATATTTTTTACTTTGTAGGAGAGGGACATGAAATGCATGACCATGGGCACGTCAAGATCAAACTGTGCAGGATGTTTTAATGCATGTATTTGGATAAGTTACATGAAGATACAATTTTAACATTGCCGAAAAAATGAGAAACATAGGTAGTATTTTTTTATCTCATATTTTTTATCTCATACTTTATTTTACAGAATATAACAGAGACCTTGAGAAAGACATAGTGTCAGACACATCTGGGAATTTCAAACGTCTTCTTGTCTCTCTTGTCCAAGCGAATCGTAGTGACAGCAAAGAGGTGGACCGTAATAAGGCTAAACAGGATGCTAAGGTATTAGATTTAAAAAAAAAGTAAACTAGGACAGCCGTTAATTTGCACAACCATTGTAATTAAATTTGTCTCTTGTAATTATAAATACATTATTTTGTCTCTTGTAATTATAATTACATCATTTTGTCCCCTGTTCTTATAATGCATAGTTAGCAAACACTATAAAGGCTACATCAGCTTATTTTGAAAGGATCTAATTGATTTAAAGGATGGTTCACCACAAATGATAGTAAAGAATACATTATTTGGTGTTTCTCCTTCCAATACATTAAATATTAGTTACCCTTTTGTCATTATATTGCTGACTGCATTTGTATAATAAATTTTCATTTTGTAATTTTCAAACATTTGAGTTCTGCAAACTTCTTCTTTGAATATTGAGATATAAGGTACAATTTTCATAGCATTCTGGGTGTGGCCATAACAATGTTCGCATGTCTACAGCAGTGTTAGCGTAGATATAGAAACATAAATATATTATTAGGTGCTATCAGAAGCTTTGAAAGTTGCTCATCTTTTGCATCAAACACTCATGAGCTGGTATATTCACCAAACTTTGGCAAAGAAAAATCATTTAAAAAGAATGAGACTCCATATATTAAAAAGAATTTTAAGGAATCCAAGATAAAATCATTTCTTCCGTTGATATGTTAAGTCTAAAATCCATCTCTGCTACACTTGATCAGTAGCAAGAGTTTCAAAATTGATCACTATGAATTTCAAGATGGCTGCCATGTCATCCATATTTAATGTTGAAATAGTACTATGCTTTCACTTAGGACCAACTAGACGTAAAAAGAAATCTTTTGTTGAAAACCTCGTAACCTGGATATGTAGCATTTAGAATAATTACACAGGATAAGGATAGGTAACATGTAGAATAGTACACATGATAAGGATAGGTAACATTTAGAATAATTATACATGATAAGGATAGGTAACATGTAGAAGAGTACACATGATAAGGATAGGTAACATGTAGAATAATTACACAGGATAAGGATAGGTAACATGTAGAATAGTACACAGGATAAGGATAGGTAACATGTAGAATAATTACACAGGATAAGGATAGGTAACATGTTGAATAATTACACAGGATAAGGATAGGTAACATGTAGAATAGTACACAGGATAAGGATATGTAACATGTAGAATAATTCACAGGATGAGGATAGGTAACATGTAGAATAATTACACAGGATAAGGATAGGTAACATGTTGAATAATTACACAGGATAAGGATAGGTAACATGTAGAATAGTACACAAGATAAGGATAGGTAACATGTATAATAAATACACAAGATAAGGATGGGTAACATGTAGAATAATTCACAGGATGAGGATAGGTAACATGTAGAATAGTACACATGATAAGGATAAGTAACATGTAGAATAGTGCACATGATAAGGATAGGTAATATGTAGAATAGTACAAAGCATAAGGATGGATAACATGTATAATAAATACACAGGATAAGGATAGGTAACATGTTGAATGGTATACAGGATAAGGATAGTAACATGTAGAATAATTACACAGGATAAGGATAGGTAACATGTAGAATAGTACACATGATAAGGATAGATAATATGTAAAATAGTACACAGGATAAGGATAGGTGACATGTAGTATAGTACACAGGATAAGGATAGATAACATGTATAATAAATACACAGGATAAGGATGGGTAACATGTTGAATGGTATACAGGATAAGGATAGGTAATATGTAGAATAATACACAGGATGAGGATAGGTAACATGTAGAATAATTACACAGGATAAGGATAGGTAACATGTAGACTAATACACAGGATGAGGATAGGTAACATGTAGAATAGTACACATGATAAGGATAGGTAATATGTAGAATAGTACAAAGCATAAGGATGGATAACATGTATAATAAATACACAGGATAAGGATAGGTAACATGTTGAATGATATACAGGATAAGGACAGGTAACATGTAGAATAATTACACATGATAATGATAGGTAACATGTATAATAAATACACAGGATAAGGATAGGTGACATGTTGAATGGTATACAGGATAAGGATGGGTAACATGTATAATAGTATGCAGGATAAGGATAGATAACATGTAAAATAAATACACAGGATAAGGATGGGTAACATGTTGAATGGTATACAGGATAAGGATAGGTAATATGTAGAATAGTACACAGGATAAGGATAGGTAACATGTATAATAACTACACAGGAGAAGGATGGGTAACATGTAGAAAAGTACGCAGGATAAGGATAGATAACATGTATAATAAATACACAGGATAAGGATAGGTAACATTGAGAACAGTACACAGGATAAGGATATGTAATATGTATAATAGTACACATGATAAGGATAGGTAATATGTATAATAAATACACAGGATGAAATAGGTAACATGTTGAATGGTATACAGGATAAGGATAGGTAATATGTAGAATAGTACACAGGATAAGGATAGGTGACATGTAGAATAATTACACAGGATAAGGATAGGTAACATGTAGAATAACTACACAGGATAAGGACGGGTAACATGTTGAATAATTCCATAGGATAAGGATAGGTAACATGTATAATAATTACACAGGATAAGGATAGGTAACTTGTAGAATAGTACACATGATAAGGATAGGAAATATGTAGAATAGTACACAGGATAAGGATAGGTAACATGTAGAATGATACACAGTATGAGGATAGGTAACATTTAGAATAGTACACATGATAAGGATAGGTAACATGTTGAATAATTACACAGGATAAGGATAGGTGACATGTAGATTAGTACACAGGATAAGGATAGATAACATGTATAATAAATACACAGGATAAGGATGGGTAACTTGTAGAATAATTACACAGGATAAGGATAGGTAACATGTAGAACAGTACACAGGATAAGGATATGTAACATGTAGAATAATTCACAGGATGAGGATAGGTAACATGTAGAATAGTACACATGATTAGGATTTGTAACATGTAGAATAGTACACATGATAAGGATAGGTAACATGTAGAATAGTACACATGATAAGGATAGGTAATATGTAGAATAGTACACAGGATAAGGATGGGTAACATGTAGAATGATACACAAGATGAGGATAGGTAACATATAGAATAGTACACATGATAAGGATGGGTAACATGTAGAATAATTACACAGGATAAGGATAGGTAACATGTAGAATAATTACACATGATAAGGATAGGTAACATGTTGAATAATTACACAGGATAAGGATAGGTAACATGTAGAATAATTACACATGATAAGGATAGGTTACATGTTGAATAATTACACAGGATAAGGATAGGTAACATGTAGAATAGTACACAGGATAAGGATAGGTGACATGTAGAATATAGTACACAGCATAAGGATAGATAACATGTATAATAAATACACAAGATAAGGATGGGTAACTTGTAGAATAATTACACAGGATAAGGATAGGTAACATGTAGGATAGTACACATAATAAGGATAGGTAATATGTAGACTAGTACACAGGATAAGGATAGGTGACATGTAGAATGTAGTACACAGCATAAGGATAGATAACATGTATAATAAATACACAAGTTAAGGATGGGTAACTTGTAGAATAATTACACATGACAAGGATAGGTAACATGTAGAATGATACACAGAATGAGGATAGGAAACATATAGAATAGTACACATGATAAGGATAGGTAACATATTGAATAATTACACAGGATAAGGATAGGTAACATGTAGAATAGTACACAGGATAAGGATATGTAACATGTAGAATAATACACAGGATGAGGATATGTAACATGTAGAATAGTACACATGATAAGGATAGGTAATATGTGGAATAGTACACAGGATAAGGATAGATAACATGTATAATAAATACACAGGATAATGATAGGTAACATGGTGAATGGTATACAGGACAAGGATAAGTAACATGTAGAATAGTACACAGGATAAGGATGGGTAACATGTAGAATAATTACACAGGATAAGGATAGGTAACATGTAGAATAGTACACATGATAAGGATAGGTAATATGTAGAATAGTACACAGGATAAGGATAGGTGACATGTAGAATATAGTACACAGGATAAGGATAGATAACATGTATAATAAATACACAAGATAAGGATGGGTAACATGTAGAATAATTCACAGGATGAGGATGGGTAACATGTAGAATAGTACACATGATTAGGATATGTAACATGTAGGATTGTACACATGATAAGGATAGGTAATATGTAGAATAGTACAAAGCATAAGGATGGATAACTTGTATAATAAATACACAGGATAAGGATAGGTAACATGTTGAATGGTATACAGGATAAGGATAGTAACATGTAGAATAATTACACAGGATAAGGATAGGTAACATGTAGAATAGTACACATGATAAGGATTGGTAATATGTAAAATAGTACACAGGATAAGGATAGGTGACATGTAGAATAGTACACAGGATAAGGATAGATAACATGTATAATAAATACACAGGATAAGGATGGGTAACTTGTAGAATAATTACACATGATAAGGATAGGTAACATGTAGAATAATTCACAGGATGAGGATAGGTAACATGTAGAATAGTACACATGATAAGGATAGGTAATATGTGGAATAGTACAGAGGAGAAGGATGGATAACATGTATAATAAATACACAGGATAAGGATAGGTAACATGTTGAATAATTACACATGATAATGATAGGTAACATGTATAATAAATACACAGGATAAGGATAGGTGACATGTTGAATGGTATACAGGATAAGGATGGGTAACATGTATAATAGTATGCAGGATAAGGATAGATAACATGTAAAATAAATACACAGGATAAGGATGGGTAACATGTTGAATGGTATACAGGATAAGGATAGGTAATATGTAGAATAGTACACAGGATAAGGATAGGTAACATGTATAATAAATACACAGGATAAGGATAGGTAACATTGAGAATAGTACACATGATAAGGATATGTAATATGTATAATAGTACACATGATAAGGATAGGTAATATGTATAATAAATACACAGGATAAAATAGGTAACATGTTGAATGGTATACAGGATAAGGATAGGTAATATGTAGAATAGTACACAGGATAAGGATAGGTGACATGTAGATTAATTACACAGGATAAGGATAGGTAACATGTATAATAACTACACATGATAAGGATGGGTAACATGTTGAATAATTCCATAGGATAAGGATAGGTAATATGTATAATAATTACACAGGATAAGGATAGGTAACTTGTAGAATAGTACACATGATAAGGATAGGTAATATGTAGAATAGTACACAGGATAAGTTTAGGTAACATGTAGAATGATACACAGTATGAGGATAGGTAACATTTAGAATAGTACACATGATAAGGATAGGTAACATGTTGAATAATTACACAGGATAAGGATAGGTGAAATGTAGATTAGTACACAGGATAAGGATAGATAACATGTATAATAAATACACAGGATAAGGATGGGTAACTTGTAGAATAATTACACAGGATAAGGATAGGTAACATGTAGAATAGTACACAGGATAAG
The DNA here is from genome assembly GCA_030141615.1 of Unio pictorum. Taxonomy (NCBI): domain Eukaryota; kingdom Metazoa; phylum Mollusca; class Bivalvia; order Unionida; family Unionidae; genus Unio; species Unio pictorum. Next base: position 4,728,110 of record JARLTB010000034.1, on the reverse strand, counting down.
GATATGTAACATGTAGAATAAATTCACAGGATGAGGATAGGTAACATGTAGAATAGTACACATGATTAGGATATGTAAGATCTAGAATAGTACATATGATAAGGATAGGTAACATGTAGAATTGTACACATGATAAGGATAGGTAATATGTAGAATAGTACACACGATAAGGATGGGTAACATGTAGAATGATACACAGGATGAGGATAGGTAACATATAGAATAGTACACATGATAAGGATAGGTAACATGTAGAATAATTACACAGGATAAGGATAGGTAACATGTAGAATAATTACACATGATAAGGATAGGTAACATGTTGAATAATTACAAAGGATAAAGATAGGTAACATGTAGAATAGTACACATGATAAGGATAGGTAATATGTAGAATAGTACACAGGATAAGGATAGGTGACATGTAGAATATAGTACACAGCATAAGGATAGATAACATGTATAATAAATACACAAGATAAGGATGGGTAACTTGTAGAATAATTACACAGGATAAGGATAGGTAACATGTAGAATAGTACACATAATAAGGATAGGTAATATGTAGAATAGTACACAGGATAAGGATAGGTGACATGTAGAATATAGTACACAGCATAAGGATAGATAACATGTATAATAAATACACAAGATAAGGATGGGTAACTTGTAGAATAATTACACAGGATAAGGATGGGTAACATGTTGAATAATTCCATAGGATAAGGATAGGTAACATGTATAATAATTACACATGATAAGGATAGGTAACTTGTAGAATAGTACACATGATAAGGATAGGTAACATGTAGAATTGTACACATGATATGGATAGGTAATATGTAGAATAGTACACACGATAAGGATGGGTAACATGTAGAATGATACACAGGATGAGGATAGGTAACATGTAGAATAATTCACAGGATGAGGATAGGTAACATGTAGAATAGTACACATGATAAGGATAGGTAATATGTGGAATAGTACAGAGGAGAAGGATGGATAACATGTATAATAAATACACAGGATAAGGATAGATAACATGTTGAATAATTACACATGATAATGATAGGTAACATGTATAATAAATACACAGGATAAGGATAGGTGACATGTTGAATGGTATACAGGATAAGGATGGGTAACATGTATAATAGTATGCAGGATAAGGATAGATAACATGTAAAATAAATACACAGGATAAGGATGGGTAACATGTTGAATGGTATACAGGATAAGGATAGGTAATATGTAGAATAGTACACAGGATAAGGATAGGTAACATGTATAATAAATACACAGGATAAGGATAGGTAACATTGAGAATAGTACACATGATAAGGATATGTAATATGTATAATAGTACACATGATAAGGATAGGTAATATGTATAATAAATACACAGGATAAAATAGGTAACATGTTGAATGGTATACAGGATAAGGATAGGTAATATGTAGAATAGTACACAGGATAAGGATAGGTGACATGTAGATTAATTACACAGGATAAGGATAGGTAACATGTATAATAACTACACATGATAAGGATGGGTAACATGTTGAATAATTCCATAGGATAAGGATAGGTAATATGTATAATAATTACACAGGATAAGGATAGGTAACTTGTAGAATAGTACACATGATAAGGATAGGTAATATGTAGAATAGTACACAGGATAAGTATAGGTAACATGTAGAATGATACACAGTATGAGGATAGGTAACATTTAGAATAGTACACATGATAAGGATAGGTAACATGTTGAATAATTACACAGGATAAGGATAGGTGAAATGTAGATTAGTACACAGGATAAGGATAGATAACATGTATAATAAATACACAGGATAAGGATGGGTAACTTGTAGAATAATTACACAGGATAAGGATAGGTAACATGTAGAATAGTACACAGGATAAGGATATGTAACATGTAGAATAAATTCACAGGATGAGGATAGGTAACATGTAGAATAGTACACATGATTAGGATATGTAAGATCTAGAATAGTACACATGATAAGGATAGGTAACATGTAGAATTGTACACATGATAAGGATAGGTAATATGTAGAATAGTACACACGATAAGGATGGGTAACATGTAGAATGATACACAGGATGAGGATAGGTAACATATAGAATAGTACACATGATAAGGATAGGTAACATGTAGAATAATTACACAGGATAAGGATAGGTAACATGTAGAATAATTACACATGATAAGGATAGGTAACATGTTGAATAATTACAAAGGATAAAGATAGGTAACATGTAGAATAGTACACATGATAAGGATAGGTAATATGTAGAATAGTACACAGGATAAGGATAGGTGACATGTAGAATATAGTACACAGCATAAGGATAGATAACATGTATAATAAATACACAAGATAAGGATGGGTAACTTGTAGAATAATTACACAGGATAAGGATAGGTAACATGTAGAATAGTACACATAATAAGGATAGGTAATATGTAGAATAGTACACAGGATAAGGATAGGTGACATGTAGAATATAGTACACAGCATAAGGATAGATAACATGTATAATAAATACACAAGATAAGGATGGGTAACTTGTAGAATAATTACACAGGATAAGGATGGGTAACATGTTGAATAATTCCATAGGATAAGGATAGGTAACATGTATAATAATTACACATGATAAGGATAGGTAACTTGTAGAATAGTACACATGATAAGGATAGGTAACATGTAGAATTGTACACATGATATGGATAGGTAATATGTAGAATAGTACACACGATAAGGATGGGTAACATGTAGAATGATACACAGGATGAGGATAGGTAACATATAGAATAGTACACATGATAAGGATAGGTAACATGTAGAATAATTACACAGGATAAGGATAGGTAACATGTAGAATAATTACACATGATAAGGATAGGTAACATGTTGAATAATTACAAAGGATAAGGATAGGTAACATGTAGAATAGTACACATGATAAGGATAGGTAATATGTAGAATAGTACACAGGATAAGGATAGGTGACATGTAGAATATAGTACACAGCATAAGGATAGATAACATGTATAATAAATACACAAGATAAGGATGGGTAACTTGTAGAATAATTACACAGGATAAGGATAGGTAACATGTAGAATAGTACACATAATAAGGATAGGTAATATGTAGAATAGTACACAGGATAAGGATAGGTGACATGTAGAATATAGTACACAGCATAAGGATAGATAACATGTATAATAATTACACAAGATAAGGATGGGTAACTTGTAGAATAATTACACATGACAAGGATGGGTAACATGTAGAATGATACATAGAATGAGGATAGGTATCATATAGAATAGTACACATGATAAGGATAGGTAACATGTTGAATAATTACACAGGATAAGGATAGGTAACATGTAGAATAGTACACAGGATAAGGATATGTAACATGTAGAATAATACACAGGATGAGGATATGTAACATGTAGAATAGTACACATGATAAGGATAGGTAATATCTAGAATAGTACACAGGATAAGGATAGATAACATGTATAATAAATACACAGGATAATGATGGGTAACTTGTAGAATAATTACACAGGATAAGGATAGGTAACATGTAGAATAGTACACAGGATAAGGATATGTAACATGTAGAATAGTACACATGATAAGGATAGGTAACATCTAGAATAGTACACAGGATAAGAATAGGTTACAAGTATAATAAATACACAGGATAAGGATACGTGACATGTTGAATGGTATACAGGATAAGGATGGGTAACATGTATAATAGTATGCAGGATAAGGATAGATAACATGTAAAAAAAATACACAGGATAAGGGTGGGTAATATGTTGAATGGTATACAGGATAAGGATAGGTAATATGTAGAATAGTACACAGGATAAGGATAGGTAACATGTATAATAACTACACAGGAGAAGGATGGGTAACATGTAGAAAAGTATGCAGGATAAGGATAGGTAACATGTATAATAAATACACAGGATAAGGATAGGTAACATTGAGAATAGTACACATGATAAGGATAGGTAACATGTTGAATAATTACACAGGATAAGGATATGTAACATGTATAATAGTACAGATGATAAGGATATGTAACATGTATAATAGTACACATGATAAGGATATGTAATATATATAATAGTACACATGATAAGGATATGTAACAGGTATAATAGTACACATGATAAGGATATGTAACATGTTGAATGATATACAGGATAAGGATAGGTAACATGTAGAATAATTACACATGATAATGATAGGTAACATGTATAATAAATACACAGGAGAAGGATAGGTGACATGCTGATTGGTATACAGGATAAGGATGGGTAACATGTATAATAGTATGCAGGATAAGGATAGATAACATAAATACACAGGATAAGGATGGGTAACATGTTGAATGGTATACAGGATAAGGATAGGTAATATGTAGAATAGTACACAGGATAAGGATAGGTAACATGTATAATAACTACACAGGAGAAGGATGGGTAACATGTTGAAAAGTACGCAGGATAAGGATAAGTAACATGTATAATAAATACACAGGATAAGGATAGGTAACATTGAGAATAGTACACATGATAAGGATATGTAATATGTATAATAGTACACATGATAAGGATAGGTAATATGTATAATAAATACACAGGATAAAATAGGTAACATGTTGAATGGTATACAGGGTAAGGATAGGTAATATGTAGAATAGTACACAGGATAAGGATAGGTGACATGTAGAATAATTACACAGGATAAGGATAGGTAACATGTATAATAACTACACAGGATAAGGATGGGTAACATGTTGAATAATTCCATAGGATAAGGATAGGTAACATGTATAATAATTACACAGGATAAGGATAGGTAACTTGTAGAATAGTACACATGATAAGGATAGGTAATATGTAGAATAGTACACAAGATAAGGATAGGTAACATGTAGAATGATACACAGTATGAGGATAGGTAACATTTAGAATAGTACACATGATAAGGATAGGTAACATGTTGAATAATTACACAGGATAAGGATAGGTGACATTTAGATTAGTACACATGATAAGGATAGATAACATGTATAATAAATACACAGGATAAGGATGGGTAACTTGTAGAATAATTACACAGGATAAGGATAGGTAACATGTAGAATAGTACACAGGATAAGGATATGTAACATGTAGAATAATTCACAGGATGAGGATAGGTAACATGTAGAATAGTACACATGATTAGGATATGTAACATGTAGAATAGTACACATGATAAGGATAGGTAACATGTAGAATAGTACACACGATAAGGATAGGTAATATGTAGAATAGTACACACGATAAGGATGGGTAACATGTAGAATGATACACAGGATGAGGATAGGTAACATATAGAATAGTACACATGATAAGGATAGGTAACATGTAGAATAATTACACAGAATAAGGATAGGTAACATGTAGAATAATTACACATGATAAGGATAGATAATATGTTGAATAATTACACAGGATAAGGATAGGTAACATGTAGAATAGTACACATGATAAGGATAGGTAATATGTAGAATAGTACACAGGATAAGGATAGGTGACATGTAGAATATAGTACACAGCATAAGGATAGATAACATGTATAATAAATACACAAGATAAGGATGGGTAACTTGTAGAATAATTACACAGGATAAGGATAGGTAACATGTAGAATAGTACACATAATAAGGATAGGTAATATGTAGAATAGTACACAGGATAAGGATAGGTGACATGTAGAATATAGTACACAGCATAAGGATAGATAACATGTATAATAAATACACAAGATAAGGATGGGTAACTTGTAGAATAATTACACAGGATAAGGATGGGTAACATGTTGAATAATTCCATAGGATAAGGATAGGTAACATGTATAATAATTACACAGGATAAGGATAGGTAACTTGTAGAATAGTACACATGATAAGGATAGGTAACATGTTGAATAATTACACAGGATAAGAATAGGTAACATGTAGAATAGTACACAGGATTAGGATAGGTAACATGTATAATAAATACACAGGATAAGGATAGGTAACATGTTGAATGATATACAGGATAAGGATAGGTAACATGTAGAATAGTACACAGGATAAGGATAGATAACATGTATAATAAATACACAGGATAAGGATGGGTAACATGTTGAATGGTATACAGGATAAGGATAGGTAACATGTTGAATAGTACACAGGATAAGGATAGGTAATATGTAGAATAGTACACAAGATAAGGATAGGTAACATGTAGAATGATACACAGTATGAGGATAGGTAACATTTAGAATAGTACACATGATAAGGATAGGTAACATGTTGAATAATTACACAGGATAAGGATAGGTGACATTTAGATTAGTACACATGATAAGGATAGATAACATGTATAATAAATACACAGGATAAGGATGGGTAACTTGTAGAATAATTACACAGGATAAGGATAGGTAACATGTAGAATAGTACACAGGATAAGGATATATAACATGTAGAATAATTCACAGGATGAGGATAGGTAACATGTAGAATAGTACACATGATTAGGATATGTAACATGTAGAATAGTACACATGATTAGGATAGGTAACATGTAGAATAGTACACATGATAAGGATAGGTAATATGTAGAATAGTACACACGATAAGGATGGGTAACATGTAGAATGATACACAGGATGAGGATAGGTAACATATAGAATAGTACACATGATAAGGATAGGTAACATGTAGAATAATTACACAGAATAAGGATAGGTAACATGTAGAATAATTACACATGATAAGGATAGATAATATGTTGAATAATTACACAGGATAAGGATAGGTAACATGTAGAATAGTACACATGATAAGGATAGGTAATATGTAGAATAGTACACAGGATAAGGATAGGTGACATGTAGAATATAGTACACAGCATAAGGATAGATAACATGTATAATAAATACACAAGATAAGGATGGGTAACTTGTAGAATAATTACACAGGATAAGGATAGGTAACATTTAGAATAGTACACATAATAAGGATAGGTAATATGTAGAATAGTACACAGGATAAGGATAGGTGACATGTAGAATATAGTATACAGCATAAGGATAGATAACATGTATAATAAATACACAAGATAAGGATGGGTAACTTGTAGAATAATTACACAGGATAAGGATGGGTAACATGTTGAATAATTCCATAGGATAAGGATAGGTAACATGTATAATAATTACACATGATAAGGATAGGTAACTTGTAGAATAGTACACATGATAAGGATAGGTAACATGTTGAATAATTACACAGGATAAGAATAGGTAACATGTATAATAAATACACAGGATAAGGATAGGTAACATGTTGAATGATATACAGGATAAGGATAGGTAACATGTAGAATAGTACACAGGATAAGGATAGATAACATGTATAATAAATACACAGGATAAGGATGGGTAACATGTTGAATGGTATACAGGATAAGGATAGGTAACATGTTGAATAGTACACAGGATAAGGATAGATAACATTTATAATAAATACCCAGGATAAGGATAGGTAATATGTAGAATAGTACACAGGATAAGGATAGGTAACATGTTGAATGGTATACAGGATAAGGATAGGTAACATGTAGAATAGTACACATGATAAGGATAGGTAACAAGTATAATAATTACACAGGATAAGGATAAGTAACATGTATAATATTTACACAGGATACGGATAGGTAACATGTAGAATAATTGCACTGGATAATGATAGGTAAGATGTAGAATAATTACACAAGATATGGATAATTCTGCCTGTACAGTGATCTCACACTATAGATCATTGTATAATGAAACCTGAATCAAACACATTCAATTGCTACTTTTTTTACTGTTATTACTATTGAATGCTCATCAGATTTAGAGCAGACTGGTCTCCATTTATAATTACAACTGTTTTAGAAAACGTTTCTACAATCAACTTTTGAGTAACTTGTTTTATGTATGTCATCTAATGTTAAAAACCTTTTCAGTTCCCATTCTTCCTGCCATGAAATTTCTGCTATAAAAGTCATGGAAATAAAACTAGTATATAACACCTTGTAATTAAGCAGGACAGTAAATTTAATCCAGAGGGATAAAGTACACCAAATTCCAGGTACAAACTTAAAATCTAACCCAAGGATAAAGCATAAAAAATCCCTGGTACAAACCATACTTGTTATGATTAAATTTCTGTCTTACCTACACACATAGGAAGAATTTGTATTCTCTTTCATGCCGTAACATGTTAATATTTAGTAATTCACTTGATGTCACATTAATAACATGTAACATTATTAATCTGAATGGTATATTTTCTTTGTAATTGATGCACACTAATTAAAAGATTGTCTTTTGCAGGAATTATACCAAGCAGGAGAGAAGAAATGGGGGACTGATGAGTCAAAATTTAACCAGATATTGGTGTCGCGAAGCTACCCACAGTTGAGAGCCACATTTGAGGAGTACAGCAGTTTATCAAAGAAAGACATGGAGGAGGTTTTGAAGAGTGAACTTTCTGGAGACATTCTGAGTGGGATGAAGACTATAGGTATTGGTCACTGATTAATTATAACAATACTTTGTCCCTTTTGTATCATCATATAATTATGGCAATAATTTGTCACCATACAAACATGGCAATACTTTACGGCAGTACTTTGTCCATTTTATCTTACCTTATATGTATGGCAGTCATTTGTCCCTTTGGTCTTGCCATACATGTATGGCAGTACTTTGTCTTTTTGTATTACCATATATTTATGGAAAGTACTTTGTCCCTTTTGTCTTACCATATATTTATGGCAGTATTTTGTCCTTTTGTCTCATCATAAATCTATGGCAGTACGTATCCTTTTTTCGAAAACAAAAGCACATTGTTTCGAGAAACAAAAAGGACACTCTCCTGCAAAGACAATAAGAACCCCTTCTCAGTCATTAAATGTAAGTACCAGTAAGAATGTCATTGTATAAATCTTTTCTTCTCTTCTCTTCTCTTCTCTTCTCTTCTCTTCTCTTCTCTTCTCTTCTCTTCTCTTCTCTTCTCTTCTCTTCTCTTCTCTTCTCTTCTCTTTTCTCTACTCTCCTCTCCTCTTCTATCCTCTCCTCTCCTCTTTTCTTTTCTTTTCTTCTCTCATCATCTCTTTTCTTCTCCACTATGTGAGGAACATGTTAAATAAATTTTATCTATAGCTGCAAAAAAAGATAAAATGCCTGGGTACAGATGATGATGCTCTAGTTATGCATCTTAAACCTATGCAACAATATTCATTACAATGAGATTATACTTATAATGTGATGGCAGCATGGCTCCCGTTTTTTTATTTAAAGTGACCTATCTTTTTATTATCCTATATAATGCTCTCGGAAAAGCCAATTATTTGTATACATAGCAGATTTTTAATCCCAGCGCTGTGTTTAATGTTGCCTTAACTTCTGAAATTTTCTATAACATATTGCAGTGTTATATTTGTTAGCAAAAATAAAGAAAAGCTATCAAGTTTAGACATATTTCAATGCACATTTTCTATATGGAAGTTTCGCAAAAAAATTGTTAACGCAATCCTGCCTACATCATTCATGTTATTCTTTGGGTCCCATTTGACAGGTTTTTATCTGTCTATATTTATGCATTCTTTTCAGTAAGTAGGTGTTTGGATGACAAATGTCTACTTTGCTTAACAGCTGTAAAACCAATAAAATGCCTGGCATAAATGATGACACTTTAGTTAAATGATGTATTTTTTTCTCTACCCTTTTTCAGTCCGATGTGTGAGGAACAAGTTTGCCCACTTTGCACGGCAGCTGCAGAAGACAATGAAGGGTCTGGGAACAGATGATGATACTCTCATAAGAGTTGTTGTCAGTCGCTGCGAAATTGACATGGTGCAGATAAAGGAAGAGTTTCAGAAGCTTACGTCGCAGACCTTGGAACAATTCATTGCCGTAAGATTATAAACCAATTAACTTTTCTGTATCCCTACTATATTCTTTGGAGAGGTTTATAGAGTAATCCATGTACATCTATATCACAAATTGTTTTTTAGCACTGACATTAAGATTGGAATTGCTTTGATTCAATATTAATCCAAATGTCAACAAGATTAACATAAGTCAAATTTGATTTTCACATTTATTTACCAAAATATGTTTAGTTATGTTATGAACACTTCATAACATTTATGTATCTTTTCTGAGATTCTATTTTAGTTGGGGAACCAACAAGGTACATACTTCATGGTTGTTTGTTGCTTCAGATATTGTTTGGATGAGTTTTCTTTCTCTTAGAGTCTTTGACTGCATTATTCACAGATAACACATATCATTCATTATAATTCTTGTATCTACAATGCTCCTTATTCATGCACAGTTAAAGCTTTATAATTAACCATATGGCCTCAATTGATGAAACTAACAAAGTCTAATTGAAATTACATTGTCATTCATCCATCTAGCAGTCTATCTCTTCATTCTGCAACTGTCAGTAATTTCAGTTTCTGCACGATATCTTCACTGAGCAATATTGGACTACAGTCCTATATGATGTGCAGTCTTATTTTGATCTGACCATGCAAACGTGCACTTTTCTGTGCTATTACTGAAAAGAGTTATGGTTGATGGTTGAGTTTTTCTTTTCAGTTCTTATTACTGAAAGGAGCTATGATTCTTGGTTGAGATATTTTTCTTTGGTTTTTAATGCTAATATGAGTTTTGGTTCCTGGTTGAGTTTGGTTCAGTTCTTATTGCTGAAAGGAGTTATGGTTCATGGTTGAGTGCTTTTCAGTTGTTATTAATGAAAGGAGTTATGGGTCACTGGTTTAGTTTTTTTCTGTTCTTATTTAAATTGTGTTCTTTTAAAGACATAACCAATTAATTCCTTCCATATCGTCGCAGATACAATTAACTTTACATTGTTTTTATAATTTTCTGTACATCACATATATGATGTTTACTGAAAATTTTGGGGAAACCAACAATGGAAACTTAAAAATAATATTTTATTTTTTCCCTGCACCATCTCTATCGTATAAAATTTAGAAATTTGTTCAATATGAATCAAGCTAGTGGTAGACAATATTTATCAATAACAAAATTCACTATAACCTGTCTTACAAGCACCTTAGCTTTTATGACAGCCATGGCTAAAAGGAGATACAATTTTTATAAAAGTCAGAAATTTCATCATTATACATTTGACTTTCTTAAAAAGATCACTAAGAAACAGTAAAAAATATTCCTTTTTTGAATTTCTAAAAGTGGTACTATCATCAGTGATTTCGTTTAGCATTACTGTTTTCTTATCAATGTCAGATCTGTATTTTAACTCATACTGATTTTGCTGAACATTAACAACCCACTGTGAATGTATAAATCTAGTCAAGAATCTAGCAATAACCTTCATGGTAAAGGTGTACTTGAGTAATAATTCTTGTGAATTATACATGCAGAATGAATATTCATGCTGCTTTATTTTTCTGACACCAGGATGACCTATCTGGAGACTACAGGAACTCTATCCTGGCACTTGTCTTGGGAGGTCCCCCGCCAGAAATGGCTACTAAATGTGAGTGAATAATAATCTGTATGCACTTCCTTTAGAATATTTTGCAGGAATGAATAATTACCAGTCCAAAATAGCTTGCATATTTCATGAAAATGCATTCATCATACAAAGATTTTCTGTCCATTTATTGATAGGGCCCAGCACCAAGTATAAACAAATAACATTTCTATCTGTCTGTCTGTATGTCCTACCACACTTCATGATTCCACCATAGCTCTGTGACCCATGAATATCCATTAATTTGGTATAACATGCAATTTATATACATATTTATCCAATTTTCAGGAGGGTTGTGCATTTTATTTTCATAGAAGGAAACACTTTAAGGTTGATTTGACAAAAGAATTATGATTCAGAAGCTACTTAACTGTCAAATTTATGCAAAATATTGAATTTTTTGTACTGTTACTACATTGTTATTTGCTTTTTTAAAGAAAAAACTATTTCTCATATACCTCAATATGTCTGTTCTTTGATTGCATAAATTTGAAAACCAGCTTCATTTTACATTGCCATGCAGGTTTTGTTTTGTGGCTCAGCTAATAATAAGAGACTGGGACCTTGTTCATTTAATCAATTGTGAAATTTTGTGTAAAATGACAAATCATGGCTGCACCATTAATATGTATAGTCTAATTAATTGCATTGTATCAACTTTCAATCTTTTTACTTTTTGCTGAAAAATAATCTGATGACCTGAACTTTCATATACCATCCATCTTGTCTTCCATCTAGAACTGAATTGAATATTATCCGAAAATAGTGTGACTATGGGTCATATAAGAAACTCCAAGATTTAGAGACACAAGCTAAATCACATACAATCACCAAAAGAAAAGGACAGAGAAACAGTCAAGCACTGTTATAATGTAAACCAATTAAACATTCAGTAACAAATGATGATTATTGCACAGTCCAAATTGCCAGAATGCTGTTTCATAAAAAAAATGAAGTCAAATAATAATTAAGTTTTTAGTGTAGGATATCACATGTGTAATACATATCAGAAGTAAGTTTTCACCTCATGCTATGTTGAAAGTCCTTGTGCATGTTCTACACCAAAATGAGGTATTTGGATGACATTTGAATTGCCACAAAGATGTGCATTTTAAAGGCTACGACTTTTGAAGTCCAATCGGGAGTTATTGACCTAATTTTTATTCAGTTTAATATCCACTATAGCAGACACTTATAACTAGCATAGCCTAGGTACCATTCAACTTATTCTAATACAACTTGGTGTGCATGTTTTGTAATAGACCCATAAACCAGTCCACATATTCTGATGCAGTTTGGTGTGTTTTGTGTGTAATAGAGCTAGGAACCAGTCCACATATTCCGATGCAGTCTGGTGTGTATGTTGTGCAATAGACATAGGAACCAGTCCACACATTCTGCTACATTCTGGTGTGTATGTTGTGCAATAGACATAGGAACCAGTCCACATATCCTGATGCAGTCTGGTGTGTATGTTGTGCAATATACATAGGAACCAGTCAACATGTTCTGATAGAGACTGGTGTGTATGTTGTGCAATAGACATAGGAACCAGTCCACAAATTCTATTACATTATGGTATATACAATGTCTAATAGACCTAGATGTGAATATTATAGATTTTGTCTTATTTTACATTAGTTTAGTATTTAGCATAACTCAGAATTCATTAAGGCAAGATTCCTTAGTGAATGAAGATTTTTTTACCTCTTGATTGGTCAAATATCAGTGTGTTCTGTACAAAAATATATGGTACATGTGTAATTAGATATAATTTGTAAATGATTTGCCTATTAAATGTATATTTATATGACTTAACTTGGGTCTGTAAAATTATAGGTATTTGCTATTGCAAACAATTTTAAAAGTAGCTTTATCCTGTTGCACCAACAGAAATTTTCTTTTATGGCATAATCAGGAGTTTTCCATTTTCATGTGTATCATTATTTATTGACTCTATATTAAGCAAGTCATGAGTTTTACATTTTCATGTGTAACAGTGTTTTATTAACAGTATAATGGCATAGTCATGAGTTTTCCACATTCATGTGTAGCAATGTGCATCCATGTTTTATTGACAGTATGAAGGCATAGTCATGAGTTTTCCACATTCATGTGTAGCAGTGTGTATCCATGTTTTATTGACAGTATAATGGCATAGTCATGAGTTTTCCACATTCATGTGTATTTTTATTTATTGACTCTATATTAAGAAAGTCATGAGTTTTCCACATTCATGTGTATTATTATTTATTGACTTTATATTAAGAAAGTCATGAATTTTCCACATTCATGTGTATTTTTATTTATTAACTCTATATTAAGAAAGTCATGAGTTTTCCACATTCATGTGTATCATTATTTATTGACTCTATATTAAAAAGTCATGAGTTTTACATTTCATGTGTACCATTATTTATTGACTCTATATTAAGAAAGTCATGAGTTTTACATTTTCATGTGTAACAGTGTTTTATTGACAGTATAATGGCATAGTCATGAGTTTTCCACATTCATGTGTAGCAATGTGTATCCATGTTTTATTGACAGTATAATGGCAAAGTCATGAGTTTTCCACATTCATGTGTATTTTTATTTATTGACTCTATATTAAGAAAGTCATGAGTTTTCCACATTCATGTGTATTATTATTTATTGATTCTATATTAAGAAAGTCATGAGTTTCCCACATTCATGTGTATCATTATTTATTGACTCTATATTAAGAAAGTCATGAGTTTTACATTTTCATGTGTAACAGTGTTTTATTAACAGTGTAATGGCATAGTTGTGAGTTTTCCACATTCATATGTAGCAATGTGTATCCATGTTTTATTGACAGTATGAAGGCATAGTCATGAGTTTTCCACATTCATGTGTAGCAGTGTGTATCCATGTTTTATTGACAGTATAATGGCATAGTCATGAGTTTTCCACATTCATGTGTATTTTTATTTATTGACTCTATATTAAGAAACTCATGAGTTTTCCACATTCATGTGTATTATTATTTATTGACTCTATATTAAGAAAGTCATGAGTTTTCCACATTCATGTGTATTATTATTTATTGACTCTATATTAAGAAAGTCATGAGTTTTACATTTTCATGTGTATCATTATTTATTGACTCTATATTAAGAAAGTCATGAGTTTTACATTTTCATGTGTAACAGTGTTTTATTAACAGTATAATGGCATAGTCGTGAGTTTTCCACATTCATGTGTAGCAATGTGCATCCATGTTTTATTGACAGTATGAAGGCATAGTCATGAGTTTTCCACATTCATGTGTAGCAGTGTGTATCCATGTTTTATTGACAGTATAATGGCATAGTCATGAGTTTTCCACATTCATGTGTATCAATGTTTTATTGACAGTATAATGGCATAGTCATGAGTTTTCCACATTTAAAAGAAAAGGAATACATAGGATACCCCTTGTTAAGCTTTTTTTTTTTATTAGAATTGTTCCAACTTATTTGCAATGTCTTCTTTTTGTTTCTTTCTCTGAGTATTATTATTCTGTGTTGCTTGCTATTTTAACAAAAATTGGACACATGAAATTGTGAGATCTCATAAAATTCTGGCTACTTCTTTTAAAAAAGATTTTGGGTAATTTAATTTATTTTGTATCAGATTTCCACATTTGTTTTAAGTTGTCAGTTTTATTTATGTTGCTTACAGTTTACATATTGGTATTTGCATAGTGGATACACCAATAAAGTATGCAGTAAAGGTCTTATGCAAAAATAATTTTGTTTCGATACCAGTTGTATTTTTTTCTTGTTCTTTTTATTTGTATTATCATTATTATTGGTAGTAGTAGTAGTTGTAGTATCATTATTATTATTATTATTATTATTATTGTTGTTGTTGTTGTTATTATTATTGTTGTTATTATTATTATTGTTATTATTATTATTATTATTATTATTATTATTATTATTGTTGTTGTTGTTATTGTTATTATTATTATTATTATTATTATTATTCTCAGCTGGCAAGGCATTTGTGGAAGCAGTGAAAGCAAAGACTGATGAACAGTTAGATGAAGATGTTAGAATGGAGACTGAAAATATTAAGGTAAAGATTTAGAGATTGAAACTCAGATAATCTGCTAACCATATTAACTTATAAAAATTGAATACCTGTCATTGCTTAAGTATAAAAATTGTATACCAATCATTGTTTTAGGTATGAAAATTGTGTACCAATCATTGTTTTAGGTATGAAAATTGTGTACCAATCATTGTTTTAGGTATGAAAATTGTGTACCGATCATTGTTTTAGGTATGAAAATTGTATACCAATCATTGTTTTAGGTATGAAAATTGTGCACCAATCATTGTTTTAGGTATGAAAATTGTGTACCAATCATTGTTTTAGGTATGAAAATTGTGTACCAATCATTGTTTTAGGTATGAAAATTGTATACCAATCATTGTTTTAGGTATGAAAATTGTATACCAATCATTGTTTTAGGTATGAAAATTGTATACCAATCATTTTTTTAGGTATGAAAATTGTATACCAATCATTTTTTTAGGTATGAAAATTGGGTTTTTGTATAATATTTTAATGCCAGTCATCTAAGTATAAAATTTTTGTATAATACTGTAGTATCATCAGTATTCATGGGGGACCAATTTTTGTTGTGGCCACGAACTATGAATTTAAATCCCCAATGAAAAATGATCCACTTAGGATGATGAACCCCCATTTTCTTACAGTGTTTCATTCCTAGGGATTAACACAGCTACTTGTATTTGATAAATCATGGTCAAAACTGTAATTTGGTAATTAAATATTAGCTTTTACATGTTTGTTTTATTTTTTAAACCTTTCAAATCAAGAATTATAAATCATTTATATTGTTTCAATGCTTGTATTTGATAAGGTACTGTATCCTAAAGCTGAAATTTTATACTCACTGCCTTAAATCAATATGTGAGGTAAGTAAGGATAGAGAGAAAATATAGAAAAAGCAAAAGGTATTCAAAGTATAGTAATACAAAAGATGAAAGAAAATTCTAATACAATAAAACAGTATATAAAAATTAAATTTAATACTTCAATTCAAGTTGATCCTTCATTCAAGTACAACTGTTCAACAGCAGGGGTTCTACTGCATCATTAGCTGTCTGATAAGCAAGTGCTTGCACCGGGTTCGCATCTTCTGATGGGTTAGGAAGTCCAGGAACTAAGTCGAATCTTAGTTGAATTTTACCAGTCTTAAGCCACTGTATTAACGCCATGATAGTCAAAAAGTACTGATAGTGCATCTTGATGGACATTGGTTTAAGTATGAAATCATTCATATGTACTTTAATAACTGATTGGTCTGGTTTCATTGACTTTGTCGGCTTTCTATGATGTTGAACACTCAATGAAAACATGGTGAAACTGGTTAATCTTATGGGTGTTTTATTTGTACTCATAGAGATGGAAGTATTGTTTTAGTGTTGTTGGCTGAGTCGGCTTTGACTGATGTTATTCACCTGTTTAAAAGCACGGTGTAAGTATTGAACTTGCTAGGTCTTTGAATTGTGCTCATACAGGTGGTAGTATCGATTTCAACATCAATCTGACCGCCATTTGCATTGGCATAGTTTGATTCTTTTGTATTCTTTTTTTTATGTATTTGTAGAGGTTAAACCATGCAATTAAATACTTACAAATATGCAAACTTTGACAGACAAAACCATACATTTAAGTACCCATGACAATGCCTTTTTTTAAAACAAAACCATGATAATTGAGCCCACCAAAAATCATTGATACTACAATATTCATTGAAGTATAAAATATTGTATACCACCAATAATTGTGTAAATATAAACTTGTATACCAGTAATTGTGTAAATATAAACTTGTATAGCAATAATTGTGTAAATATAAACTTTTATTTTATGCTCAGCAGTGAATTACTTGATTTTCTAGTTAAAATAATATTGATATTTCAAAGCAGTGAAAATATAACAGTGAAAAAATAACAATGTTTTTTCACTACAGGAACTACATTTTTGGGTGAGAACATTTTTATAGAACATGACTTACTGAGAGAAAAAATGGACTCTTGAGGTAGCCAACGTATGTGAGCATAAAATAAAAAGAATATTTGCTTGAAACGAGTGAATAACGGATACATTTCATCTCTTGGCTAAAAAACTTTAGTATTTTCATCCACTTGATGAAATATATCCGTTATTCACTCGTTTCAAGCAAATATCCTCTATGTATGCCAATAATTGTGTAAATATAAACTTGTATATCAACTTGTATATCAATAATTGTGTAAATATAAACTTGTATAGCAATAATTGTGTAAATATAAACTTGTACCGTATTTTGGTGTGTATAACGCGCACCGATGTATAACGCGCACCCCAATTTTTGACCCAAAATAAGTGGAAAAAACGTAGTTCTGCCATATAACGCGCATGTGATATAATGCATTTTAAAATTGTGACTACCGGTATTTCACTCCGTTTACATAGTGCAACAACAGCTGGTCATTTTAGATAGTGAATGAAAAAGTGGCAATATTGATATTGTATTTTATTGTTGGCCCTTAAAAGGGCTCTTTAAAGGTTCGTCTAGTTGACGCAATCTATTGCATCAAATCCCTCAAATTCCTCTTCGTCATCATCACTTTCGAAAAGTCGCTGTATGTCCTGAATCAATTAAATACTGCTCACCAAGACAAAGCATTGTAACTGTTGAGCGCATCAAAGCTTACCTGGTGCCGATTACTGTGAAAAGACCACACCGAGTCAATGAAGCATTGAAGCCATTGATCACTGTAAAATCGCAAAGATATCTCAAATACTATGATTTAAGATGAGAAATAAAACTAAGTAACAAGCTTATTTTCCAAAGAGGAAAAAAATGTTTTCCGACTTCATACATTGATTATTTTGTTCCACAACACATCAGTGTTCCCGTAAGAAAGAACCCGTAGTCGCAAAAAATATGTCCCCTACAGATGCTCTGATGAGAACATTAACACTAGTTGAATTTTACACATATTATATTTCAATTCAACCAATAATAAATGAAGAAAAATTTGATTAGATCAACAGTTATGGAATACGGTACTGAACATTTATGGAACAAGTACGGTAATCCACACAGTGGTATTTGTTCCGCTCCAATGCGGTACTTTGCACAGCTTTTGAACAAGTTGCCAGTCGTTATGTACATCTATTTCCGGCCGAGGCACAGAACAAAACTCGACACAGTGATGTGAAATGAAACCAGTTTATTAACATAAGCAATCAAAGAACAAGACTATTTGTAAGCATTATTTATTTCTTTAATATGGCTAGTACCGGTAAACATTTTAGTTACAATGCAATGTACAATGGATTTAATATTTCACAAGTAGTGAATGTGATACATGTAGCTGGCTATAGTGCCTTCATCCTCTTCAGATCGACCTGGAAAAAATCTTGTTTTTAAAGTTCTTGTATACAACGCCCACCCCCAACTTAAGATAAGAAATTAGGCAAAAAAAGTGTGCGTTATACACACCAAAATACGGTATGCCAATAATTGTGTAAATATAAACTTGTATAATACCTATAATTGTGGAAATATAAACTTGTATAGCAATAATTGTGTAAATATAAACTTTTATATCAATAATTGTGTAAATATAAACTTGTATAATACCAATAATTGTGTAAATATAAACTTGTATAATACCAATAATTGTGTAAATATAAACTTTTAAGCAATAATTGTGTAAATATAAACTTGTATATCAATAATTGTGTAAATATAAACTTGTATAATACCAATAATTGTGTAAATATAAACTTGTATACCAGTAACTGTGTAAATATAAACTTGTATAGCAATAATTTAAGTACAAAGTTGTACCAATCATTTAAGTATACAAATTGTAATCTAATAATTAAAGTATAAACAAGTTGTGTCAGTTAATAACTTATAATATTTAAAGTATAAACAAGTTGTGTCAGTTATTAACTTATAATAATTACAGTATAAACAAGTTGTGTCAGTTAATAACTTATAATAATTAAAGTATAAACAAATTGTGTCAGTTATTAACTTATAATAATTAAAGTATAAACAAGTTGTGTCAGTTATTAACTTATAATAATTGTATTTCACTGTTGAAGCATAAAAAAATTGTACTGAACATTTGAGTATAAATTTTAAAACACCTGTCATATAAAAGCTGTATATCCACTATTTAATTATAAAACCTATACAATCATATAAGTATAAAAAATGTATACCAAATATTAAAAGGTAAAATGATCAGATCTTCCATGGATTAATTAGGTGTGCGCATTTAACTGTCCAGCTGGCTATACAATTATTCCATGATGTCACTAATCTTTTGACATGGATCATTAAAACAAACTACATGTATATATTGTTAAAGAAACAATTAGGGTAATAGCCACCTTACTTAATTAATTTAATTTAGATTGATTTATTTTATTTTGTTTGCAGGAGGATCCTACAGTTAAACCAGCTGATAACTTTAATGCAGAGCAGGATGCAGAAGCCCTTCGGAAAGCTATGAAAGGATGGGGTATGCAGTATTTAAGCATGGATTTGCTTTTATGCTAGACAGATCTTAATATCGAAAGGATTTAATTTGTATGTTGGATCAGCTTCTTGGCAGAATTGTTGCAAGCAGAAGAAATATAATTACATGGGTTAGCCATTGGTTTATGTAGTCACGTGACCAACAAATATCAGACTGGTTACCTGTTTGTCAGTGTACTAAGACTTTTTTATAGTAGTAAATTAGTATGCATTTGCTATTTAGGTGTGATGTGTCTAGTCGCTACTCAAGTGTGGTAAACCTTGTACAGATTTCGTTGTGTTCTATTGCTACTCATGTGATTTAGTTGTGTTGACCATCTTCCTGACTGGGTGTAAGGTGTCTAGTTGCATGACTAATACAAGAAAATCATGAAATGGCTCGTGAAACTTTATGTATTCCCTTGTACACTAAAAAAAGTAGTTTTTTCTTTTTTAAAGTATGAAAAAAAGTGTACAACTTTTATTCTAGGATCATGTATGGCTTTGCCAATGTTGCAGACTGAATTTATTTTCCTTATTGACGGCAAAAAAATATACCATCTGGTTATTGTTTATTGGTGACATTAATGGCTGTTTAAACTTGTATATACACAACCATTGGTTAGGAGTTGAGAAATTTAGAAGCTCCATGAAAGGAAGCCATAAACTTGATATAGCATGCACTGAAATATATGTTTTGTTGCATAAACAATTTCTTTGTACATATTGAAAAACCATATTAATCTGCTTATGTTGACATTGATAGTGAGTACTGTATGTTGTGAAATATCTGCTTTTCTGTTACTGACATTTCTGGTAGTGGAGATCAATCAGACAAAGCATTGTCTATTAAAATATGTATTTTCAATTTTTTGGCCGCTAGCTAGTAAGTAATATATTTAAGTAAACTGATATTTGTGTGTTGATGGTACATCAAATTCCTCGTATTTCCATTCAGAATTTAAACCTACATTTTCGGTATTAATCATAGTCATCAGACTAAAATACCTGTGTCTCTATTTACCTTTGCTAAATTATCTGATCCATGAGTGTGAGAAGAAAAGAAAAATAACTAACCAAAACAAAACAAAACATCTTACTTGTTGGTCTATTCAACAAGGTAGGAGAAACTGTGACTACAATCAACCAAGCGACAGATATTTCCTTTTTTTTAAAATGTACCAAGATCAAATATTTTGCTGAAATTTCAAAGGAAACATTATCTTTGATGCACCGACTCAGCAAATGGAAACAATTCAATCTGCAATGCAATTATTTGATATTGCCACCACAATAAGAAATGGGCATATGATTTGTTCTCGAAACCCGGCCTTTAGTCGGCACCTTTCAAAAAAAGCCAACTAAAGTCTTCAATTAAAACAAAGAAACTTATCATCAAAGAAGACAGTACCAAACTTAAATGAAAGCAATAAAATCTGATGGATTTTTTCATTTTGCAATGTCACTGAAATATGTTTAATGTACCGTGAAAGTATAAAAAATGTTTGTGCCTATGAATGCAGT
Source organism: Unio pictorum (assembly GCA_030141615.1). Taxonomy (NCBI): domain Eukaryota; kingdom Metazoa; phylum Mollusca; class Bivalvia; order Unionida; family Unionidae; genus Unio; species Unio pictorum. The sequence continues at coordinate 4,706,330 of JARLTB010000034.1, read as the reverse complement.
GAAAGACAGCAAACTGTTACCGACTTGGGATGTACTGAAAAGTAAATGTGCTTCATCATTCAAAGATTGTGCACTGTTTAGCTACTAAATTCAGACCTATATGGCCTGTAACAAAATGATTGAATATTTTAAATTTGTGTGTGTGCATTTTTGGGGGATGAAATTACTTTTATTGTGGTTTCATTGAGTGATACTCTTGATACTCTAACCATGCTACATCATAATTAAACATTATATATGAATGTGTACCAATTCGTGGTTCTGTAAAAAATGTTTGATATTATATATGTCTTTGTTTTCACAACAGGTGTTTTGCTATTTAATATACATCAGTTTAAGATGGTAACCGTGCCAATGAAGCAAATATTTTACTGCCCACATTTATTACCTACCCCCCACCCCCTAACTCCTGCAATAGTTTTGGATTCATGCATTATATTTTTAGCTAACTGACATAGTTGCTTATACCATGGTTCTGTCTATAATATGGCTGGGCTGGGCTCTCTGGCTCCCAGCTACGGTGTTATAGTGGGGTCACACTGTATTTAGCTATTTCTTTTCTGTATAGCATTTATAATCTAGGTAAAGATTACTGTACTCTGAATGTATCACCATCATAAAGCATTGTTATTAGTATTATCATTATTATTATTATTATTATTATTATTATTATTATTATTTATAATTTCTCTATATAGGTACAGATGAACAGGCTATCATCAATGTGTTGGCTTACAGATCAAATGCACAGAGACTGGAAATTGTAAAGACATATAAGACAATGATTGGCAAGGTACATATATATATATATATATATATACACAATTTTAATTATTATAAATTCTTTAATTTTAGCAGAATAATGACATAAATGTTTAGCAAAAAAATACTAAGGCAAATATATTTTTAAAATATTGTTGTTTTACAGTAGCATCCAGGACAACTATAAAATAGGAAAAGAATATACTCTGTATATACTGACACAGTAGTATGCAGACTTTGAATAATTTAATTAGAGTCTTGCTTTTGTTTTTTTTAAGCATGCATTAATTAATTAACCTATTTAACGATGTTTTTTTAATGAGTTCTCTTCTCTACAGGACTTGATAAGTGAATTAGATGGGGAGTTGAGTGGTGGTATAAAGAAGATTGCTCGAGGACTCTGCATGTCACCTGCAGATTTTGATGCAATGAATATTAACAAGGCTATTAAGGTACATAATGTTTTACAATAATTGACATACTTTATCCTGCTTACACATTTGTAATTTTCTGTAACCACACCTGTGCATGTGTTTGTGTGTGCATCTTCGTTGGTATGTGTTAAAAAATGGTATAACCTTTAGACATTTGTTCTTAAAATTATAAATGATTGGGAATTTGTTTTAGAATAAATGTACAAAATAACATTAGGAAACTATATAATAAATATATCCCGCTCAGTATATCATGAATACAAACCATGCAGGGATACTTGAAAAGATAATTTGGAACTGTTAAAGGTCAAACATTTCTTGCATGACTGTCCCAAGTTCGAATAATTTTCTTCATTGTACCCATGAGTCAAGAGCAACATTACAATTACTTGCTTAGAGCATCTGCTGCAGAAGCAGGAGGTTGTGGGTTAGATCCCCGGCTGAGTCATACCAAAGACTTACAAAAATGGTACTAACAGCTGCCTTGCTTGGCACTCAGCAGAGGTTAGTGTTAGTACTGGTTGGCCTGGTATCAGGATAATGTGGCTCGGTGGGACATCATGCTATATGTCTGCGTCATGATGCCTTAGTGCTAGACATCGCTATTAACTGCCTCACTGCAGACATCGTAGCGATATTACTGAAAAATTGTTAAAGCTATGTTAAAAATCCTAATAAAAAAAACAAACAAATACTTGCATATGTGAGTGCAGTAAAACCTGTTATGAGAGACGGTTTTTTCTGCAATGGAAATTCATGACATATCCATTAGCCTTGTTTACGGACTGTAGCACCTATCTCAGGTAGCACTAAATTTTGTACAAATAATATTCCTTTTATGTTTGTTTTTTATCAGAATAATCATTACTAATCAAAACAGTTGTTGTAACAATTGATTACATGTAGGTCTGTGGTGTCTGTCTGTTCTTGTGACACTGACATAGATAGGGAGGCTGAATCCTATGATAAGGTTGGGAAGCAGGCTAAGTGCTGAATAATTAATCTGGTTCCCAGCTTTTATGCTCCCTGCGTTATTCACCCCTATACGTATAGCACAGAACAAGATTGGGGTAAATAGGGTATCTGCAATGACACATATTAAAATATACTTTGATGAGAAATGATTTGAAAATATTGTTTTATTTTTATATTTTTAAATTGGCAGGGTCTGGGGACAGATGAGAAAGTACTTATAGAAATTATCTGCACCCGCACAAACCAACAGATCAAGGACTTTAAAGTGGCATACAAAACATGTAAGTTATATTACAATCAGTCTTGATATTTTCCAATCATTATGTTGGGAGATTAGGCAGAATATTTTTTGATTAGTTGTGGATTAGATGAGCATGCACTTTCAGTGACTGCTTTATTTAAAAACATGAAAATTTTTAATTTTCTTCCCGACAAGTGTATGGTAAGGACCTTGAGGCTGATGTGGCAGGTGACACTTCTGGTCACTTCAAGCGGCTACTGGTCAGTCTTCTCCAGGCCAATCGTGATGAGAGCAAAGAGTTTGACCGCAACAAAGCCAAACAAGATGCACAGGCATTACTGGATGCAGGTGAAAAGAAATGGGGCACTGATGAATCCAGGTATGTTTACTGCATGATCTATCTATCCCGTAGTCTTGCCGACTGTTGGGTCACCACTGACAACCTGACAACCAGCTTCCTCCATTCCAATCTGTTCTCTGATACTCTCACTGTGTCACTCAGCTTAAGACCTGTCCACTCTGAGATGTTATCCTCCCATCTTTTCCTCTGTCTTCCTCTCCTTCGCCCTCCCTGCACAGTACCTTGCATGATTGTCTTAGCAAGCCCTGTTGATCGTGTGACATGTCCATACCATTTCATTTTGCACTTTTTCATAATGGTCAATAGCTCTTCATAGGGCCCAATGGCTTGCTTAATTCTCACTGCAGTATACCTTGAGGTAAAACATGAATTTTATTTTTCTAAAGCTTTTGCCATATTTCCACTAAACAGCTTGAGTATGGTCATTACAAATCCAAGCAATACCTGTGTCTTCCAATATACTGTAGATTTAACGTATTTTCACGTATATAAGATGCGTGTTATACAAAGTTTTATGTACCCCGCACCCAAGGTGCATCTTATATTAATGGGCGTCTTATCTAAGTATTTTTTAACACGAACTTACGGTACAGTGTGTGATATTGAAGGACAATTATTGTGCTCGATATTCACATTTCACGATTTTCATTCCTAGTTGTAAAAACATTTGGGTAAGTGTTCACAATATAATAAACTGTTACTAAATAGTGTTTGCCTTGATCAAAAATCAAGGTACCGCATTGTTCTATTCATCTTCATTTTCATCGTCATCAGTTTCGGCTTCAAATCTATCGAAACTTGAATCAAATTCACTGTCGTCATCGCGGAATAACTCGATAACTGATGCTAATTGATCCTCATTGGCGTCATTGGTATTGGATGCAGCTGAGTCGTCGTCCGAAGAACTGATATAGATAGCCGGTTTGGGAATTATCCCACACTTTCTGAAGCCATTGATGATTGTCATAATTTTCACTTTCTCCCATGCCGTATACGATTTTTGCTTCGGCATCGTGACAATTTTATAAATTTTAAAAATGCTAAGCAAATTGATCACTCATTTATATATAACAAGTTATATATAACAAGAGACTGTTTCCACGTTTATATATGCTAAATGCATACATCGGGTGTTTATTGGTCTATGTACTAATCCCACCCACTGAAGACTTGGCCTAGTGGATCAATGAAGCTGCCTTTACATCCGGCGTTTATTGTTCTAGAATCTAGATACCAGGTACTAAACCCATCCGCTATTGGCCTTTGTTCTCAACTAAAAATGGTAATGAAGCCTTGTTTACATCCGACGGGTGATGGAACATTGAACAAATTTTCATTTATGATAAAGGAAAGGTAACCACTGGAGATAAGTTACTCAGTTTGGCAGATGGCTATGCCATGTGCATCTTATATTTGTGGACGTCTTATTTAAAATATTTTTTACACAAATTGTCAAAACCCGCATCATATATGGGTGCGTCTTATAATTAGGTGCATCTTAAAAGCGCGAAAATATGGTAATGTCTCACTTGCTTTATATAGTAAATATTTTTACACCTTTAGAAGCTGCCACTGTTCAGTTTTTAAGGTATCAACTCACAAATAAAACTGCACAATTTCTCACCATTAGATCAGTCTAGATCAGCTATAACTGTAGTGTTTTTATGGGCAAATATTGTACGCTAATTGCCACATCATGTTATGATCTTCAAAGTGTTACTGTGCCATACACCATAAAATCAAATGAATCAAACAAGAAATATGTTTAAGAAGAAAATGAATGATTCTCATTCAGCTTGAAATACCTAAAAAATTTCTCAAAACTGATAATAAAATAAATAATTCATCAGCACATGAAACAGGAAGAAAAACTAATTTTCTGCTGAATCCTGTGATCTTGCATGTGACATAGTAACACATAGCTTTTGATAATGATAATGGCACATGCTGGTTTTACTTGTGGAAATATAACATAAACAGGGTTTGAAACGGACAATAATAGTTTGTTTTGAAGATGACTGATAATAATGTACAATATGCCACAGTCAACAGTCATTGCTGATAATGCATACTATCCCACAATCAACAGTCTTTGCTGATAATGCATACTATGCGACAATCAACAGTCATTGCTGATAATGCATACTATGCCACAATCAACAGTCTTTGCTGATAATGCATACTATGCCACAATCAACAGTCATTGCTGATAATGCATACTATGCCACAATCAACAGTCATTGCTGATAATGCATACTATGCGACAATCAACAGTCATTGCAGATAATGCATACTATGCCACAATCAACAGTCTTTGCTGATAATGTATACTATGCCACAATCAACAGTCATTGTTGATAATGCATACTATGCCACATTCAGCAGGCATTTATAATAATGCATACTATGCCACAATCAACAGTCTTTGCTGATAATGTATACTATGCCACAATCAACAGTCATTGCTGATAATGCATACTATGCCACATTCAGCAGGCATTTATAATAATGCATACTATGCCACAATCAACAGACATTGATGATAATGCATAGTATGACACATTAAAAAGTCAGTTAATGACTTTCTTGCTTGCAGCATAGTGCATGTTGTCATTAGTGCAATGTGATTCAGTACATGTTTACTATGAGATGTTACGGTCTCATTTTATGAGAAATTTACATTTAAACCATGGTGTGATTATAGCTGATTTTACAGACCTCTTAATGACAAGGTCAAGGAAATATAAACCTTATATTGTATGTATAGCTGTTTTTATCAGCCTGTCAAATAAATATTAATATTTTACTGTAAATATAGCTTTCTTTACAGACCTCTCAAAGACATATTAACATTTCATTGATTGCATAGCTGATTTTATAGACCTCTCAAAGAATTATTAACATTCCACTGTATGCAGAGCTTTGTTTTCAGACATCTCAAAGAAGTATTAACATTACACTATATGCAGAGCTTTGTTTACAGACCTCTCAAATAATTATTAACATTCCACTGTATGCATAGCTTTATTTACAGACCTCTCTAAGAATTATTAGCATTCCACTGTATGCATAGCTTTGTTTACAGACCTCTCAAAGAATTACTGTCCTTCCACTGTATGCATAGCATTGTTTACAAACCTCTCAAAGAATTACTGTCCCTCCACTGTATGCATAGGTTTGTTCACAGACCTCTCAAAGAAATATTAACCCTGTACTGTTACTATGGCTGATTTTATGGACTTCTCAAAGAAATATTAATCTTTTACTGTTAATATGGCTGATTTTATGGACCTCTCATGGAAATATTAATCTTGTACTGTTATTATGGCTGATTTTATGGACCTCTCTAAGAAATATTAATCTTGTACTGTTATTTTGGCTGATTTTATGGACCTCTCAAAGAAATATTATCTTGTACTGTTAATATGACTGATTTTATGGACCTCTCAAAGAATCATTGGCCATGACCCGTAGTCTTAGTAATGCATTTTTGGGATTGCAGGTTTAATGTTATCCTTGTGTCAAGAAGCTATGCACAGCTGAGAGCGACATTCCAGGAGTATGCCAAGTTAGCAAACAAGGACATTGATAATACTATACAAAGTGAGATGTCTGGCGACCTCAAAGACAGCATGCTGGCTATTGGTGGGTATAAAAAAAAATGGACAGATTTTTATTTTCCAAAACTCAGTGATATAGAATTCTTTGTAACAATTTAGTTTGCTTGTAGTCAAAGACTGATATATGTTACATTATCTTAAATAATCTGTAATCCAAAAGTGTTCTTAATTACAGTAACTTAAATTCTGTAGTCCAAGTGTGTTGCAAATTACATTAACTGAAACAATGTCATCTAAGAGTGTTGTAAATTACAGCAAACTTTAAAATCATTCTGTAGTTTGCGAGTGTTGTAAATTAAAATAACTTTAAAATCATTCTGTAGTTTCCAAGTGTTGTAAATTAAAATAACTTTAAAATCTGTACTCCAATAGTCTAGTAAATTATGACAACTTAAAAATCTATAGTCCAGAAGTGTTTTAAATTAAGGTAACTTCAAAATCTATAGTCCAGAAGTGTTTTAAATTAAGGTTACTTAAAAATCTATAGTCCAGAAGTGTTTTAAATTAAAGTGACTTAAAAATCTATAATCCAGAAATATTTTAAATTAAGGTAACTTCAAAATCTATAGCCCAGAAGCGTTTTAAATTAAGGTAACTTCAAAATCTATAGTCCAGAAGTGTTTTAAATTAAGGTAACTTCAAAATCTATAGTCCAGAAGTGTTTTAAATTAAGGTAACTTCAAAATCTATAGTCCAGAAATATTTTAAATTAAGGTAACTTAAAGAAAATCTATAGTCCAAGAGTGTTTTAAATTTAGGTAACTTCAAAATCTATAGTCCAGAAGTGTTTTAAATTAAGGTTACTTAAAAATCTATAGTCCAGAAATATTTTAAATTAAGGTAACTTGAAGAAAATCTATAGTCCAAAAGTGTTTTCAATTAAGGTAACTTAAAAATCAATAGTCCAGAATTGTTTTAAATTAAAGTAACTTAAATAAACTTAAGTCTAAAAGTGTTATAAGTTAGATAAAATTTAATAAACTTCAATCCAAGAAAATTGTTTATTACAGTAACTTAAAATCTGTTGTCCATGAGTGTTGTAAATTATAGTAACTTAAATTTTTGGAGTCAAGGAGTGCTGTCATTTATAGTAACTTAAATAATCAGATAATGTGATTTAGAACATATACACAGTGTTCAGAAGCATCAAATAATTTCAGTAAAATTTGCCTTGCATGACACCTTCATAAATGTTGCCACACTGGATAACATTTTGTGTTCAGTATTCTTTATTGACATGCTTCACTACATTAAATGTTATAATGTAACAAAAAAACACATTAGCATTGTGTACCACAATGTAACAAGACCTAGCAGTGTCATTAGCAGAATGATATATCTATTTATTTTCTTTGTCATGTTACAGCTGGTAGTATTTTTAGTAGCATGTTCTGTATAAACTTGTATTCCTGTGTGTCATGCATAATGTGTTCTGTGTAAATTTTTATTTCTATGTGACAAATTGCCTAGCATTTTCATGCATAATGTGTTCTTTATAAATTTTTATTTCTATGTGACAAATTGCCTAGCATTTTCATGCATAATGTGTTCTTTATAAATTTTTATTTCTGTGTGACAAATTGCCTAGCATTTTCATGCATAATGTGTTCTTTATAAATTTTTATTTCTGTGTGACAAATTGCCTAGCATTTTCATGCATAATGTGTTCTTTATAAATTTTTATTTCTGTGTGACAAATTGCCTAGCATTTTCATGCATAATGTGTTCTGTGTAAATTTTTATTTCTATGTGACAAATTGTCTAGCATTTTCATGAATAATATGTTATTTGTGACATAACACTTAAGAGTGTCACCAGCAATAATTTTGGTGTAAACATCTATTTCTATATGGTATAACACCTAGTAGTATCATTAGCAACATGTTTTATGTAAACTTTTATTTCTCCCTAAATTAACTTGCAGTATTATTAGGCTCCACGTTCTTGGAAGTATACCTTTATTGATTATATCATATATTTGACTTTCGTTCATTTTTTTATCTCAGTGTCATGTTCACTAGATTGGGCATACACTGTTTTACTCATCTTCCATTATCTCTTCTCATCACATTCCCTTATGATTGAGTCTGTCACATTTTCTTATGTCCACGTCCTTCACATCCAGTTAAGTCCAAACTTATCAATTCCCTTATGTCCTTGTAAAGTACATCTTTTTATATCTTAACCTATTACATTCCCATATGTGCAAATCCATCACATCTCCTTATGTACAGATTCATTAAGCCTATCACATTCCATTTTGTCCTTGTAAATCACATAATCTTATATCGAAGCCTATTAGATTCCCATATGTCCAAATCCATCACATCTCTTTATGTCCAAATATATCCCAGCCTATCTCATTCCCTTATGTTCAAGCCTTTCTTGTTACTTTTTTTCTGAGTCTGTAACGTTTTATTATGTCCATGTGTTACATTTCCTTATGTCCAAGAAAGCTACATCCACTTAAGTCCAAGCCCATCAAATTTTTTCATGTTAATGCAGTTCAATTTTCTAAGCCCATCTTTATAACTGTTGAGAATTTTGTTTCATTAACTGTTTGGGAACTACTTGTATATGAGTCAAAGCCCAAGTTGGTTAAATGTTTTCTTTCAAAGAGATTTTCAACATCTTTAGACCTAATCTGACATAGTTTGGCCCAAGTTTGATTTTAAAATTTGCTATTCCATACTGAACAAATCTTTCTCTAATTTCAGCATTTTTTCAAGGAATACATGTTTTATCTATATATTTCTAAACTAACTGTTTGGGAACCAGGTCTAGAATTATATTTTTGTAAAGGCCAGAAGAATGACTTAGTGGTAAAATGCTTCTCACTTTGTACATTTTGTGATAATACACCCACCCCCTATTTCTGGACAAATGTTTTTATGGCATGTCACGTGGTCTTATCATGGGAGATATATTGCATTAGGTATGTCTCCAGGCGTTATTGTGTGACATATAGTTTATAAAGATTGTACCCTGTTCTTATCATTGGAGGTTGGGCTTGTCTCCAGACCCGATCATGGGAGATGTATTGGGCTTGTCTCCATGCCTCATCATGGAAAATATGTAGCATTAAGGTTGTACCATGTTCTGATCATGGAAGATAAGGCCTGGGCACAAGCCTAGCACTATACATCTCTAAGGATAGGTCTTGGGAACATGCCCAGCACAATATATCTATAATGATAAGGCCTTGAGTCTTCCAACATTAGTGTCAATGTGAGGCCTCTTCAATTCTAGTCAACCTGAGGTCTCCATCATTATTCTGACTGAGGTCCCCAACATTAGTGTGAGTCAGATGCCTCTGCAATATGCATCAGCTTCTGTATCCATCATTAGAGTCAGTTGGGAGTCTTCATCATTACTGGCAACCTGAGTCCTCTGCCATTAGAGTGAACATGAGGCCTCTGCCATCAGAGTCAACATTAGGCCTTTGCCATTATAGTCAACCCAAGGCCTCTGATGTTAGTCTTAAAATAAGTCATATTGTTTAAAGGAGGACACAAGATGTTTGAATTTTTGTTCTGCTGATTAAAATAAATGAATAATGGTTACAATTATTCTTTTATGCTTTTTAGTGCGTTGCATCAGGGGTAAGGCATCCCACTTTGCCGCCGAGTTGTACCGATCGATGAAAGGCCTTGGCACAGATGATGACACCGTTTGTCGGGTAATTGTATCCCGATGTGAAGTCGATATGGTTCAGATAAAGGATGAGTTCCAGCGGAACTACAAACAGACCCTTGGCATGTTTATTGCAGTAAGCATTATGATGTATATAAAAAGTTAATGTGATGAAATATTAAATTTCATTTTGTGTACTGTACTCATTAAAGCTTTGATTAATTGCAAAAGTTTGATTTTCCCCTCTATTAACTAAAGTAAATGTTTTCCAGGAACATAACTGTATAACAGAATAAGTTGATAGATATGGTATACATATAAACCAAACAAGCACATCCTGATTTACAACTATGTTAATTGTTTATTCCAGGGTGATACATCTGGGGACTATAGAACAATACTGTTGGCCTTAATTCGGGAGGAAGGTGCCAATAAGAAGTAAAATTTCAACAATAAGAAAGCATTCAGTGCAGAAATGGTATGGAGTTTCTGAAAATGATGAAAAGTTATATTTTAATTTTAGATAGTCTTTAACATTTTTTATTTTGATGTTAGATATATTTTTCATACTTACTTCTATATCAAAATATAGACCCATGTTTGGTAAGTGAGAAAGTAATGTTACGATGTATTTACAAAGAAATTATATTTCATTTTGATATATAAAATCAAACTCAAATTGTCATTATAAATGCTTATTGTACAAAATCTTGGCTTTTTCTGTAATTTGAAATGTTATCGCAAGGGCAAAATAAATACAAACTATAAAACCTTTTTTAAGACTTGCATGTTGCCCATAGATCCAAACTAAATGTAATCTGACCAGTGCCAAAATGTTGTTGACATTTGTTCCGTAACTTTGTAAAAGGGAAGAATAGCCTTGTTAAGCACTAAATAAAGTGCTTAATTTTGCTGACAGGCCATGATGACATTAGACCATATATATATATATATATATATATATATATATATATATATATATATATATGTGCAAATACTGATAATTGTATACAGGTTTATCATTGGAGAGCTATGGTACCAGATGTATAAGATGTTGTTCTGCTAAGAAGTTAATCCAATACCCTGCCTTCACCAAACCTACTTGTCAATATAGCCTTGTTTTTTTATGTTTCTTGTTATTGCTCTATAATATCTTTTTAAAGTCAAGGAAACGACTTCAGAAATATTTTCATTGTTGAGCAGGTCTCCATTTTATAGAGATATACATGTACACTCTGCCTTATCCATTCTATAGAGGTGTACCGTATATACTCGCATATAAGCCAGTTTGTGTATAAGCCAAATCCCACCCCACCAACTGAATTGGTAAAACTGTTATAAAGTGCATGACCCACGTATAAGCCGACACATAATTTCTAGACTACCAGTACATCACAAGATGCACAAAGTGAGTTCTGAATATGTTTATATAGGCAAATCACATTATTAAATAAAATGAAAGTAAGAAAGCTAATTTATATGTTGAAATGAAAACAATTCTAAAGTGTTCAGTCTTAATGGAAATATAATTAATCCTCATTCTAAAATCATGAATTATAAAAGTTCAATCACTGTTAGACTCTTTCAAAATCAGGCTCTGTATCAGACTCACCAAACATTTCACAAAACTCGGCTTCTGTTACGGTCATGCTTTCATCATATATGTTTGTCACAGAATTAGGCGAAAATTGAACTGATTTTTGTTGTTCTTGAATTGCAAACGAAACTCACCATTTTCTTGATTTCGTCGTACACGCATTACCTGGGGTGATTAAGTGGCGTGTAACGATTTGCATGTGCCAATTTGTAATTTACATGAAATCCGAAATACTCGTTTTACGTGGTGCACGGCAAGCTCGATGTGATTTATGTTCACCTATTGAGAGTATATAAGGCGAAGTATTTCTCATAATTATTGACGGGAACCAAAATATCTAATCAAAGGATAGATAACCTCGTCTTGCAATCTCCAGCCAAAGGGCTGATTCCGTCGTTGATACCGTAGAAGTACATCACTGATAGCGCATCTAATAACATCGTTGATACCGTCTCTGATACCGTAGCTGCTAACGTAGTTGTTACAATGTTTCTGATACCGTAGCTGCTAATAACATCGTTGATACCGTAGCTGCTAATAACATCGTTGATACCGTAGCTGTTAACACATCTGATACCATCTTTTGATAAACGTCTTTGATATCGTCTGATTTGTTGTGGAAATCTCTGTATAAATATCTGAATGTGATTGTGCCGTTAATTTGTGCAAACGGAATTGAAGTATCTGTCTGTGTGTCGAACTGTCTGTTCGTCAACATCTGTGTAACGTGTAAATATCCGGAAAGCTAGAAGTCCGAGTGTCGGAGCTGTCTTAGAGTTGTAAAACGTCCGGGTCGACATCTAGGGGAGTAAGGAATCGTTGGTTCTGGTAGATGTTGTATGCTGTCTGAACGTATAACTGTGGTGGATCCGTGAAGGGTAACGTCCGATAATAGTATTGGTCAACCCTCGGTTTTCGGGGAAACTGGGAGACGATTCAACTGTTGCTGAATCGTGCGGTTATACAGGGGAGACACATAGGTGTATTGAAATTGTAATATAATTTAATACATTGTTGTATTTGCATGCTTATGTCAGATCGCAATAATATTTCAAGTGATCACATAGATATCAATAAAAGCTAGCAACTTGATTGAATACAAGTATATGATCGTGCTAGTTATCGCAATCCATCGTGCGATAGATAGTTTGTCGTTTGTGTTTATTTTTTTCGTAAATCATACTTGCATTTATTTAACTTTCGTAAAGGATCCTTGGATCTGTGTATAATCCAAGAGATCCCTTTACATTTGTGATTCCTTTTGTATTGTTATTTAATTTATTCATGTATTGTGAATGGTTGTGAGTGTAATTGTGGGTTGAGTGCATGAGTTATTGTGTTGTTACATTTGTATTTTTTTCATTTATAATTTATTACATAAATTTATATTTTCTTTCACAAATTGTGTTTGTATTGTTCATTTAATCCACCCTCCTCTCGGTAACAATTCTGTTACAATGGTGTCAGAAGTGGGATCGTTGGATTAAGTGAACTGTCAATCATTTTTGTGAAGGTATACATTTAATGTTTATATTTGAGCGTGACCTTCTGTTAAGATAATACTCTAGTTGGAGTTTATTTTTGTTTAGTTTACCTAGGTCCGTGTGTCCAGTATAAACGTGTTTAAAGTATTGGTTTGGTTATATATCTATATTCATATTACAATTGTCATGTCATCCCTTAAGGACTTGGTTGCCTTAGGCAAAGAATTTGGATATGAAGGCGAAAGCTTAAGGAAATTTATTCAAGAAGAACAAGCCCGGGAAAGGGACGAAAGGGTTAGGTCAAGGGAATTAGAAAGGGAAGCCGAAGAAAGGAAAAGGGAATTACATAGGGAATTAGAAAAGGAAAAGGGGGAGGCCGAAGAAAGGAAACGGGCATTAGAAAGGGAATCTGAAGATAGGAAATGGGCCTTTGAAAGGGAAAAGATAGAATTAGAGAAGCAGGCCGAAAAAGACAGAATAGGATGGGAAATGGAAGCGGAGGGAAAGCGAATAGAGTTAGAAGAAAAAGCTAAGCAAAGAGATCATGATCGTAAGGTGGAATTAGCGACATCTGGAAGAGAACACGATTCTGTCTTTAGCAAATTAAGGGGCCCCAAATTACCTCCCTTTGACGATGAAAAAGATAACATGGATAGTTATCTTCATCGGTTTGAGCGGTATGCCGAAAACCAGAAGTGGAGTCAAAATGACTGGGCATTGCATCTCAGTGCGCTTTTAAAAGGTAAAGCGCTGGATGTATACTCGCGACTTCCTAGGGACGATGTGTTTAAGTACGACGTCCTAAAGGAAGCACTTCTCAAAAGGTACGAGCTCACTGAACAAGGTTTTCGAAAAAAGTTCAGGTATAGCAAGCCCGATAAGGGAGAAACCTTTGGTCAGTTCACCGTCAGAATTGCGAACTATTTTGAGCGGTGGATTGAATGCGGCAAAGCGGTGAAAACGTTTGAAGGGTTGACTGATTTCTTGCTCAGAGATCAATTATTTAATACAGTTGGGCGAGAATTAGATCAATTTCTGAAGGAGAAAGTCTTCACGAACGTAAAAGATATGGCTAAGCAAGCCGATTTATTTGCCGAAGCTCATGGGGGAACCCAGAACGTGGTTTTAAAAGATTTTAAGTCTGAAAACCAGTCTGTAAGACCTATGCCTAGGGAGCCTGTAAAATCAGCTGAGGTAAAAAGGTCAGTTGGGAATCCAGTTTTTCAGCGTGTGCGGTGTTTCTTGTGTAATGCATTGGGTCATGTTCAAAAAGACTGTCCTAAAAGAAAGGCACTTATACATAAGGTAGCAGTGGCTATACAAAGTAAAGGTATAACTGATAACATCGTACAGGTAGAACCTTGTATTCATTCGCTTGGCACGTGTTTATTTCCTGAAGCGCGTGTACCAACCGCGAGAGGGTTTGTCAACGGTCGAGAAGTCGTGGTATTGCGTGACACTGGTTGTACGGGCGTAGTGATCAAACGTAGTCTCGTGCAGGATAACCAAATGCTCGGGTGGGAATCCCCATGTATGTTACTTGATCAGACGATGGGTCGCATTCCCGTAGCAAGGATCACAGTAAAAACACCTTTCTTAACGGGAACTGTTGATGCCCTTTGTATGGACAATCCTATTTACGATCTGACGATCGGTAATGTTGAAGGTTCCCGTCTTCCAACCATGGCCGATTTTAAAATACCTTTGGCCCAGGCAGTCGAAACGCGAGCGCAAACACGGCGAGAGAAAACCGCGTTTCATAAATTAATAGTCCCTGAATCGATCTCAGGAATTTCCCGTGATGATTTCAAACAAGAGCAAGAACGTGATGAATCCATCAGAACAATTGTTGAGAAAATCACGTCCGGCGCGATTAAACATTGCAAGCGTGGGGGTAGCTCGAGATTCGTACGCAAGAACGGATTAATTCATAGGGAGTTTAGCGCTCGGGAGGGTAAGAAGTATTGGCAAGTGGTCGTACCCCAGAGATATAGATCTCAAGTACTTAGGGTGGCGCATGAGTCAAGCATGGCAGGACACCTAGGTAAGGCTAAGACCACTAGCAGGGTAGTCGCTGAATTCTACTGGCCAGGTGTTAATGGCGATGTCACACGGTTCTGTAGGTCGTGCGACGTATGTCAGAAAACCGTCTGTAAGGGAAGGGTCACAAGGGTGCCCTTGGGACAGATGCCATTAATAGATACACCGTTTAAAAGAGTGGCAGTAGATATTGTAGGACCAATACACCCGGTTACCGAAAGAAAGAATCGGTACATACTTACTCTGGTTGACTACGCAACCAGATACCCTGAAGCCGTAGCGTTACCAACTATTGAAACGGAAAGGGTAGCTGAAGCATTAGTTGATATCTTCAGTAGGGTAGGGGTGCCAGAGGAAATCCTCACTGATTGTGGTGCCCAATTCACCTCTGACCTCATGGGTGAAATAAGTAGACTGTTATCCATCAAACAGCTAAACACTACCCCATACCATCCGATGTGCAATGGACTGGTAGAGAAGTTTAATGGTACCCTGAAAAGCATGCTGAGAAAGATGTGCGCGGAACGTCCGCAAGACTGGGACCGTTATTTAAACGCTGTTCTGTTCGCGTACCGTGAAGTACCGCAGGAAAGTTTAGGGTTTTCACCCTTCGAACTGTTGTACGGTAGGACAGTTCGAGGCCCGATGCGGATACTACGCGAACTATGGACTGGTGATGTCGCGAACGAGGAAATAAAAACGACTTACCAGTACGTGTTAGATCTAAGAAATAAACTTGAGAGTACATGCCAGATGGCACGTGACGAATTGATTAAATCGGGGCGCAGATATGCCAAGTATTACAACCGCAGAGCGCGTAATAGGAAATTTCTTGTGGGGGATCAGGTGCTATTGCTTCTTCCAACGAGTTCGAATAAGTTATTAGTCCAGTGGAAAGGTCCATATGAAGTTAAAGAAGTAAAAGGTGACATGGACTATAAAATTGACATGGACGGTAATGTAAAAACATTCCATGCGAACATGCTCAAGCTGTATATCAAGAGACAGAGCGACAATGTCAATAAGGGGAGTTGAAAATATAGGCGCAGACTACTTGAGTAGGGCATGATGGGAAATTTGTATGAATTTGCCCAGTAATAAAATCCAGTGTGTAGTATAACCAGTGTAAATGTTGTAAGATATCATCAGTAGTTATTTTTCTTCTATTCTGTGTTAGTTTTAAAAATGTGTACATTTTTATTCTTAGGGGGGAGGTATTGTCACAGAATTAGGCGAAAATTGAACTGATTTTTGTTGTTCTTGAATTGCAAACGAAACTCACCATTTTCTTGATTTCGTCGTACACGCATTACCTGGGGTGATTAAGTGGCGTGTAACGATTTGCATGTGCCAATTTGTAATTTACATGAAATCCGAAATACTCGTTTTACGTGGTGCACGGCAAGCTCGATGTGATTTATGTTCACCTATTGAGAGTATATAAGGCGAAGTATTTCTCATAATTATTGACGGGAACCAAAATATCTAATCAAAGGATAGATAACCTCGTCTTGCAATCTCCAGCCAAAGGGCTGATTCCGTCGTTGATACCGTAGAAGTACATCACTGATAGCGCATCTAATAACATCGTTGATACCGTCTCTGATACCGTAGCTGCTAACGTAGTTGTTACAATGTTTCTGATACCGTAGCTGCTAATAACATCGTTGATACCGTAGCTGCTAATAACATCGTTGATACCGTAGCTGTTAACACATCTGATACCATCTTTTGATAAACGTCTTTGATATCGTCTGATTTGTTGTGGAACATCTCTGTATAAATATCTGAATGTGATTGTGCCGTTAATTTGTGCAAACGGAATTGAAGTATCTGTCTGTGTGTCGAACTGTCTGTTCGTCAACATCTGTGTAACGTGTAAATATCCGGAAAGCTAGAAGTCCGAGTGTCGGAGCTGTCTTAGAGTTGTAAAACGTCCGGGTCGACATCTAGGGGAGTAAGGAATCGTTGGTTCTGGTAGATGTTGTATGCTGTCTGAACGTATAACTGTGGTGGATCCGTGAAGGGTAACGTCCGATAATAGTATTGGTCAACCCTCGGTTTTCGGGGAAACTGGGAGACGATTCAACTGTTGCTGAATCGTGCGGTTATACAGGGGAGACACATAGGTGTATTGAAATTGTAATATAATTTAATACATTGTTGTATTTGCATGCTTATGTCAGATCGCAATAATATTTCAAGTGATCACATAGATATCAATAAAAGCTAGCAACTTGATTGAATACAAGTATATGATCGTGCTAGTTATCGCAATCCATCGTGCGATAGATAGTTTGTCGTTTGTGTTTATTTTTTTTCGTAAATCATACTTGCATTTATTTAACTTTCGTAAAGGATCCTTGGATCTGTGTATAATCCAAGAGATCCCTTTACATTTGTGATTCCTTTTGTATTGTTATTTAATTTATTCATGTATTGTGAATGGTTGTGAGTGTAATTGTGGGTTGAGTGCATGAGTTATTGTGTTGTTACATCTGTATTTTTTTCATTTATAATTTATTACATAAATTTATATTTTCTTTCACAAATTGTGTTTGTATTGTTCATTTAATCCACCCTCCTCTTGGTAACAATTCTGTTACAATGTTGTCATTCTCATCTTGGCCATCCGATAGTCCAGTTCATAAAATGAGAACAACAGCCGGCTGATGCAACAAAATTTGAATCTGCCAACTTATATTTATCATTATTCGCCATCTGCACAGCACGTAGATGAATTGCAATTCGTATGACAATGTATCCATTTTGTCGACATTCACTTACAAGGGAAAGAGGCAATCGCAGTCCGATGATCCTTCTTGGATTTTGGCATTGCTTCTAATGCTGCTTTGCTTTTCTGCCATTCCCGTACTTGTTTCTTGTTCACAAAAAAATTTGCATGCTGCAGCACAGTTGTTATTGCTTCTGCATATTCAATAACTTTAAGTTTGAATGCTGCATCATAAGCCGAACACTTTCTTTTACTTCCAATACTATTAATTTTATCAGATTGAATTGAATATTAACTTCTAGAGAGATTAAACTGAAATAATTTCTTATAGTGGTAGTGTACTATTTATATACCTTATCCTGTAATTATTTCCATGTGTGGTTGGTTATCAGTTTGTATTTGATAATTATTTACCATTGTTGTTTATTTGTGTCTTTTTTTTAAACTACGGGTAGTGTGATTCAATTGATCAAAATATGATTGGTTTCAGCGTGGACATTATTCAAGTATTGTGACAGTTTATAACTTTGAGCAGAAACCATGTCCACTGCCATATTTCAGTAAACAATACATCTGAGAGTCGGCATGTATTAGTAAAGTCATTGGCATTGTGCAACAAAACAAACCTATTATCCTCGAGGCATTGACCACATATTAAGCATATGGTAGCTATTGTACAATACTCTACTGCTAACAAACCACTCTGCTTTACAAACAACTAAGCAACAGTAGTATAGAAACTGTGGCTGCCTAATATGTCTAAAACACCTGTCAAAAAATCCCACAAATTATATTTTTTTTACAATTATTCACGTTGACTCATATATTGCACGGTTATTTACCCTTCCTAAGCATGCATGCAACAAACCCCTATGGAGCCTCTCACTATTGTTCCTTTAAGACTATCATACATGTATTTCTACTCTCGATCAAAATATTTGTCGTAAATACCTTCAGTATTGTAATTCTTTTATTTTTTTACATAGGTTCTTTTCATATTTACACTGAAATAAGCTAGCGTGCATTTGTACGATACCATAGAGTTTAATGATTACTGATTAGCTGAGGGTTAAGTACTTGACTAGAGATTACTAATATGGCAGTTCTTTTGGAAAGTACACGTACCACCGTGGCTCAAATAACACATATAGCTGCATTTTCTGGTGAATGGACATCTGTCAAATAGACGTCAAGTACGTTAAAACATGTTTTTCATTCATTATCCTACCACTTAAGTTAGAAACAAAAATATTTGTTTCACTTCACGACAGGACAAATCTTTTGAGCCATGTGGAATCATTAGGCATGTGATCTCATCTTCGGCAATCGATAGAAATAATAAATACTTGAAATCTAGATTAAAAAAAAAAAGAGTTAAAAATTTCAGACTTAGACCTTGGCCCGCAGATAAGCAGATTCTTCCATGCTTTATTTTTTTCCTAAATTTTTCGGCTTATATGTGAGTATATATGGTATGTTTGGCTTTGTCATGAAGCATGTGTACATTCAATAGTTCTTTATACAAATACAAGTGTGAAATCAAAGTATTAAAGAATTATATCAGGTAGACTCTAATGAAGGCCTATGATTTGTGGTGGATGTATTTAAGTAGCTAAATCTTCTGAGTTTATTTTGACTTGTATAGTAACAGTGGGAACACTACAGGTGTTAACTGCTGTGATTTCTCAATAGATTCTTAGAATAGTTAACTAAAACATTGGTTACAGGTCAGGTATTGGTCTTCAGTCAGCATCTTTTTCATTGAAGGCGCTGAGTACCAATGGCCCATCCATTCTGTTTAAAGTAACATCCAAGTGTTTTGCAAAAATATTTTTTAAAATCATTTTATATTTCATCTTTTAATTTATCATACAAGCATTTTCATTTAGGCATATGAGGATATTATAAAGCTCACACCCGAATCAAATCAGTGATTATTAAAGGGGACATTTTATGTTAATCCAACCATTTTGATGATGTGATGAATTTCTAACATGGTAAAATAATGGATCTTTGGCCACTCTAAGGTACAGAAGTTGTGATGGAATGTATGCATGAATAACTGGCTATCATTAACTAATTAGAATGATGGGTGGGTGGGTTGTATTCCCTAATTAGTTGAGATTACTTGCTACAGAAAGGTGGGTGGGTGGGTTGTATTTCCTAATTAGTTCAGATTTTTGCTACAAAAAGGTGGGTGGGTTAGTTGTATTCCCTAATTAGTTCAGATTACTTGCTACAAAAAGGTGTGTGGGTGGTTGGTATTCTCTAATTAGTTCAGACTACTTGCTATAATGGTGGATGGTGGTATTCCCTAATTAGTCCAACATATACTTGTTGTAGAATGGTGATTGGGTGGGTGGTATTACCTAATTAGTTCAGACTACTTGCTACAGAAGGGTGGGTGGGTGGTATTACCTAATTAGTTCAGACTACTTGCTACAGAAAGGCGGTTGGGTGGTATTCCCTAATTAGTCCAATATATACTTGTTGTAGAAAGGTGAGTGGGTGGGTGGTATTGCCTAATTAATTCTGCATTTCATTAAATCAATAATCATAACATTTACAATTTCGTCAATAAAACAACTCTTTTCACAAAGGTATTTCATATCAGTGCAAACAACACTTTCTATGATAATTAATTACAACATTATAATTATGACATAATTTATCACTAAGATGTATTATAACAATAATAAATTCAACACTTACTGTGATAATTAATTACAACATTATAATTATTACATAATTTATCACTAAGGTGTATTTTAACAATAAAATTCAACACTTACTGTGATAATTAATTACAACATTATAATTATAACATAATTTATCACTAAGGTATATTATAGCAATAATAAATTGAACACTTAATGTGATAATTAATTACAACATTATAATTATTACATAATTTATCACTAAGGTGTATTATAACAATAATAAATTGAACACTTAATGTGATAATTAATTACAACATTATAATTATTACATAATTTATCACTAAGGTATATTATAACAATAATAAATTGAACACTTTCTGTGATAATTAATTACAACATTATAATTATGACATAATTTATCACTAAGGTGTATTATAACAATAAAATTCAACACTTTCTGTGATAATTAATTACAACATTATCATTTTGACATAATTTATCCCTAAGGTGTATTTTACAAACAATAAAATTAAACACTTTCTGTGATAATTAATTACAACATTATAATTATGACATAATTTATCACTAAGATGTATTATAACAATAAAATTCAACACTTCTGTGATAATTAATTACAACATTATCATTTTGACATAATTTATCACTAAGATGTATTATAACAATAATAAATTGAATACTTAATGTGATAATTAATTACAACATTATAATTATGACATAATTTATCACTAAGGTATATTATAACAATAATAAATTCAACACTTACTGTGATAAATAATTACAACATTATCATTTTGACATAATTTATCACTAAGGTGTATTATAACAATAAAATTCAACAATTACTGTGATAATTAATTACAACATTATAATTGTGACATAATTTATTACTAAGGTATATTATTGCAATAAAATTCAACACTTTCTATGATAATTAATTACAACATTATAATTATTACATAATTTATCACTAAGGTACATTTTAACAATAAAATTCAACACTTTCTGTGATAATTAATTACAACGTTATAATTATGACATAATTTATCACTAAGGTGTATTATAACAATAAAATTCAACACTTTCTGTGATAATTAATTACAACGTTATAATTATGACATAATTTATCACTAAGGTGTATTATAACAATAAAATTCAACGCTTTCTGTGAGAATTAATTACAACATTATCATTATGACATAATTTATCACTAAGATATATTATAACAATAATAAATTCAACACTTACTGTCCAGCTTAAGACGAAGTGATAATTACATTACAAATCAATATTGACATGCAGTATCCAATGTTTTGTTGATGAAAGAAAGGGGAAAATTTAAATTATAAGGTTTGAATGATGATTATTATTGAAGGGTACATTGCTGTAGAATCACTCCCAATGTTAGCATACATTTTTTACAATTTACTTGCATTGTGAATGATTAGATAAATTTTAACACTGATAATTATACTTTGACGATCATTTAATCCTATGTAAGTATTGTATTTATACAATATAACATTCTTGTGTTTATTATAAAATGACAAGAATTTTAATTTTCAGATGAAGGCATGTGTTGTGATATTAGATTATGCCTTATATTTAGTTATTATTATGTAATATGGCAAATACAAGATGTAGTTGTATTTTGAAAAAAATATCAGTTGTCATGTGGTATGTGTTCTGATTAATATTTTATTTATATTCTTTCAGACATGTCGCCGAGAACTTAGGACTAGTATTGGAACCAATTATACAGTCATTGGTGATGATAGTGACCTTTGACCTTTGAAAGTAGCCTTGGACCTCATGTACACTAGTTTATTTACAGTCCTTGCATTTATACTCATTGCATTACTAGAAATGTACTTCAGACCCTTGTGAGCTTCTGTTTCGATTTATTAATACATATTGCACTGTGTCATAGTGTTTAAAAAATATAATGTATCACATTAAACTGCAACTTTTCCTTTATCTGTAGAATCATGAATTTAAAATGTTCGTCTTCAAATATTAACCTGATAAAAAAAAAACAGTTATACTCATCAATAAGTCAAGTTTAATTTCTGACAATGCAGATTGATATTTTCTTGTATACTGATTACTGTTAGCAATATACATAAAGTTAATATGCTGGAACATTGCGTGATGACAGTCTAACATTGTGTGATGACAGTCTAACATTGTGTGATGACAGTCTAACATTGTGTGATGACAGTCTAACATTGTGTGATGACAGTCTAACTTCAGACAACACTGACTCTGATCTTTCATTGTATAATCCTGATTACTGCTAGCAATCTGCATAAACCCAGATATGCTGGGACATGTATGATAACAGATATGCTGGGACACGTATGATGACATATGCTGGGACACGTATGATGACAGATATGCTGGGACACGTATGATGACAGATATGCTGGGACACGTATGAAGACAGATATGCTGGGGCACATATGATGACAGATATGCTGGGACATGTATGATGATAGATATGCTGGGACATGTCTGATGACAGATATGCTGGGACACATATGATGACAGATATGCTGGGACATGTATGATGACAGATATGCTGGGACACGTATGATAGATATGCTGGGACACATATGATGACAGATATGCTGGGACATGTATGATGACAGATATGGTGGGACATGTATGATGACAGATATGGATCTGTGTTCTTTGTAGTTGGATTTGACTTATATATTATTATTTATAACATGCATTCTTGTAGAGAGATAAATACAGGTTTCTGTATATTCAAACACTAGAAAGTTTGTAACAATCCCATAAACGATTACTACTTATTTCCAACACTAGAAGACCTTTTAAAGGTCACCATGCACATTCTAACAGTTTTCTTTTAACATCAGATTTCCATTATATGATTAAAAGTAGTTATTCTTGCACAAAAAGAATACAAAAAGTTGTAAGGTATAAAGAACGAATAATAAATTAATTCCTTGTAATATACTTTTCCTTTGCTACAATTTCCTGCCTAAGAGAATCCCAACTGGAAATGACATACATTTATCCCAACCATACGAAATGTATGCTTCTTGTTCTCAAACAATCAAACACTATAAACTAAAGATACAGAACATTTATATTAAACTATTAAAAACTAATTTGCTGTTCAGCCTTATATTTATATGCATGCACAATGCTCTTGATTGTGTCGCTTTCTAAACTGTTCCATTGTTTCAATTCACTTTTGAAATTCCTGTCAATGCAGGAAAAAAGGAGTCAAGAATGGTTTCATGATGTAAGCTGACATCATAAAAATAAAAATAAATGATCACTTTAAAGAATTTAGAGTCAGTTTATGAGACTGGCTTGCTTTGTACTTTGTGATATCCTGCCGGTAGTCTTATTTAGTGAGTTTATTTCTCACTGCCAGTTGTGCTAATTCAACACCCTGGCTTATATTTGTTTTCCATAGGTAATCATAATTGATACGAACATTCATTGATGTTAGTATGGCAAATATTATATACGGCAATAACTTGCTTTAATAATACTTTTGTAACCTTTGCTAGAGAAAAGATTATCATTTGTAATCACAATGAATGTATTTGAAATAATGATTTTTATTTGCGTGATACCATCATATAGTTAACTTTGATACAATACGGTCTTGGGGATTTTACACCTTATAACATATCAAGCATGAAAAGGCAAGTGCCTTCAAGCAATCGGGTGATATTCCCATCTCATTTGTGATTTTTTTTTTAAAATCTGACATATGCAATACAAACTACCATAAGGATGTATATGAAAAGGAGGGATAAAGTTCCTCATATCCATTTTCGGTGTGTGGAAACTAAAGATGGTTTAGGGAGATTGCCAGATAATGTTTCAATTTAAAAAACAGCAGATTATGAAGTCTACTGTAATTAAACATTTGTATGGTGTGCACAAACAACATGACTAGAATAATATCAAATGTTTGTACTATATAGTTGGTAGGTGGCCTTTTAAACTTGTCCTATATTTTCACTTTGTACATAGACTTTTTTAACATGGAGGAACATTTTAGTGTTGCAGTTGCTAACAATATGATCAAGTGTAAGACCTCTGGCACAGTAAAGGCCCATGTTCTGGTGACCTTTGACCTCATCCACTAATTCTTAAGATATTAGTGAATTATCATGTAGACCATTATATATTGTCTTACGAATAGTTGTCAGTATCGTCATTTTTTCTGTCAGTAATTTATCAAAATAGTTGGGAAGTGGAGAGGTTACAATGTAGTCTTTAATATTTGCCAATGATAAAAATGGTGTCATGTCCACCACAGACACAGGTCTCACACATCCAATTCAACAAGTCTATATACTTTTACATATCTTTGTTTTTAAACATTTTATTTCATAAATGATTTTAATATGAGGAGTTTCAGATACGTTTTTATTTAATAATCTATAAATTGTTGACGATAAAGTGAAAGTTTTGTGTCATGTATTGCCTTGTTTTTTACCTTCTGAGTGCCTAATGTAATTGTTTGGAATTTCTTTTACCTGGAGGAAATTCTAAGGTAATGTAAGTAAATGAATTTTCACACATTGACTTTGTTTATGTAACTTTAATGATAAACATCCTAATAAAAATTGCTATATGTATATCTACATTACTTATCAAATTATAATTATTTGAAGTCTTTCCCTGTACATAGATTTTAGGAGATAATGGGTGTTTAATGTTAATATTACATCAAAAATAAGAAAATCAAATCAGTCTACATCTCTACACTAACATTTTATGTATATTTTCATTCACAAATTTGAAATATTCCATAATGCTTTAGTCAATACTGTACATTTTGTTTTGTTCAACACTTCCAGAACTGTCATTTAAATTGTTAGACTTCAAGATAACATCATCAAGTTATTTTCTATAATAATTGTATGTCTGCATTCAGAATCAAAATGTCTGATTAGTCAGGACAAATGACCAAACGAAATGTCCCAATATGGAAGTACTTATTTTTTGTGATGCCTACAATCTATTGCACTGAATGACAGACATAATATAAAACAGATTTTATTTAATTTGTTGTTGAGAGGATAATTATCTAATACTTAATAACAGACTTAATTTAATCTGTAAAGACATTTCTCCATGATAACTGAAACATCTCTAATTTGTCACAACTCTTGATATCTGGTACAGATTCAGATGGACAAATCAAAATTACAGATTTACAACAGTCTCGAGGTTACAGACATTACACTGAATTGTTTTCTTCTTCCTCTAGCTGAATTTGAAAGGCAAAATAATACCAATGCAATGAATAATAATTTTATTTATATGAAGTTAAACAGAATTATATTATTTTGTAATGAATAGTGCAAAAAAATATTGTTTTTGATAGATTAATGAAGTTATTTTGTTTTGTAGTAATATATATATTAAGGTGTCAGATGTGTAAATTTGCTGCAGTTGCTTTAGAAATTATCAAACTTTCCATATATATAGATATACATATTGTTTATACAAAGAACCAGTCTTATTTCTAGGATCATGGTTGTCTTGGAAACTATTTAATGTCAAATCTGATATAAGAACTATCAATGAATTAATAAATGTACACAATTTGTTTTAAAGGTTTTGACACAATGATCAATTTCTGACCAGTGTAGTGATTATAATCACAGACTTATCGAATTCTAGTTGGATCGGCTGTTGCCTAATAAATGCATGCACAATTGTCTCTTGATACTTGAATATGTCAATAGAGTAGAGGTACAGTCCAACACATTAGGCTTTTCCAAGTGCAAATTATGTCATTATATTACATCACAAGCTTCTCTGCTGTCATGTGGAAGCATAAATTCCAGAGGAAAAACAGTGGTAAACAGGACTAGAAACATAAGTGTGGTTTTTAGTACAGTTAAATCAAGATTATGTGTATTCACATTAATAATAAAAGTCTTCAGGTCTGAAAATATGTGAAAATATCTGAAAATAAAATAAAATAAACATTATTGAAGCATTTGTTACATTATGATACAGTAGTTATTTTAATGAAAAGGCAGCCAATTTTATTACACTATCCCGATACTTTTCATTTTTGTAGTGAAGTTAACCAATTTGTTACACTGATATACTTTACATTTACATCATGAAAAGTCAATTTGTTACACTATGATACTTTTTATTTACGTCATGAAGAGTCATTTTGTTACACTATGATACTTTTCATTTACATCATGAAGAGTCAATTCGTTACACTATGATGCTTTTCATTATTGTTATGAAGAGTTAAGCAACATGTTACACTATGACATATATTACTCTATGAAAATTGTAGAAATGACTGTTGAATAAATCATTGCATTTTGTTTATTCCAATTTCTCTCAGTATCGGATCAAATGAATATTTTGTATTCTTTGTAGGACAACAGAGCATATACACAAAATTGAATATATTATTTTTATCTCCATAGGTGTTTTTGTTATTTCTTTCTTTTGTAATATCTCACTTAAGTAGCATAGGTTTTACTTGTAAGTAAATAATATCAGGAATTACCTCAGAACATATTTTAAAGACATTAGTAGACAGTGTGAGTTTCCTAAGGCATGTTAGTAGACAAGCTGGGAATACACAGGCTTGTTAGTAGACCCTGTAGGTCGGTGAAGACACGTTAATAGAAAATATAGTCATGCAAAAAGAACAGGGCTGCAATTAAATTTTATCTAATTTTAGGCATATAGACTCCCAACTGGGGCTGGGGTGTATGGGGCTGTATACTCTATTAACTCAAAACAGCACAGAATTCATCCAATTTTGGGGGAAAAAAGTTTGGATAAAGGGACATTACTGCTGGATCAAAACCAGAAAAACATCAGGAGAGAAACAACTTCAAAGAACCCAGGACAAAGGAAAAGGCTGGCTGGTCTGAGGGAGCAACCATATGATGGGACACCATGAGAACAAGATGGGAGTTTGATATTAGGGGATACTGAAACAAACAATTTTAGAAAAGAATCCGATTGCTTTCATTGCCTGGTTAACAGGGTCCTCATTTGGTACGAGAACCCTTTTCGAACAATCTACTTCACGAAACCTGACTTGATCATTTTATTGCACACCATTCAAAATTAACAAGCTATTATTACCAAACAGTGACTATACTTATTTATGTCGCATTGACATCTTAGTATTCAGACTTGTTAGGGACTTAATACATGTACACTTTGTACTAGAAATATTGCAAAGCTAAGATAGTTAAACAAATTTTACGACTTCACTGATTTAATTTAATTGCATAGGTGGCTCACACACTATTGGTATTTTCCTGTCCATTAGTAATAACTGGACCAGATTTGAATTAATCATGGAATCACAATGTTGCGGGCTGTACGACAAACTTGAACATAATGGTACCTCTCTTTATTGCCACAACTCGGATAGCTCCAAAATGGCGGAGATGTGAAACTAATTTCCAATACCTCCACCTGTGCCATTGCACACCATTAACACCATTAACACACATAAATGGCTGTTAGGGTTGAGTGTGTGTTGGGTCTATTCCCACTCACCCAGGGTCGTCCAATTAGGTCCATGATTACTTAATAGCAACCTCGACCTGACGACCAAATTAAAAAGCACTCCTTGAGTACATAAATGCCTGGGGGAAGCAGCACCATTCCTCACCCCCACGATAAATTAAATATCCAGCTTTGCTGGAAACTTAAAACAGTACTACATGCCCCTAGGGGGCGATACAGCACTATAAATCAAATTCATCATCGTCATGCAAAAACATGTTACTAGAAACTGTGGTCGTGCGAATGCATGTTAGTAGAAGCCATATGCTTGCCAATGCATAGTAGAAGTCTATGTGCTGATATAAAATTATGTTAGCTGACAACGTGGCAATTAGAAGGTGAATTGCTATATAAGGTGGTCATGTACATTGTATTAGTAGAGAAAGTGTGCATGCAAAACCGTGTTGGTAGACAATATGTGTATGGAAAAGCATGTTAGTAGAAAAGGTGTGCATACAAAGACATGTTTGTTGGCACAGTGGGTATGCACATTAATGTTATTAGACAATGGTGGCATGCTTAAACATGTTAATAGACAATGTAAGCATGCATAGTCATGTTGGTAGACAATGTCGGTTTCCAAGGAATATTGCAAGACACTGGGCATTCAAAGGCATGTTATTGGACATTTTTGCAAATGTAAACAAGTTAATAGGTAAGTAGGCCTGCAGAGACATGTTAGTAGACAATATTGGCATGTCAAAATGTGTTAGTATTCACTGTGGTCACGCAGAGGCAATGTAATGGACAATAGGGGCATGCACATGCATTTTAATTTACACTGGACATGCATTAGCAAGTGGGCATGCGCAGATATATTATAGACTATGGACATGCACAGGCATCTTACTCGACACTGGGCATGTGAAGGCGTGTTAATAGACAATGTGGGTATGCGAAATCATTTTGGTAGCCATTGTGGTCATGCAAAGGCGTGTTATTAGACAGTAAGGGCATGCGAAATCACTTTGATAGCCTTGTGGTCATGCAAAGGCGTGTTATTAGACAACATGTGCATGCGAAATCATGTTGGTAAATATTGCGGTCATGCAAAGGCATGTAATTATACATTATGGGCATGCACAGGCATCTTACTTGACACTGTGGGCATGTAAAGGCGTGTTAATAGAAAATGTGGTCATGCAAAGACACAATACTAGACACTGGGGGCATGCAAAAGCATGCTGCTAGACAAAGTGGTTGTGCGAAGGCGTATGTATGTATGACGAAATGTATGACAATTGGAAAAAGGCAGCGTCTATCTGCTAATATGGATTTAATTCCAACTCAAAATGGCTTAGACGTATCAATTTCAAAAATCAGAAACTTCTTGGTATCTGCATTGATCAACACATCAGCTGGAATACGCATATCGATAACCTATTTGCAAGGGTAGTCAAAAGAATAACTCTTAAAATTGGTTTCGAAATTTCTACCTCCACAATCACTTGAAATTTATTTTTCGAGTTATATACTACCGCTGATAGATTACGACTGTACAGTATGGGGAAACACATCAAATTATAATCTGTCCATAATTGATGGACTCCAGAAAAGGGCAGCCCAAATAATACTGAAACTTTGTGTTATGACTCCCTCAAGTATTTTATTTTCACGTATGAAATGGCTACCTATACAAAAACGTATTCTTTATTTTAAAGGAATCGTGGGGCTCCGAGTGGCCGTGTGGTCTAAAGCGTTGTCCGTTACGGACCACTACCATCTCACATCTGTCTGCGTGTGTTCGAGTCTAAGATTCGGCAAATGTGGTTAAATGAGAAAGCTTGCCAGTAGCTTCTCGTGGGTCGGTGGTTCTTTTCCGGGGTTGTCCGGGTTCTTCCTCCACCATTAATACTGGCCGCCATGTATAGCCTATATTGTGCTGAAAAAATGGCGTTAAACCATAAAAAAACAAATACAAAGGAATCGTGTCATACAAGTCTTTCAACGATCTTTCTCCAGATTATATCTCTAACATAATTGAACTAAGATCATCGAATACTGAGCGTAATCTCCTATCGACGAATAACAACGATCTCCAGATTCCTCGGTCGAAAACCAATCATTTATTACAAAACCTATTTTTTTGTATGAGCACCTAATGCATTTAATTCCCTATCAATGAGAATACGTAGTTCAACTTCCCTTGCTTCTTTTAAAATATAATTTAAGATATTCTTTCTAAACCAGCTGGAATGACATACTAAAAACTCTGATTTGAAATCTTTATATAATCATATCCATGATTTATATATCCAGATCTTTAATTATGCTGAAATGTATGTACCTGTGTATTGAATATCGTTCATAGTTGTATGTTTCGCAGTATCGTCACACATAGAGTGAGTGTGCGAAAATACCTGGTTATGTGCATGATCTTATATTGTTATTTTGTGTATATTTTTTTTTCTTTCTTATTTGTTTTAAATATTTTTTTTAAAAATTGTATCATAGCCGATTACAAAAACTGAGGACCACACGGCAGATGGGTCAGCCGTGACCAAATGTGTTATCCTCCTTAAAGATAGTTTTATTATGATTATTATTATTATTATTATTATTAGTAGTAGTAGTAGTAGTAGTAGTAGTAGTAGTAGTAGCAGCAGCAGTATTATTATTATTAGTAGTAGTAGTATTATTAATGCATACTTCACTGATCGCGTAACTCATATCCAATATATATTAATAAATATTAATTTCACGCTTTTCTCTTTGTTTTCCACCTTTGGTTCAATGTTAATTTCTCTTTGCATTTTGTACTACTACTACTACTACTACTACTACTACTACTGCTACTACTGCTACTACTACTACTACTAGTCTTATGTGATGATGGCAACACAATTAGTACCAAAGGTAACCTCACTTGTAACACTTTATTATATACATATGTAGAGGCAAATATATAAAATACAGTTGAGAAATAAACATATAGAAAAGGTTTAATGATTGATATACACAGGAAAAATCAAGTGTTAATATAGCATAGAAAACATTTTGTTCACCACATGCATAATTGTAAGCTTTTCATTCACACACACACACACACACACACACACACACACACACACACAGGGGAAAGCTGACCATAACCGGTTATAGACATTATTCAGATTGTATCCAATTCAAACGCCTGTGACGAAAGGAATGCTCTATTGGTTATTCTTTAACATCTATAAGTAGACAGTTCCAAATGATTGGACCCAAACTATTTTTATACAATTACATTTCGGGCTTAGAAAGAAGAAAGTTATAATTTGGCATAAAACGTAGTATCGAAAGACCACAAACTGTATCGACATTATTGGTCTTTTTACTGAACATATTGTTTATATAGTTTGGAGTCGAATCATTAGAAACTAAATCTTTATACTGTGAACAAATATCTTCTAGAAAAATTACCACGTATAATGTTG
This sequence comes from Unio pictorum, assembly GCA_030141615.1. Lineage (NCBI taxonomy): Eukaryota > Metazoa > Mollusca > Bivalvia > Unionida > Unionidae > Unio > Unio pictorum. Next base: position 4,674,789 of record JARLTB010000034.1, on the reverse strand, counting down.
TCACTCATAATTTTATGTAATATAATTTTCATGTCATACACTATCATTATTCTCATCTCGTTCTAAATCATACTTGCTGTACATGCATATTGATTGGAATGCATCTATCGCTCTCCTTTTCATGATACATTTTCTCAGTGCGCGCCTGCGCATGTAATACTGCTGGTGCACAAAGTTAGATTTTCTTAAACTTTACGGTTTTGCTTGTTTCTGTTGCTTAGTATAACACCATAAAGTTGTAACACTTTATATAGACCCAAACTTAAAGTATCAAGAGATGCTTATTGTTGATACACGTTCCATGTTGATTTGTTTGATCTATTTGGAGATGTGGACCGTTTGTCTTTCTAAGGGCTCATCACATACAACTTTACAAATATGGAAGTCCTTGTAGTGTTGAAGCAGATATCGAAAGAAAGACAGCAGCAATGGAATCAATATCTTTTCTTCTCTCTGAATTATCTCAGGATCATGGCTCTATGATTCTTGTAAAATATTTTCTGTTTTCACAATTGTTTAGAGAACTTTACAAAACCATTTTTAAATTTAATTTTTTTTAAAAAATTGCTTATTATTATTTTTGTTTACTTTTTCAGAATTTTTTTTATGTTGAAACAGGCAATTGAGCTGAGTACAAATACATACCAAATAAACACTACTTAAATCGATGGAGATCAGGTAAAATCTAGCATTGCTCCGGCAGTCAGCAGAAAGTACAGGATTCGATCTTTCTACTGCAGAGAGAGAGAGAGAGAGAGAGAGAGAGAGAGAGAGAGAGAGAGTCTTTATCCTAAGGGCTATTTAGTATCACTTACAAATAGCTGATGCTGTTTTTTTTTTTGTTTTTTTTAAATTCTGATAGAATCCTTGGCCTTTTCTTGTTATTTTCATACATCATTTGCTAAATTGTGGGTTATTCAAACATGATCTGTGCTTCTTCTTCGCCATAAAATTCAAAAGGAGGTAACTGTTTTTTGTTTACGTATTATTCTTTCAAAATATATGACTAAGTCCCCCAACCCCCAATTTTCAATACGTTTGGAATGGAGAGTGAGGTGTTTGAAGTACACTAAGAGTCGTGAATAAGGGATTCTAAGAAAAATGATATTCGATATCAAAGATGAAATATTAAATAAGAAACAAAGCACTAATATGTCATTGCAAACTAGATTCTTTGGCGGAAAAAGAATTGATAACAAGTAGACCTTGGACGATTAATGAGTATGCACGTAGGGCCGGTAATGTAAAATATACCAAAAGTGACGGGTAACACATTTTTGGCTAAGTGTGTAAGGTCATTAAACATGGTAATTAATATTGATAAAATAAAATCAAGATTAAATCTCTTTAGTTGATTGATCTCTCTTTGTTGAAGCCTAAGAAACTCCGGCAGTACAGGGCAAAACTAAAAGAAAGAAAACAATACACGCACATTCATTAATGTGGATAAAATCATTTTATACTGATTGGAAAACATGGCTCTTGTTTATAAAATACGAAAAGAAACACTTACCTTTGCTTTACTGTCCAACTGTCGTCTGCAAAAATCTCAGCCGATTGCTGTAAATGCGCCCGTCGAAAATGTTTCGGGGTGCTGACATCATACGTCATATATAACAGCGCCCTCCTGTGTTTGTTTGGATTTACGCTAGCTGATTTACGTTTTGATCAGACAGTTTACTTTCTATACATTTCATTTAATACCACATCATTTGGAATATGAGCTGATCATTCCATTCTGTTTTTCAGACCATTTCAACTAATGCCTGATAATTTGGAATCTGAATACATCATTTCTTGTTTGGGGTTAAATCATTTAATTCTAGACTACATAATTTCTTTTAATACTACGTCATTTGGAAGCAGATTTCATCAATCCGTTATGTTCTTTTAAATCATTTAATTTAATACCACATCATTTGGAAATCTGAATTCATCATTTCATTTGTTGAGTTAAATCATTTCATTTCATACCACGTAATTTTATGTAATAATATGTCGTTTGGAAGCAGATTTCATCAATTCGTTTTGTTCTTTAAATTATTTTATTTACTACCAGATCATTTGGAATTTAAGTTCCTGATTTCATTTGTTGAGTTAAATCATTTCATTTTAGACTACATCATTTTATTTAAAAGCACGTCATTTGGAAGCATATATCATCATTCCGTTTTGTTCTTTAAATGATTTTGTTTAATTCCAGATCATTTCATTTAACGCCACATCATTTGAAATCTGAATTCATTATTTCATTTTTGGGGTTCAATCATTTCATTTCATGCTATGTCATTTCATAACACACAACATCATTTGGAATCTGAATTCATAATTCCGTTTGATGGGTTAAATCATTTCATTTCACTCTACATCACTATTTTTAAAACAACGTCATTTGAATTTTAAATGCGTCATTTGGTTTCGTACGTTAAATCATTTCATGTGACACCACATCATTTGGAATCTGGATTAATTATTTCATTTGCTAGGTTAAATCATTTGATTTTATACTAGATCATTTGATTAATGTAAAAAAAAACGAGTGGTATAATTATTGATATAAAAAATAAACATGTAACGCAATGATAAATGATCCAGAAAACATTTTGGTTAATAATTGATTGTAAATAACACTAGTGGGATAATAATTATTGACATTGAAAACACAATTGGATTAATACTTGATAGAAAAGTAGAACAAGTGATGTAATTACTATTTACGCAGTAAAACAAGTGAGTTTATAATTTATAGGAAAGTATACCAAATGGGATAATAATTATTGACGAAGTATTGCAAAATGAGGTAATAGCTGATAGCAAAATAAGATACGTGGATGGATAATTATATGCAAAGTTTAAAAAACTGGGGTAATACATAGAGGCAAAGTTAAACAATTATATTAATAATTGAATGGAAAGTAAATCATATATGGTAATAACAAGCTATTGATGACGTAAAATAAGTGGAGGAATAATTGAATGTAAAGTAAATCATATCGGGTAATAATAAGCTATTGATGACGTAAAACAAGTGGAGGAATAATTGAATGCAGAGTAAATCATATCGGGTAATAACAACCTATTGATGACGTAAAACAAGTGGGATAATAATTGAATGCAAAGTAAATCATATCGGGTAAGAATAAGCTATTGATGACGTAACACAAGTGGGATAATAATTGAATGCAAAGTAAATCATATCGGGTAATAATAAGCTATTGATGACGTAAAACAAGTGGGGCGATATTAATCGGAATAGTATTAAACAAATTGTGATAATAACTATTTGGGGAAAAAAAACCGAGTGATGCAATAATTATTGCTATAGTAAAACAAATCGGGTAATAATTATTAGCATAGTAAAGGTATGGAATCCTCTGAGATGAAATAGACGACGAAGAGTGCTTAAACTCTACGACATACAGTAAATTATGTTTTCTTGTAGATAAATTCGATGATAGTAACGACAGTTTAAACATGACACCATTATAATTGTTGAACTGTATAGTGTTTGTATTTACGGTGTGTCATTTTGAGGTCACAATGTGAGTAACTGACTGGATGTCTGTTATCTTTTTTATGTTTGTGAGTCTATTTACTATATCATTTGTATTTGAATGTACTATAAATAACATATGGCGGCTTGATCTTTCACATACCGATGTTGTATACATTTTACAATTGTTCGTTAAAAATAAAGTCGATAACGTTCACAAAGAGAGAGAGAGAGAGAGAGAGAGAGAGAGAGAGAGAGAGAGAGAGAGAGGGAGAGAGAGAAAGGGAGAGAGATTACTTTTCAACCATTCTTGCCATAGTCCTTCAGTATAGCATTAGTTTTCATTTGCCCATGATTGAACAAACTTGCTACTTATACACACATAAAACACTCGTACACAATATGCATTCTGACCAAGATACAAATTAAAACTCGCTACATTAAGTCAGACACATTGTAATGAACAAATACGGCGTCGATATCTTTTACACGTGACAAAATAGAATTTGGACAAAATTAAGAATGATTCTAAGGCTTTCGTGTTGTGCAGTGTATCAGAAGATAATCAACGTATCAAAAGTGGAACATATATGGTACTTAATAATACGATAATGATATTTATAGTGATGCATTGCGAGTAGCATAAAGTGTTTAATATTTAGTGTTTGCTAATAAGTATACTTTTTGCATGAAGTAAATAACATTGATCTTTATAAGATACGTTTAAAAGGTTAATACGCGTCATTGTTATTTATAATCTTTAAGATTTCAATGAAGTAATTTACATGTTTACTCTATCAAACAAATCATCGCACCAGGCAGTAAATTATGAATAACACGTAGATTCGGACTTAAATTGGTTGATGTTGAATGGGATGTCTTGGTAATTTAAAGGTCATATGGGTTGAGCTTGAGCACTCCGGTTGGGTGTAATGGAACCAATGGGTAACAAAACTGATTTCTTGAAGAAACAGAGAGAAATTGAAAGGCAATCAACGATGTAAGTTATATAATATTTATAAAAAGGGAAGTCGAAAGGGAAGCCGAAGACAACAAATGACATTTTTTTTGCCAAAGAGGATAGAATTAAACGGGAAGATATAGAAAACAAAACCTGCAGAAATGGAAACGATAGGATGGGAAAGGGAAGCAGAAAAGGAAAAGATGGAACTGCTTAATGGAGTAGAGGATAGGAATATAAAAACGGAAAAAAAACAAGTGAGATTAAAAACCGAGGAGATAGAAAATAGAAACAGTGAGATGTAATATTAAAGAAATTTTGGGCAATTGCAAATTAAAAGGGAGCGGACACGTGATTTTAAACTGAGATGTCCATACTTGCCCCTATTTGAAGACGAAAGAGATAATATGAATATTATTACACCGATAAACAGTTTCAAAACGCGCATGTGTACACTGTAGAGTTACGCAAGAGTTGTTGTTCTTGAACTGCGAGTAAAATATGATTACGGGTCAAAACGGACCGGTACCTAAAAAGGCCCACGTCCAAAACGGACCAGTGCTTAAAAGGCCCGGTCCAAAGAGGCCCATTTAGGTATTAATTAATTACTACAGTACTAGTCTTTTCGTACCCAAGATGATTTGTACCCAAAAGAGTCGTTTCGTACCCAAAACAATGGTCGTTTCGTACCAAATGCTATAGTCGTTTCAAATGTAACTACAAATATTACAAAACTATATTTCATAAGTATTTATTATGTTGTTTTTTTTTCCTTTTTTTTTTTTTGGGGGGGGGGGGCACCAGACATGCCCCCACCCCCGATAAAAAAAGTTAAAAGTTTTTATGTGTGTGTGTGTGTGTTCCCCCGATATGTTGTTTGTTTGTTTTTTATTTTTCTTTTAACGCCCCATTTATTTTTTCCCCATCGGGGTTATATATTTGAGAAGGGGTATTTTTTATATCCCTAGTGTTTCTTAAGTAGATCCTTACTAGGTGGGATTTGATCTACGCACAACTAGTATTCTACTTTTGTTCATCATTGTTTGACCGTGGCTAGTGGTTACATGATATCCTTGTGTTTGCTATTTGTGTTGGTGCTATTTGTATGTTGCTATATATAAGTCTATACTTTGTATTTTTGTAAGGATAGCCATTTCTGTTCAAATTCTTGACATAGTTATCTTACTTTGTGATATCCCTCTATGGGTTATCTCATTATTCTCTTTATTTAATATTTTTTGAGTTAATTTTGAATTTTGTATAAATTGAAGTGTTTTTCGTTAAAGGTTTAGTGTGCTTCAATTTATATCTAATAATATTTAATTTTCTAGGTCCGTCTGCTTTGAGTCAGGATCTGTACGAATTTATTTGGTTGTATAGTTCCTGACTCAATTAGGGCCGTCCTTTATTTATTTATTTTACTTAATCTACAGAAAAAATTCAAAAATTGTTTATTTTGCCCTTTAATGGGTGCCATGTCTATTACGGGATATAGACATGGGAGAAAAGTATGGATATAGTATCCAGAGAAGAGGAAGTGCAGAACTGAAAGATTAATTAAAGCTATAGGGGTGGTTTTTCCAAACTCTGCCATGGGCCTGCTCACTTCGAGTCGCGCCATGTGATATAGCCCCATAGCGTCCTCATTATGTACTTACCCCGGTTGTGTTCGTAGTGTGTATTTATGTAAATTTTAATTGAAAGTTTAAAAAAAAAATATATAAAATACTGATATTATTTTATGTCCTAACCTTCATCAGGGGTCCACATTCTATTAGCGTCTTCGTTATATAGTCGGTTATTTGTCGTATTAATTTTTTATTACAGTTTCCGTCGAGGAAGAGTATTTGGCGTCTGTCGTATTTGTTTACCTTCATTATTTCCATTATTAGTTTGATCCTTTCTTCCTTTGTTTTGTCACATTGAGTTATCGTATGATATTTTGTGAACGGGGCATTTCTGCATAGAGGGCAGCTAACGGGGGTCTGAATCATTCGTCGTCTAAGTGCCACTTCGCCTGTGAGCCAGGCGTTGTGGAGGTACGTGTAGATAATACTCTGTACCTTTAGAGAGTCGATGTCAGACCAATGCCTCCAAACTCTGTCCCAGTTTATATGCGGGTTTTCTTGTTCTACCTTGTTTTTAGTTCGTTTCGTTTCTAGTTCGCAAATCCAGTCATACGCCTTATCCTTACTTAGTGCCCATAATTCTTTGTGATCCCTATACCTATATAAAATTTCTTTAGTCCCCTTATATAAATGGTGTGTCTATTTTCTTACTCAGTTTGTTGTTCGTGTATATGTCTTGTCTGTTTCTCATTCCGAATCCTTGCCAAAAAATATATAATGCTTCCCATGGTGTTTGTAGAGTGTTACCTAACCTTTTAATCCTATTTATTATATTTTTACATGTTATAAGGAAAGGATTAGGTAAGGCTAATCCCTCTTCCCTTTTGTTTAGGTCTATATAGTGTTTATTTATAGTGTTGACTCTTTTCTGTAGCGGGGGTGGGGGTGGGGTTGATCCTCGTGACTCTCCCTAGCACATACAGCTGGTTTGAATCGATAAGAAGAACACCGTCTACTAGAGTATGTAGTAAAATGTGTAGTGGATCTCTGTCCACCCATGAGTGCGGTTTGTGATGTTTATTTTTGTGTTTTCTTTTTATTTATATTAATAAGTTTTGGATGAGGTTTTATCTTTGTTTTGTTTATCAAATTATAAAAGTTATTTTACCCATAAAGGAAACTATGAATGTTTGTACTTTCAAATCTCTATTCGAGCTATAGAGAATATTGATTTCCTTACAGTCTAGTTCCTAAAACTTAGGATCGTACTCTTTTCCCTTAGAATTATAAAGTTCCAAGGTCAACTTCCTCTCCTTATTGATATATATATATATATATATATATATATATATATATATATATATATATATATATATATATATAAATTCCCAGTTGACTTTGCCAGTCATTTGTCCATTGTGTATGCAAGTTGTATTTTTAGTTTGTATGTTTGTACAGTGTTTTTGTATAGACAGCACTATGTCAAAATAATGAGTTGTTTCACTTATATAAGTTTTTTAGTGTAATTTTGAATATTGATAATAATAAAATAAGATATATATCAATAGGGAAATAAATAGATAAAATATAAAAAAATTAAATCCAAAAGTGTATTTTTATTTAAATAGTTTATGTGTAATTGTTTACTAAGAGTTTCTTTTAAATGCTGTGGCATTATTGAATAAATATGTGTCTATCTGTGATGTGTTTTATCGTTAGTCATTTGGGTTGTCATAGTCATAACAGTCGTAAACACTGAAACCTTTCTGTAGTCTAGATTAGACTGTTTAACTTTGTTTTAAAATTAGTTTAGAATAGTTTTTAGCAAACTATCAAAATATATTTAAGTTGTTTATAGGAGCTTAGCCTTATTAGAGTTCTATTGTTTGACAATTTGAAAATTTGAAAGTGCCTTAGCACTAAGGATTAAAGAGAAGGGAGAAAGAATTTTCCACTCGCTTTCTTTGTATTCTATGTTTAATTGTATATAACTTGGGAAGATTCTTATGTAATAAGTTAGTCTTATAAAACAGTCGGCAAAGAGAATGCTTTTGTAGTATTACTTCAAAATATTTTTAGTAGCAGTCTATAAAGAGAATATAGTGTGTCTTGTAATTCCATATGTAATCTATTATCTCATTATCAATGGTTTCTAGTGTTTTATTGTTAATGTCCGCAGCGTTTAGTAAGTATGTCAAATTTGAATATATATATATGTTTTTGCAACCTGTGAACGTTCCATTAGCCTAAGTTGCGTGAGTGCCCAGATATTTATTATTTCTTTTATTTTGCTTTTAACTTTTAGACAGTTTTCCTTTTCTTCATATGCCTCGAAGAATATTCCCAGGGCTTTGACTTAATTAAGTGTGGAGGTAAACCATGGTGGTTTCCCCTCCAGTTTCCTATTTTTAGAATTTCTGTTTTGTCATGATTTATTTATCCCGATGCTTTTCCAAAAGCTTCATATTCCTTTTGTAGGTGTTGAAAGGATTTTGGATCATTTATAAAATTCGTACAATCATCAGCATATTGTAGCATCTTGAAATCCTCTCTTAAGTTTGGTATCCTTTGCTTTTTTCCTTTGTGATAGATATACATCCAGATAATAATAATAATAATAATAATAATAATAATAATAATAATAATAATAATATGACTTTCTATACTTTAAGAATATGAAGCTTTTGGAAAAGCATCGGGATCTCAAATAAATCATGACAAAACAGAAATTCTAAAAATAGGAAACTGGAGGGGAAACCACTGGTTTACCTCCACTCTTAATTAAGTCAAAGCCCTGGGAATATTCTTCGAGGCAAATGAAGAAAAGGAAAACTGTCTAAACGTTAAAAGCAAAATAAAAGAAATAATAAATATCTGGGCACTCACGCCACTTGGGCTAATGGAACGTTCACAGGTTGCAAAAAGATATATATATATATATATATATATATATATATATATATATATATATATATATATATATATATATTCAAATTTGACATACTTACTAAACGCTGTAACAATAAAACACTAGAAACCATTTGATAATGATATAATAAATTACAAATGGAATTACAAGACACACTATATTCTCTTTATAGACTGCTACTAAAAATATTTTGAAGTAATACTACAAAAGCATTCTCTTTGCAGACTGTTTTATAAGACTAACTTATTACATAAGAATCTTCCCAAGTTATATACAAGTAACATATAATACAAAGAAAGCGAGTGGAAAATTGTTTCTCCCATCTCTTATACCTTAGTGCTAAGGCACTTTTAAATTTTCAAATTGTCAAACAATAGAACTCTAATGAGGTTAAGCTCCAATAAACAACTTAAATATATTTTGATAGTTTGCTAAAAACTATTCTAAATTAATTTTAAAACAACATTAAACAGTCTAATCTAGACTACAGAAAGGTTTCAGTAATTACGACTGCTACTACTATGACAACCCAAATGACTAACGATAAAAACACATCACAGATAGACACATATTTATTCAATAATGCCACAGCATTTAAAAGAAACTCTTAGTAAACAATTACACATAAACTATTTAAATAAAATAACACTTTTTGGATTTAATTTTCTTTATATTTTATCTATATTTATTTAACTATTAATATATTATATCTTATTTTATTATTATCAATATTCAAAATTACACTAAAAAACTTATATAAGTGAAACAACTCATTATTTTGACATAGTTAGTGCTGTCCATACAAAAACACTGTACAAACATACAAACTAAAAATACAACTTGCATACACAATGGACAAATGACTGGCAAAGTCAACTGGGAATATATATATATATATATATATATATCAATAAGGAGAGAAAATTGACCTTGGAACTTTATAATTCTAAGGGAAAAGAGTACGATCCTAAGTTTAAGGAACTAGACTGGAAGGAAATCAATATTCTCTATAGCTCGAATAGAGATTTGAAAGTACAAACAGTCATAGTTTCTTTTATGGGTAAAATAACTTTTATAATTTGATAAACAAAACAAAGATTAAACGTCATCTAAAACTTATTAATATAAATAAAAAGAAAACACAAAAATAAACATCACAAACCGCACTCATGGGTGGACAGGGATCTACTACACCTTTTACTACATATTCTAGTAGACGGTGTTCCTCTTATCGATTCAAACCAGCTGTATGTACTAGGGAGAGTCACGAGGATCAACCCACCCCCACCCCCGCCCCCGCTACAGAAAAGAGTCAACACTATATAGACCTAAACAAAAGGGAGGAGGGATTAGCCTTACCTAATCCTTTCCTTATAACATGTGAAAATATAATAAATAGGATTAAAATGTTAGGTAACACTCTACAAACACCATGGGAAGCATTATACATTTTTTGGCAAGGATTCGGAATGAGAAACAGACAAGACATATACACGAGCAACAAACTGAGTAAGAAAATAGACACACCATTTATATAAGGGGACTAAAGAAATTTTATATAGGTATAGGGATTACAAAGAATTATGGGCACTAAGTAAGGATAAGGCGTATGACTCGATTTGCGAACTAGAAACGAAACGAACTAAAACAAGGTAGAAGAAGAAAACCCGCATATAAACTGGGACAGAGTTTGGAGGCATTGGTCTGACATCGACTCTCTAAAGGTACAGAGTATCATCTACACGTACCTCCACAAAGCCTGGCTCACAGGCGAAGTTGCACTTAGACGAAGAATGATTCTGACCCCCGTTAGCTGCCCTCTATGCAGAAATGCCCCGTTCACAAAATATCATACGATAACTCAATGTGACGAAACAAAGGAAGAAAGGATCAAACTAATAATGGAAATAATGAAAGTAGACAAATACGACAGACGCCAAATACTCTTCCTCGACGGAAACTGTAATAAAAAATTAATACGACAAATAACCGACTATATAACGAAGACGCTAATAGAATGTGGACCCCTGATGAAGGTTAGGACATAAAATAATATCAGTATTTTATATATTTTTTTTTTAAACTTTCAATTAAAATTTACATAAATACACACTACGAACACAACCGGGGTAAGTACATAATGAGGACGCTATGGGGCTATATCACATGGCGCGACTCGAAGTGAGCAGGCCCATGGCAGAGTTTGGAAAAACCACCCCTATAGCTTTAATTAATCTTTCAGTTCTGCACTTCCTCTTCTCTGGATACTATATCCATACTTTTCTCCCATGTCTATATCCCGTAATAGACATGGCACCCATTAAAGGGCAAAATAAACAATTTTTGAATTTTTTCTGTAGATTAAGTAAAATAAATAAATAAAGGACGGCCCTAATTGAGTCAGGAACTATACAACCAAATAAATTCGTACAGATCCTGACTCAAAGCAGACGGACCTAGAAAATTAAATATTATTAGATATAAATTGAAGCACACTAAACCTTTAACGAAAAACACTTCAATTTATACAAAATTCAAAATTAACTCAAAAAATATTAAATAAAGAGAATAATGAGATAACCCATAGAGGGATATCACAAAGTAAGATAACTATGTCAAGAATTTGAACAGAAATGGCTATCCTTACAAAAATACAAAGTATAGACTTATATATAGCAACATACAAATAGCACCAACACAAATAGCAAACAGAAGGATATCATGTGACCACTTGCCACGGTCAAACATTGATGAACAAAAGTAGAATACTAGTTGTGCGTAGATCAAATCCCACCTAGTAAGTATCTACTTAAGAAACACTAGGGATATAAAAAAATACCCCTTCTCAAATATATAACCCCGATGGGGAAAAATTAAATGGGGCGTTAAAAGAAAAATAAAAACAAACAAACAACATATCGGGGAAACACACACACACACACATAAAAACTTTTAACTTTTTTATTGGGGGGAGGGGCACATGTCTGGTGCCCCCCCCCAAAGGAAAAAAGCAGCATAGTAAATGCTTATGAAATATAGTTTTGTAATATTTGTAGTTACATTTGAAACGACTATAGCATTGGGTACGAAACGACCATTGTTTTGGGTACGAAACGACTCTTTTGGGTACGAATCAACTTGGGTACGAAAAGACTAGTACTGTAGTAATTAATTAATACCTAAATGGGCCTCTTTGGACCGGGCCTTTTAAGCACTTGTCCGTTTTGGACGTGGGCCTTTTTGGTACCGGTCCGTTTTGACCCGTAATTATATTTTTCTCGCAGTTCAAGAACAACAACTCTTGCGTAACTCTACAGTGTACACATGCGCGTTTTGAAACTGTTTATCGGTGTAATAATATTCATATTATCTCTTTCGTCTTCAAATAGGGGCAAGTATGGACATCTCAATTTAAAATCACGTGTCCGCTCCCTTTTAATTTGCAATTGCCCAAAATTTCTTTAATATTATGTCTCACTGTTTCTATTTTCTATCCCCTCGGTTTTTAATCTCACTTGTTTTTTTTTCCGTTTTTATATTCCTATCCTCTACTCCATTAAGCAGTTCCATCTTTTCCCTTTCTGCTTCCCTTTCCCATCCTATCGTTTCCATTTCTGCAGGTTTTGTTTTCTATATCTTCCCGTTTAATTCTATCCTCTTTGGCAAAAAAAATGTCATTTGTTGTCTTCGGCTTCCCTTTCGACTTCCCTTTTTATAAATATTATATCACTTACATCGTTGATTGCCTTTCAATTTCTCTCTGTTTCTTCAAGAAATCAGTTTTGTTACCCATTGGTTCCATTACACCAAACCGGAGTGCTCAATCTCAACCCATATGACCCAAGACATCACATTCAACATCAACCAATTTAAGTCCGAATCTACGTGTTATTCATAATTTACTGCCTGGTGCGATGATTTGTTTGATAGAGTAAACATGTAAATTACTTCATTGAAATCTTAAATATTATCAATAACAATGACGCGTATTAACCTTTTAAACGTATCTTATAAAGATCAATGTAATTTACTTCATGCAAAAAGTATACTTATTAGCAGACACTAAATATTAAACACTTTATGCTACTCGCAATGCATCACTATAAATATCATTATCGTATTATTAAGTACCATATATGTTCCACTTTTGATACGTTGATTATCTTCTGATACACTACACAACACGAAAGCCTTAGAATCATTCTTAATTTTGTCCAAATTCTATTTTGTCACGTGTAAAAGATATCGACGCCGTATTTGTTCATTACAATGTGTCTGACTTAATGTAGCGAGTTTTAATTTGTACCTTGGTCAGAATGCATATTGTGTACGAGTGTTTTTTGCGTGTATAAGTAGCAAGTTTGTTCAATCATGGCCAAATGAAAACTAATGCTATACTGAAGGACTATGGCAAGAATTGTTGAAGAGTAATCTCTCTCCCTCTCTCTCTGTGAACGTTATCGAATTTATTTTTAACGAACAAATGTAAAATGTATACAACATCGGTATGTGAAAGATCAAGCCTTCATATATGTTATTTATAGTACATTCAAATACAAATGATATAGTAAATAGACTCACAAACATAAAAAAGATAACAGACATCCAGTCAGTTACTCACATTGTGACCACAAAATGACACACCGTAAATACAAACACTATACAGTTCAACAATTATAATGGTGTCATGTTTAAACTATCGCTACTATCATCGAATTTATCTACAAGAAAACATAGTTTACTGTATGTCGTAGAGTTTAAGCACTATTCGTCGTCTATTTCATCTCTGAGGATTCCATACCTTTACTATGCCGATAATTATTACCCGATTTGTTTTACTATAGCAATAATTATTGCATCACTCGGGTTTTTTCCCCAAATAGGTATTATCACAATTTGTTTAATACTATTCCGATTAATATCGCCCCACTTGTTTTACGTCATCAATGGCTTATTATTACCCGATATGATTTACTTTGCATTCAATTATTATCCCACTGGTGTTACGTCATCAATAGTTTATTCTTACCCGATATGATTTACTTTGCATTCAATTATTATGACACTTGTTTTACGTCATCAATAGGTTGTTATTAACCGATATGATTTACTCTGCATTCATTTATTCCTCCACTTGTTTTACGTCATCAATAGTTTATTATTACCCGATATGATTTACTTTGCATCCAATTATTCCTCCACTTGTTTTACGTCATCAATAGCTTATTATTACCCGATATGATTTACTTTGCATTCAATTATTCCTCCACTTGTTTTACGTTATCAATAGTTTATTATTACCCGATATGATGTACTTTGCATTCATTTATTACTCCACTTATTTTACGTCACCAATAGCTTGTTATTACCATATATGATTTACTTTCCATTCAATTATTAATATAATTGTTTAACTTTGCCTGTATGTGTTATCCCCGTTTTTTAAACTTTGCATATAATTATCCATCCACGTATCTTATTTTGCTATCAGCTATTACCTCATTTTGCAATACTTCGTCAATAATTATTATCCAATTTGGTATACTTGCCTATAAAGTATAAACTCACTTGTTTTTCTGCGTAAATAGTAATTACATCACTTGTTCTACTTTTCTATCAAGTATTACTCCAATTGTGTTTTCAATGTCAATAATTATTATCCCACTAGTGTTATTTACAATCAATTATTAACCAAAATGTTTTCTGGATCATTTATCATTGCGTTACATGTTTATTTTTGTATCAATAATTATACCACTCGTTTTTTTTACATTAGTCAAATTATTTTGTCTAAAATCAAATGATTTAACCTAGCAAATGAAATAATTAATCCAGATTCCAAATGATGTGGTGTCGCATGAAATGATTTAACGAACGAAACCGAATGACGCAATTAAAATTCAAATGACGTTGTTTTAAAAAAAATGATGTAGAGTGAAATGAAATGATTGAACCCATCAAACGGAATTATGAATTCAGATTCCAAATGATGTTGTGTGATATGAAATGATATAGCATGAAATGAAATGTTTGAACCCCAAAAATGAAATAATGAATTCAGATTTCAAATGATGTGGCGTTAAATGAAATGATCTGGTATTAAACAAAATCATTTAAAGAACAAAACGGAATGATGATATATGCTTCCACATGACGTGCTTTTAAATAAAATGATGTCGAAAATGAAATGATTTAACTCAACAAATGAAATCATGAATTTGAATTCCAAATGATCTGGTAGTAAATAAAATAATTTAAAGAACAAAACGAATTGATGAAATCTGCTTCCAAACGACATATTATTACATAAAATTACGTGGTATGAAATGAAATGATTTAACTCAACAAATGAAATGATGAATTCAGATTTCCAAATGATGTGGTATTAAATTAAATGATTTAAAAGAACATAACTGATTGATGAAATCTGCTTCCAAATGACGTAGTATTAAAAGAAATTATGTAGTCTAGAATTAAATGATTTAACCCCAAACAAGAAATGATGTATTCAGATTCCAATTTATCAGGCATTAGTTGAAATGGTCTGAAAAACAGAATGGAATGATCAACTCATATTCCAAATGATGTGGTATTAAATGAAATGTATAGAAAGTAAACGGTCTGATCAAAATGTAAATCAGCTAGCGTAAATCCGAACAAACACAGGAGGGCGCTGTTATATATGACGTATGATGTCAGCACCCGAAACATTATCGACGGGCATATTTACAGCAATCGGCTGAGATTTTGCAGACGACAGTTGGACAGTAAAGCAAAGGTAAGTGTTTCTTTTCGTATTTTATAAACAAGAGCCATGTTTTCCAATCAGTATAAAATGATTTTATCCACATTAATGAATGTGCGTGTATTGTTTTCTTTCTTTTAGTTTTGCCCTGTACTGCCGGAGTTTCTTAGGCTTCAACAAAGTGAGATCTATCAACTAAAGAGATTTAATCTTGATTTTATTTTATCAATATTAATTACCATGTTTAATGACCTTACACACTTAGCCAAAGATGTGTTACCCGTCACTTTTGTTATATTTTACATTACCGGCCCTACGTGCATACTCATTAATCGTCCAAGGTCTACTTGTTATCAATTCTTTTTCCGCCAAAGAATCTAGTTTGCAATGACATATTTGTGCTTTGTTTCTTCTTTAATATTTCACCTCTGATATCGAATATCATTTTTCTTAGAATCCCTTATTCACGATTCTTAGTGTACTTCAAACACCTCACTCTCCATTCCAAAAGTATTGAAAATTGGGGGTTGGGGGGACTTAGTCATAAATTTTGAAAGAATAATGCGTAAACAAAAAACAGTTACCTCCTTTTGAATTGTATGGCCAAGAAGAAGCACAGATCATGTTTGAATAAACCCACAATTTAGCAAATGATGTATGAAAATAACAAGAAAAGACCATTGATTCTATCAGAATTTAAAAAAAAAAAAAACAGCATCAGCTATTTGTAAGTGATACTAAATAGCCCTTAGGATAAAGACTCTCTCTCTCTCTCTCTCTCTCTCTCTCTCTCTGCAGTAGAAAGATCGAATCCTGTACTTTCTGCTGACTGCCGGACCAATGCTAGATTTTACCTGATTTCCATCGGTTTAAGTAGTGTTTATTTGGTATGTATTTGTACTTTGCTCAATTGCCTGTTTCAACATAAAAAAATTCTGAAAAAGTAAACAAAAATAATAATAAGCAATTTTTTTAAAAAAAATTAAATTTAAAAATGGTTTTGTAAAATTCTCTAAAAAATTGTGAAAACAGAAAATATTTTACAAGAATCATAGAGCCATGATCCGGAGATAATTCAGAAAGAAGAAAAGAAATTGATTCCATTGCTGCTGTCTTTCTTTCGATATCTGCTTCAACACTACAAGGACTTCCATATTTGTAAAGTTGTATGTGAATGAGCCCTTAGAAAGACAAACAGTCCACATCTCCAAATAGATCAAACAAATCAACATGGAACGTGTATCAACAATTAGCATCTCTTGATACTTTAAGTTTGGGTCTATATAAAGTGTTACAACTTTATGGTGTTATACTAAGCAACAGAAACAAGCGAAACCGTAAAGCTTAAGAAAATCTAACTTTGTGCACCAGCAGTATTACATGCGCAGGCGCGCACTGAGAAAATGTATCATGAAAAGGAGAGCGATAGATACATCAATATGGATGTACAGCAAGTATGACTTAGAACGAGATGAGAATAATGATAGCGTATGACATGAAAATAATATTACATTAAATTATGAGTGACAACATCATACGTGGTAATTTTTCTAGAAGATATTTGTTCACAGTATAAAGATTTAGTTTCTAATGATTCGACTCCAAACTAAATAAACAATATGTTCAGTAAAAAGACCAATAATGTCGATAGAGTTTGTGGTCTTTCGATACTACGCTTTATGCCAAATTATAACTTTCTTCTTTCTAAGCCCGAAATGTAATTGTATAAAAATAGTTTGGGTCCAATCATTTGGAACTGTCTACTTATAGTTATAGATGTTAAAGAATAACCATGAGATCATTCATTTCGTCACAGGCGTTTGAATTGGGTACAATTTGAATAATGTCTATAACCGATTATGGTCAGCTTTCCCCTGTGTGTGTGTGTGTGTGTGTGTGTGTGTGTGAATGAAAAACTTCCAATTATGCATGTGGTGAACACAATGTTTTCTATGCTATATTAACACTTGATTGTTCCTGTGTATATCAATCATTAAACCTTTTCTATATGATGTTTATTTCTCAACTGTATTTTATATATTTGCCTCTACATATATATATAATAAAGTGTTACAAGTGAGGTTACCTTCAGCACTCATTGTGTTGCCATCATCACATAAGACTAGTAGTAGTAGTAGTAGTAGTAGTAGTAGTACAAAATGCAAAGAGAAATTAACATTGAACCAAAGGTGGAAAACAAAGAGAAACGCGTGAAATTAATATTTAAAACTCAGGCGTGGATATGATTTACGCGATCAGTGAAGTATGCATTAATACTACTACTACTACTACTAATAATAATAATCATAATAAAACTATCTTTAAGGAGGATAACACATTTGGTCACGGCTGACCCATCTGCCCTGTGGTCCTCAGTTTTTGTAATCGGCTATGATACAATTTTTTAAAAAAAATTTAAAACAAATAAGAAAGAAAAAAAATATACACAAAATAAAAATATAATATCATGCACATAACCAGGTATTTTCGCACACTCACTCTGACTATGTGTGACTATACTGCGAAACATACAACTATGAACGATATTCAATACACAGGTACATACATTTCAGCATAATTAAAGATCTGGATATATAAATCATGGATATGATTATATAAAGTTTTCTAATCAGAGTTTTTAGTATGTCATTCCAGCTGGTTTAGAAAGAATTTCTTTAATGATATTTTATAAGAAGCAAGGGAAGTTGAATTAAGTATTCTCGTTGATAGCGAATTAAATACAGTAGGTGCTTATACAAAAAATGAAGTTTTTTAATATATGATTGATTTTCAACCGAGGAATCTGGAGATCGTTGTTAGTCGTCGATAGGAGATTACGCTCAGTATTCGATGATCTTAGTTCAATTATGTTAGAGATATAATCTGGAGAAAGATCGTTGAAAGACTTGTATGACATGATTCCTTTAAAATAAAGAATACGTTTTGTATAGGTAGAAATTTCATACGTGAAAATAAAATACTTGAGGGATTCATAACACAAAGTTTCAGTATTATTTGGGCTGCCGTTTTCTGGAGTCCATCAATTATGGACAGATTATAATTTGATGTGTTTCCCCATACGGTACAGTAGTAATCTAACAGTGGTAGTATATAACTCGAAAAATAAATTTCACGTGATTGTGGAGGTAGAAATTTCGAAACTAATTTTAAGAGTTATTCTTTTGACTACCGTTGCAAATAGGTTATCGATATGCGCATTCCAGCTGTGTTGATCAATGTAGATACCAAGAAGTTTCTGATTTTTGAAATAGATACGTCTAAGCCATTTTGAGTTGGAATTAAATCCATATTAGCAGATAGACGCTGCATTTTTCCAATTGTCATACATTTCGTCATACATACTTACGCCTTCGCACAACCACTTTGTCTAGCAGCATGCTTTTGCATGCCCACATTTTCTATTAACACGCCTTTACATGCCCCCAGTGTCAAGTAAGATGCCTGTGCATGCCCATAATGTATAATTACATGCCTTTGCATGACTGCAATATTTACCAACATGATTTCGCATGCACATGTTTTCTAATAACACGCCTTTGCATGACCACAATGGCTATCAAAGTGATTTCGCATGCCCTTATTGTCTAATAACACGCCTTTGCATGACCACAATGACTACCATAATGATTTCGCATACCCACATTGTCTATTAACACGCATTCACATGCCCAGTGTCGAGTAAGATGCCTGTGCATGTCCATATTCTATAATATATCTGCGCATGCCCACTTGCTAATACATGTCCAGTGTAAATTAAAATGCATGTGCATGCCCCTATTGTCCATTACATTGCCTCTGCGTGACCACAGTGAATACTAACACATTTTGACATACCAATATTGTCTACTAACATGTCTCTGCAGGCCTACTTACCTATTAACTTGTTTACATTTGCAAAAATGTCCAATAACATGCCTTTGAATGCCCAGTGTCTTGCAATATGCCTTGGAAACCGACATTGTCTACCAACATGACTATGCATGCTTACATTGTCTATTAACATGTTTAAGCATGCCACCATTGTCTAATAACATTAATGTGCATGCCCACTGTGCCAACAAACATGTCTTTGTATGCACACCTTTTCTACTAACATGCTTTTTCATACACATATAGTCTACCAACACGGTTTTGCATGCACACTTTCTCTACTAATACAATGTACATGACCACCCTATATAGCAATTCACCTTCTCATTACCACGTTTCAGCTAACATAATTTTATTTCTGCACATAGACTTCTACTATGCATTGGCAAGCATATGGCTTCTACTAACATGCATTCGCACGACCACAGTTTCTAGTAACATGTTTTTGCATGACGATGATGAATTTGAATTATAGTGCTGTATCGCCCCCTAGGGGCATGTAGCACTGTTTTAAGTTTCCAGCAAAGCTGGATATTTAATTTCTCCTGGAGGTGAGGAATGGTGCCGCTTCCCCCAGGCATTTATATACTCAAGGAGTACTTTTTAATTTGGTCGTCAGGTCGTGGCTGCTATTAAGTAACCATCGACCTGAATCGACGACCCTGGATGAGTGGGAATAAACCCAACACACACTCAACCCTAACAGCCATTTATGTGTGTTAATGGTGTGCAATGGCACAAGTGGAGGTATTTGAAATTATTTTCACATCACCGCCATTTTGGAGCTATCCGAGTTGTGGCAATAAAAGAGAGGTACCATTATGTTCAAAGATGTCGTACAACCCGCAACATTGTGATTCCATGCTTAATTCCAATCTGGCCCAGTTATTACTAATGGACAGGAAAATACCAATAATGTGTGAGCCACCTATGCAATTAAAACAAATCAATGAAGTCATAAAATTTGTTTAACTATCTTAACTTTGCAATATTTCTAGTACAAAGTGTACATGTATTAAGTCCCTAACAAGTCTCAATACTAAGATGTCTGCAACTTAAATAAGTATAGTCACTGTTTGGTAAATATAGCTTGTTAATTTTGAACAGAGTGCAACAAAATGATCAAGTCAGGTTTCGTGAAGTAGATTGTTCGAAAAGGGTTCTCGTGCCAAATGAGGACCCTGTTAACCATGCAATGAAAGCAATCGGATTCTTTTCTGTGTTGTTTGTTTCAGTATCCCCTAATATCAAGCTGCCATCTTGTTCTTATGGTGTCCCAGCATTTGGTTGGTCCCTCAGACCAGCCAGCATTTTCCTTTATCCTGGATTCTTTGAAGTTGTTTCTTTCTTGATGTTTTTCCAGTTTTGATCCAGCGGTGATGTTCCTTTATCCAAACTTTTTTCCCCCTAAATTGGATGAACACTGTGCTGTTTTGATTTAATAGAGTATACCGCCCCATACACCCCAGCCCCAGTTGGGAGTCTATATGCCTAAAATTACATAAAATTTAATTGCAGCCCTATTCTTTTTGCATGACCATATTTTCTATTAACGTGTCTTCACCGACCTACAGGGTCTACTAATATGCTTGTGTATTCCCATCTTGTCTACTAACATGTCTTAGGACACCCACACTGTCTACTAATGTTTTTAAAATATGTTCTGAGGTAATTCCTGATATTATTTACTTACAAGTAAAACCTTTGCTACTTGAGTGAGAGATTACAAAAGAAAGAAATAACAAAAACACTTCTGGATATAAAAATAATACATTCAATTTTGTGAATATGCTCTGTTGTCCTACAAAGAATACAAAATATTGATTTGATCCCACACTGAGAGAAAATGGAATAAACCAAATCCAATGATTTATTCAACAGTCATTTCTACAATGTTCATAGAGTAATATGTGTCATAGTGTAACATGTTGCAAATTGACTCTTTATGATGTAAATGAAAAGTATCATAATGTAACAAATCGACTCTTTATGATGTAAATGAAAAGTATCATTGTGTAACAAATTAACTCTTCATGATGTAAATGAAAAGTATCATAGTGTAACAAATTGACTCTTCATGACGTAAATGAAAAGTATCATAGTGTAACGAATTGACTCTTCATGATGTAAATGAAAAGTATCATTGTGTAACAAATTAACTCTGCATAACAATAATGAAAAGTATCATAGTGTAATAAATTGACTCTTCATGACGTAAATGAAAAGTATCATTGTGAAACAAATTGACTCTTCATGATGTAAATTAAAAGTATCATTGTGTAATAAATTGACTCTTCATGATGTAAATGAAAAGTATCATAGTGTAACAAATTGACTTTTCATGATGTAAATGTAAAGTATATGAGTAACAAATTGGGTTAACTTCACTACAAAAATGAAAAGTATCATGATAGTGTAATCGAATTGACTGCCTTTTCATTAAAATAACTACTGTATCATAATGTGACAAATGCTTCAAAAATGTTTATTTTTGATTTAACTATACTAAAAACCAGACTTATGTTTCTAGTCCTGTTTACCACTATTTTTCCTCTGGAATTTATGCTTCCACATGGCAGCAGAGAAGCTTGTGATATAATAGAATGACATAATTTGCACTTGGGAAAGCCTAATGTGTTGGATTTTACTTCTACTCTATTGACATATTCAAGTATCAAGAGACAATTGTGCATGCGTTTATTAGGCAACAGCCGATCCAACTAGAATTCGATAAGTCTGTGAATATAATCACTACACTGGTCAGAAATTGATCATTGTGTCAAAACCTTTAAAACAAATTGTGTACATTATTAATTCATTGATAGTTCTTATATCAGATTTGACATTAAATAGTTTCCAAGACAACCATCCTAGAAATACGACTGGTTCTTTGTATAAACAATATGTATATCTATATATATGAGAAAGTTTGATAATTTCTAAAGCAACTGCAGCAGATTTACACATCTGACACCTTAATATATATATTACTACAAAATAAAATAACTTCATTAATCTATCAAAAACAATATTTTTTTGCACTATTCATTACAAAATAATATAATTTATGTTTAACTTCATATAAATAAAATTATTATTCATTGCATTGGTATTATTTTGCCTTTCAAATTCAGCTAGAGGAAGAAGAAAATAATTCAGTGTAATGTCTGTAACTTCGAGACTGTTGTAAATTTTGATTTGTCCATCTGAATCTGTACCAGATATCAAGAGTTATATCAGTTTGTTTAGGACTGTTGTTCTCAGTTGTGACAAATTAGAGATGTTTCAGTGATCATGGAGAAATGTCTTTTCAGATTAAATTAAGACTGTTATTAAGCATTAGATAATTATCCTCTCAACAACAAATTAATTAAAATCTGTTTTACATTATGTCTGTCATTCAGTGTTATAGATTGTAGGCATCACAAAAAATAAGTACTTCCATATCGGGACATTTCATTTGGTCATTTGACCTGACTAATCAGACATTTTGATTCTGAATGCAGACATACAATTATTATAGAAAATAACTGGATGATGTTATCTTGAAGTCTAACAATTTAAATGACAGTTCTGGAAGTGTTAAGCAAAAACAAAATGTACAGTATTGACTAAACCATTATGGAATATTTCAAATTTGTGAATGAAAATATACATAAAATGTTAGTGTAGAGATGTAGACTGATTTCATTTTCTTATTTTTGATGTAATATTAACATTAAACACCAATTATCTCCTAAAATCTATGTACAGGGAAAGACTTCAAATAATTATAATTTGATAAGTAATGTAGATATACATATAGCAATTTTTATTAGGATGTTTATCAATAAAGTTACATAAACAAAGTCAATGTGTGAAAATTCACTTACTTACATGTACCGTTACAATTTCCTCCAGGTAAAAGAAATTCCAAACAAGTATATTAGGCACTCAGAAGGTAAGAAACAAGGCAACACATGACACAAAACTTTCACTTTATCGTCAACTATTTATAGATTATTAAATAAAAACGGATCTGAAACTCCTCATATTAAAATCATTTATGAAATAAGATGTTGAAAAACAAAGATATGAAAAAGTATATAGACTTGTTGGATTGGATGTGTGAGACCTGTGTCTGTGGTGGACATGACATCATTTTTATCATTGGCAAATATTAAAGACTACATTGTAACCTCTCCACTTCCCAACTATTTTGTTAAATTACAGATATAAAAAATGACGATACTGACAACTATTCGTAAGACAATATACAATGGTCTACATGATAATTCACTAATATACTAAGAATTAGTGGATGAGGTCAAAGGTCACCAGAACATGGGCCTTTACTGTGCCAGAGGTCTTACACTTGATCATATTGTTAGCAACTGCAACACTAAAATGTTCCTCCATGTTAAAAAAGTCTGTGTACAAAGTGAAAATACAGTACAAGTTTAAAAGGCCACCTATCAACTATATAGTACAAACATTTGATATTATTATAGACATGTTGTTTATGCACACCATACCAATTTTTAATTATGGTAGACTTCATAATCTGCTGTTTTTTCAATTGCAACATTATCTGGCAATCTCCCTAAACCATCTTTAGTTTCCACACACCGAAAATGGATATGAGGAACTTTATCCCTCCTTTTCATATACATCCTTATGGTAGTTTGTATTGCATATGTCAGATTTAAAAAAAAAAATCACAAATGAGATGGGAATATCACCAGATTGCTTGAAGGCACTTGCCTTTTCATGCTTGATATGTTATAAGGTGTAAAATCCCCAAGACCGTATTGTATCAAAGTTAACTATATGATGGTATCACGCAAATAAAAATCATTATTTCAAATACATTCATTGTGATTACAAATGATAATCTTTTCTCTAGCAAAGGTTACAAAAGTATTATTAAAGCAAGTTATTGCCGTATATAATATTTGCCATACTAACATCAATGAATGTTCGTATCAATTATGATTACCTACGGAAAACAAATATAAGCCTGGGTGTTGAATTAGCACAACTGGCAGTGAGAAATAAACTCACTGAATAAGCCTACCGACAGGATATCACAAATTACAAAGCAAGCCAGTCTCATAAACTGACTCTGAATTCTTTAAAGTGATCATTTATTTTTATTTTTATGAAGTCAGCTTACATCATGAAACCATTATTGATTCCTTTTTTCCTGCATTGACAGGAATTTCAAAAGTGAATTGAAACAACGGAACAGTTTTGAAAGCGACACAATCTAGAGCATTGTGCATGCATATAAATATAAGGCTGAACAGCAAATTAATTTTTAATAGTTTAATATAAATATTCTGTATCTTTAGTTTATAGTGATTGATTGTTTGAGAACAAGAAGCATGCATTTCGTCTGGTTGGGATAAATGTATGTCATTTCCAGTTGGGATTCTCTTAGGCAGGAAATTGTAGCAAATGAAAAATATATTACAAGGAATTAATTTATTATTCGTTCTTTATACCTTACAACTGTTTTATTCTTTTTGTGCAAGAATAACTACTTTTAATCAAATATTGGAAATCTGATGTGAAAAGAAATCTGTTAGAATGTGCATGGTGACTTTTAAAAGGTCTTCTAGTGTTGGAAATATGTAGTATACGTTTATGGGATTGTTCCAAACTTTCTAGTGTTTGAATATACAGAAGCCTTTCTTTCAAATATAGATATCTCTCTACAAGAATGCATGTTATAAATAATTATATATAAGTCAAATCTAACTGCAAACAGCACAGATCCATATGTGTCTGAAATGTTTGACACGTTTTTTGCTCAGTTTCCAGTATTTATTATTTCTATCAATTGCCGAAGATGCGATCACATGCCTAATGATGCCACATGGCTCAAAAGATTTATCTTGTCGTGAAGTGAATTAAATATTTTTGTTTCTAACTTTTGTTTCTACATGTCCCAGCATATCTGGGTTTATGCAGATTGCTAGCAGTAATCAGCATTATACAATGAAAGATCAGGGTCTTTGTTGTCTGAAGATAGACTGTCATCACACAATGTTAGACTGTCATCACACAATGTTAGACTGTCATCACACAATGTGTCATCACACAATGTTAGACTGTCATCACACAATGTTAGACTGTCATCACACAATGTTAGACTGTCATCACACAATGTGTCATCACACAATGTTAGACTGTCATCACACAATGTTAGACTGTCATCACACAATGTTAGACTGTCATCACACAATGTTCCAGCATATTAACTTTATGTATATCGCTAACAATAATCAATATACAAGAAAATATCAGTCTCCATTGTCAGAAATTAAACTTGACTTATTTATGAGTATAACTTTTTTTTATCAGGTTAATATTTGAAGACGAACATTTTAAATTTTCCCCTTTCTTTCATCAACAAAACATTGAATAAAGCATGTTAATATTGATTTGTAATGTAATTATCACATCGTCTTAAGCTGTACAGTAAGTGTTGAATTGAATTTTTGCTTTAATACACCTTAGTGATAAATGAAGTCATAATTATAATGCTGTAATAAATTCTTTCAGAAAGTGTTGAATTTTATTGCAATAATACACCTTAGTGATAAATTATGTCATAATTATAATGTTGTAATTAATTATCAAAGTAAGTATTGATATTTATTGTTATAATTCAACTTAGTGATTAATTATGTCATAATTATAATGTTGTAATTAATTATCATAGAAAGTGTTGTTTGCACAGATATGAAATACCTTTGTGAAAAGTGTTGTTTTATTGATGAAATAGTAAATGTTATGATTACTGATTTAATGAAATGCAGAATCAATTAGGCAATACCACCCACCCACTCACCTTTCTACAACATGTATGTGCTGAAATAATTAGGTAATACCACCCACCCACCCTTCTGTAGCAAGTAGTCTGAACTAATTAGGTAATACCACCTACCCACTCACCTTTCTACAACAAGTATATGTTGGACTAATTAGGGAATACCACCACCCACCATTATGTAGCAAGTAGTCTGAATTAATTATTAGGTAAAAAAAGTCCTCATTATTAATACAACCCACCCACACACCTTTTTACAACAAGTACATGTTGGACTAGTTTGGGAATGCCACCCACCCACCTTTAAGTAGCAAGTAGTCTCAACTAAATAGGTAATACCACCCGCCCACACACCTTTTTGTAGCAAGTAATCTGAACTAATTAGGGAATACAACTAACCCACCCACCTTTTTGTAGTAAGAAATCTGAACTAATTAGGGAATACAACCCACCCACCTTTCTGTAGCAAGTAATCTCAACTAATTAGGGAATACAACCCACCCACCCACCATTCTAATTAGTTAATGATAGCCATTTATTCATGCATACATTCCATCACAACTTCTGTATCTTAGAGTGACCAAAGATCCATTATTTTACCATGTTAGAAATTCATCACATCATCAAAATGGTTGGATTAACATAAAATGGCCCCATTAATCTCTGATTTGATTCGGGTGTGAGCTTTAAAATATCATGATGTGCCTAAATGAAAATGCTTGAATGAAAAATTAAAAGATGAAATATAAAATGATTTAAAAAATATTTCTGCAAAACACTTGGATGTTACTTTAAACAAAATGGATGGGCCATTGGTACTCAGCACCTTCAATGAAAAAGAAGCTGACTCAAGACCAATACCTGACCTGTAACCAATGTTTTAGTTAACTATTCTAAGAATCTATTGAGAAATCACAGCAGTTAACATCTGTAGTGTTCCCACTGTTCCTATACAAGTCAAAATAAACTCAGAAGATTTAGCTACTTAAATACATCCACCACAAATCATAGGCCTTCATTAGAGTCTACCTGATATAATTCTTTAATACTTTGATTTCACACTTGTATTTGTATACAGATCTATTGAATGGACACATGCTTCATGACAAGGCCAAACATACCATATATACTCACATATAAGCCGAAAAAGTTAGAAAAAAAATATGGCATGGAAGAATCTGCTTACCTGCGGACCAAGGTCCAAGTCTGACATTTTTAACTCTTTTTTTGCTCGATTTCCAGTATTTATTATTTCTATCGATTGCTGAAGATGAGATCACATGCCACATGGCTCAAAGATTTGTCCTGTCGTGAAGTGAAACAAATATTTTTGTTTCTAACTTAAGTGGTAGGATAATGAATGAAAAACATGTTTTAACGTACTTGACGTCTATTTGACAGATGTCCATCCACCAGAAAATGCAGCTATATGTGTTATTTGAGCCACGGTGGTACGTGTACTTTCCAAAAGAACAGCCATATTAGTAATCTCTAGTCAAGTACTTAAGAGTTAATATGTGGTAAATGCCTCGAGGATAATAGGTTTGTCTTGTTGCACAATGCCAATGATTTTACTAATACATGCCGACTCTCAGATTATTGTTTACTGAAATATGGTAATGGACACGGTTTCTGCTCAAAGTTATAAACTGTCACAACACTTGAATAATGTCCACACTGAAACCAGTCATATTTTGATCAAGTGAATCACACTACCGGTAGTTTAAAAAAAAACACAAATAAACAACAATGAAAAATAATTATCAAATACACACTGATAACAAACCACACATGGAAATAATTAAAGGATAAGGTATATAAATAAGAAATTATTTCAGTTTAATCTCTCTAGAAGTTAATATTTAATTTAATCAGATAAAATTAATAGTATTGGAAGTAAAAGAAAGCGTTCAGCTTATGATGCAGCATTCAAACTTAAAGTTATTGAATATGCAGAAGCAATAACAACTGTGCTGCAGCACGCAAATTTTTTTGAACGAGAAACAAATACGGGAATGGCAGAAAAGCAAAGCAGCATTAGAAGAAATGCCAAAATCCAAGAAGGCTCATCGGACTGGGATTGCCTCTTTCCCTTGTAAGTGAATGCCGACAAAATGGATACATTGTCATACGAATTGCAATTCATCTACGTGCTATGCAGATGGCGGAAAATGATAAATATAAGTTGGCAGATTCAAATATTGTTGCATCAGCCGGCTGGTGTTCTCGTTTTATGAACTGGACTATCGGATGACCAAGATGAAAATGACGATGAAAGCACGACCGTAATAAAAGCCGAGTTTTGGTGAGTCTGATACAGAGCCTGATTTTGAAAGAGTTTAAAAGTGACTGAACTTGTATAATTCATGATTTTGGAATGAGGATTAATTATATTTCCATTAAGATTGAACACTTTAGAATTGTTTTTATTTCCACATATAAATTAGCTTTGAAAATTTTTCTTACTTTCATTTTATTTAATAATGTGATTTGCCTATATAAACATATTCAGAACTCACTTTTTGCATCTTGTGACGTACCTACCGGTAGTCTAGAAAGTATGGGTCAGCTTATACGTGGGTCATGCACTTTATGACAGTTTTAACAATTCAGTTGGTGGGGTGGGGTTTGGCTTACACAAAAACTAGCTTATATGCGAGTATATACGGTACACCTCTATAGAATGGATAAGGCAGAGTGTACAGGTATATCTCTATAAAATGGAGACCTGCTCAACAATGAAAATATTTCTGAAGTCGTTTCCTTGACTTTAAAAAGATACTATACAGCAATAACAAGAAACATAAAAAAACAAGGCTATATTGACAAGTAGGTTTGGTGAAGGCAGGGTATTGGATTAACTTCTTAGCAGAACAACATCTTATACATCTGGTACCATAGCTCTCCAATGATAAACCTGTATACTATTATCAGTATTTGCGCATATATATATATATATATATATATATATATATATATATATATATATATATATATGGTCTAATGTCATCATGGCCTGTCAGCAAAATTAAGCACTTTATTTAGTGCTTAACAAGGCTATTCTTCCCTTTTACAAAGTTACGGAACAAATGTCAACAACATTTTGGCACTGGTCAGATTACATTTAGTTTGGATCTATGGGCAACATGCAAGTCTTAAAAAGGGTTTTATATTTTGTATTTATTTTGCCCTTACTATAACATACAAATTTAAGGAAAAAGCCAAGATTTTGTACAATAATCATTTATAATGACAATTTGAGTTTGATTTTATATATCAAAATGAAATATAATTTCTTTGTAAATACATTGTAACATTACTTTCTCACTTACCAAACATGGGTCTATATTTTGATATAGAAGTATGAAAAATATATCTAACATCAAAATAAAAAATGTTAAAGATTATCTAAAATTAAAATATAACTTTTCATCATGTTCAGAAACTCCATACCATTTCTGCACTGAATGCTTTCTTATTGTTGAAATTTTACTTCTTCTTACTGGCACCTTCCTCCCGAATTAAGGCCAACAGCATTGTTCTATAGTCCCTAGATGTATCACCCTGGAATAAACAATTAACATAGTTGTAAATCAGGATGTGCTTGTTTGGTTTATATGTATGCCATATCTATCAACTTATTCTGTTATACAGTTATGTTCCTGGAAAACATTTACTTTAGTTAATAGAGGGGAAAATCAAACTTTTGCAATTAATCAAAGCTTTAATGAGTACAGTACACAAAATGAAATTTAATATTTCATCACATTAACTTTTTATATACATCATAATGCTTACTGCAATAAACATGCCAAGGGTCTGTTTGTAGTTCCGCTGGAACTCATCCTTTATCTGAACCATATCGACTTCACATCGGGATACAATTACCCGACAAAGGGTGTCATCATCTGTGCCAAGGCCCTTCATTGATCGGTACAACTCAGCTGCAAAGTGGGATGCCTTACCCCTGATGCAACGCACTAAAAAGCATAAAAAGAATAATTGTAACCATTATTCATTTATTTTAATCAGCAGAACAAAAATTCAATCATCTTGTGTCCTCCTTTAAACAATATGACTTATATTAAGACTAACATCAGAAGCCTTGGGTTGACTATAATGGCAAAGGCCTAATGTTGACTCTAATGGCAGAGGCCTCATGTTCACTCTAATGGCAGAGGACTCAGGTTGCCAGTAATGATGAAGACTCCCAACTGACTCTAGTGATGGAAACAGAAGCTGATGCATATGGAAGTGGCATCTGACTCACACTAATGTTGGGGACCTCAGTCAGAATAATGATGGAGACCTCAGGTTGACTAGAATTGAAGAGGCCTCACATTGACACTAATGTTGGATGACTCATGGCCTTATCATTATAGATATATTGTGCTGGGCATGTTCCCAAGACTTATCCGTAGAGATGTATAGGGCTAGGCTTGTGCCCAGGCCTTATCTTCCATGATCAGAACATGGTACAACCTTAATGCTACATATTTCCCATGATGAGGCATGGAGACAAGCCCAATACAATACATCTCCCATAATAAGGTCTGGAGACAAGCCCAACCTCCAATGATAAGTACAGGGTACAACCTTTATAAACTATATTTCACACAATAAGGCTGGGGACATACATAATGCAATATATCTCCCATGATAAGACCCCGTGACATGCCATACAAAATTTGTCCAGGAATAGTGGGTGGGTGTATTATCACACAAAATGCACAAAGTGAGAAGCATTTTACCACTTAGTCATTCTTCTGACCTTTACAAAAATATAATTCTAGACCTGGTTCCCAAACAGTTAGTTTAGAAATATATAGATAAAACATGTATTCCTTGAAAAAATGCTGAAATTAGAGAAAGATTTGTTCAGCATGGAATGGCAAATTGTAAAATCAAACTTGGGCCAAACTATGTCAGATTAGGTCTAAAGATGTCGAAAATCTATTTGAAAGAAAACCTTTAACTAACTTGGGCTTTGATTCATATGCAAGTAGTTCCCAAACAGTTAATGAAACAAAATTCCAAAAATATAGATGGGCTTAGAAAAAAGATCTGCATTGACATGAAAAAATTTGATGGGCTTGGACATAAGTGGATGTAGCTTTCTTGGACATAAGTAAATGTAACACATGGACATAATGAAACGTTACAGACTCAGACAAAAAGTAACAAGAAAGGCTTGAACATAAGGGAATGAGATAGGCTGGGATATATTTGGACATAAAGGAATGTGATGGATTTGGACATATGGGAATCTAATAGGCTTCGATATAAGATTATGTGATTTACAAGGACAAAATGGAATGTGTTAGGCTTGATGAATCTGTACATAATGGGATGTGATGGATTTGGACACATGGGAATGTAATAGGTTAAGATATAAAAAGATGTACTTTACAAGGACATAAGGGAATTGATAAGTTTGGACTTAACTGGATGTGATGGACATGGACATAAGAAAATGTGACAGACTCAATCATAAGGGAATGTGATGAGAAGAGATAATGGAAGATGAGTAGAACGGTGTATGCCCAATTAATCTAGTGAACATGACACTCAGATAAAAAATGAACAAAAGTCAATTATATGACATAATCAACAAAGGTATACTTCCAAGAACATGTAGCCTAATAATACTGCAAGTTAATTTAGGGAGAAATAAAAGTTTACATAAAACATGTTGCTAATGATACTACTAGGTGTTATACCATATAGAAATAGATGTTTACACCAAAATTATTGCTAGTGACACTGTTAAGTGTTATTTCACACAGAACACATTATTCATGAAAATGCTAGGCAATTTGTCACATAGAAATTTTTTTTTATAAAGAACACATTATTCATGAAAATGCTAGGCAATTTGTCACATAGAAATAAAAATTTACACAGAACACATTATTCATGAAAATGCTAGGCAATTTGTCACACAGAAATAAAAATTTATAAAGAACACATTATGCATGAAAATGCTAGGCAATTTGTCACATAGAAATAAAAATTTACACAGAACACATTATGCATGACATACAGGAATACATGCTACTAAAAATACTACCAGCTGTAACACGACATCGAAAATAAATAGATATATCAATCTGATTATGACACTGCTAGGTCTTGTTTCATTGTGGTTCACAATGCTAATGTGGTGTTTGTTACATTATAACATTTAATGTAGTGAAGCATGTCAATAAAGAATACTGAACACAAAATGTTATCCAGTGAGGCAACATTTAAGAAGGTGTCACGCAAGGCAAATTTTACTGAAATTATTTGATGCTTTTGAACACTGTGTATATGTTCTAAATCCCATTATCTGATTATTTCAGTTACTATAAATGACAGCACTCATTGACTCCAAATATTTAAGTTACTATAATTTACAACACTCATGGACAACAGATTTTAAGTTACTGTAACAAACAATTTTCTTGGACTGAAGTTTATTAAACTTTATCTAACTTATAACACTTTTAGACTCAAGTTTATTTAAGTTACCTAAATTTAAAAAAAATTCTGGACTATAGATTTTTAAGCTACCTTAAGTTAAAACACTTTTGGACTATAGATTTTCTTTAAGTTACCTTAATTTAAAATATTTCTGGACTATATATTTTTAAGTCACCTTAATTTAAAACACTTCCGGACTATAGATTTTGAAGTTACCTTAATTTAAAACACTTATAGACTATACATTTTTAAGTTATCATAATTTACTAGACTATTGGACTACAGATTTTAAAGTTATTTTAATTTACAACACTCGCAAACTACAGAATGATTTTAAAGTTTGGATGACTGATTGTTTCAGTTAATGTAATTTGCAACATACTTGGACTACAGATTTTTAAGTTACTGTAATTAAGAAACTTTTGGATTACAGATTATTTAAGATAATGTAACATATATCAGTCTTTGACTACAAGCAAACTAAATTGTTACAAAGAATTCTATATCACTGAGTTTTGGAAAATTAAAATCTGTCCACTTTTTTTTATACCCACCAATAGCCAGCAAGCTGTCTTTGAGGGTGCCAGACATCTCACTTTGTATTGTATTATCAATGTCCTTGTTTGCTAACTTGGCATACTCCTGGAATGTCACTCTCAGCTGTGCATAGCTTCTTGACACAAGGATAACATTAAACCTGCAATCCCAAAAAATGCATTACTAAGATTAAGGGTCATGGCCAATGATTCTTTGAGAGGTCCATAAAATCAGCCATATTAACAGTACAAGGTTAATATTTCTTTGAGAGGTCCAAACAATCAGCCATATTAACAATACAAGGTTAATATTTCTTTGAGAGGTCTGTGAACAAACCTATGCATACAGTGGAAGGACAGTAATTCTTTGAGAGGTCTGTAAACAAAGCTATGCATACAGTGGAATGTTAATAATTCTTTGAGAGGTCTATAAACAAAGCTATGCATACAGTGGAATGTTAATAATTCTTTGAGAGGTCTATAAACAAAGCTATGCATACAGTGGAATGTTAATAATTCTTTGCGAGGTATATAAACAAAGCTATGCATACAGTGGAATGTTAATAATTCTTTGAGAGGTCTATAAACAAAGCTATGCATACAGTGTAATGTTAATAATTCTTTGAGAGGTCTGTAAACAAAGCTATGCATACAGTGGAATGTTAATAATTCTTTGAGAGGTCTATAAACAAAGCTATGCATACAGTGGAATGTTAATAATTCTTTGAGAGGTCTATAAACAAAGCTATGCATACAGTGTAATGTTAATAATTCTTTGAGAGGTCTGTAAACAAAGCTATGCATACAGTGGAATGTTAATAATTCTTTGTGAGGTCTATAAACAAAGCTATGCATACAGTGTAATGTTAATAACTCTTTGAGAGGTCTGAAAACAAAGCTATGCATACAGTGGAATGTTAATAGTTATTTGAGAGGTCTGAAAACAAAGCTCTGAATACAGTGTAATGTTAATAATTCTTTGAGAGGTCTGAAAACAAAGCTCTGCATACAGTGTAATGTTAATAATTCTTTGAGAGGTCTGAAAACAAAGCTCTCCATACGGTGAAATGTTAATAATTCTCTGAGAGGTCTATAAAATCATCTATGCAATCAATGAAATGTTAATATTTGTTTGAGAGGTCTGTAAACAAAGCTATATTTACAGTGAAATGTTAATATTTATTTGAGAGGTCGATAAAAACAGCTATACATACAATATAAGGTTTAAATTTCCTTGACCTTGTCATTGAGAGGTCTGTAAAATCAGCTATAATCGCTCCATGGTTTAAATGTAAATTTCACATAAAATGAGACAGTAACATCTCATACTAATATGTACTTGAATCACATTGCACTAATGACAACATAGATTGCATTACTATAAATTCATGTTGAATGTAACATGGTATGCATTATCAACAATGACTGCTGATTGTGGAATAGTATGCATTATCAGCATTGACTGTTGATTGTGGCATAGTATGCATTATCAGCAATGAATGTTGATTGTAGCATAGTAGATATTATCATCAATGACTGTTGACTGTGGAATAGTATGTATTATAAGAAATGTCTGTTGATTGTGGCATAGTATGCATTATCAGCAATGCCTGTTGATTGTGGCATAGTATACATTATCAGCAAAGACTGTTGATTGTGGCATAGTATACATTATCAGCAAAGACTGTTGATTGTGGCATAG
This sequence comes from Unio pictorum, assembly GCA_030141615.1. Lineage (NCBI taxonomy): Eukaryota > Metazoa > Mollusca > Bivalvia > Unionida > Unionidae > Unio > Unio pictorum. Next base: position 4,639,682 of record JARLTB010000034.1, on the reverse strand, counting down.
GATGCGTCATCATTAAAGACTGTTGATTGTGGCATAGAATACATTACTAGCAATGACTGTTAATTGTGGCATAGTATGCATTATCAGCAATGACTGTTGATTGTGGCATAGTATACATTATCAGCAATGACTGTTGATTGTGGCATAGAATACATTATCAGCAAAGACTGTTGATTGTGGCATAGGATGCATCATCATTAAAGACTGTTGATTGTGGCATAGAATACATTACTAGCAATGACTGTTAATTGTGGCATAGTATGCATTATCAGCAATGACTGTTGATTGTGACATAGTATGCATTATTAAAAAATGCCTGCTGAATGTGGAATAGTATGCATTATCAGCAATGACTGTAGATTGTGGGATATTATGCATTGTCAGCAATGACTGTTGATTGTGACATAGTATGCATTATTAAAAAATACCTGCTGAATGTGGAATAGTATGCATCATCAGCAATGACTGTAGATTGTGGGATATTATGCATTGTCAGCAATGAATGTTGATTGTGGCATAGTATCATCATTATAAATGCCTGTTGAATATGGAATAGTATGCATTATCAGCAATGACTGTTGATTGTGGCCTAGTAGACATTATCAGCAGTGACTGTTAATTGTGGGATAGTATGCATTATCAGCAATGACTGTTGATTGTGGCATAGGATGCATCATCATCAAAGACTGTTGATTGTAGCATTATAAATGACTTTTGAATATGGCCTAGTACCATCATTATAAATGCCTGTTGAATATGGCATAGTGCACATTATCAGCAATGAATGTTGATTGTAGAATAGTATGCATTATCAGCAATGACTGTTGATTGTGGGACAGTATGCATTATCAGCAATGACTGCTGATTGTGGGATAATATGAATTATCAGCAATGACTGTTGATTGTGGGATAGTATGCATTATAAGCAATGACTGTTGATTGTGTCATACTATCATCATTATAAATGCCTGTTGAATATGGCAGAGTAGACATTATCAGCAATGACTGTTGATTTTGGCATGGTATGGATTATTATAAATGCCTGTTGAATGTGGCATAGTATGCATTATCAGAAATGACTGTTGATTGTGGCATAGTATGCATTATCAGTAATGACTGTTGATTGTGACATAGTATACATTACTAGCAATGACTGTTGATTGCGGAATGCGGAATAGTATGCATTATCAGCAATGACTGTAGATTGTGGGATAAGATGTATTATCAGCAAAGACTGTTGATTGTGGCATAGTATACATTACTAGCAATGACTGTTGATTGTGGCATAGTATGCATTATCAGCAAAGACTGTTGATTGTGACATAGTATACATTACTAGCAATGACTGTTGATTGCGGAATGCGGAATAGTATGCATTATCAGCAATGACTGTAGATTGTGGGATAAGATGTATTATCAGCAAAGACTGTTGATTGTGGCATAGTATACATTACTAGCAATGACTGTTGATTGCGGAATGCAGAATAGTATGCATTATCAGCAATGACTGTAGATTGTGGAATAGTATGCATTATCAGCAATGACTGTAGATTGTGGGATAAGATGTATTATCAGCAAAGACTGTTGATTGTGGCATAGTATACATTACTAGCAATGACTGTTGATTGCGGAATGCAGAATAGTATGCATTATAAGCAATGACTGTTGATTGTGTCATACTATCATTATTATAAATGCCTGCTGAATGTAGCATAGTATGCATTATAAGCAATGACTGTAAATTGTGGGATAGTATGCATTATCAGAAATGACTGTTGATTGTGGGATAGTATGCATTATCAGCAATGACTGTTGATTGTGGTATAGTATCATAATTATAAATGACTTTAGAATATGGCTTAGTATCATCATTATAAATGCCTGTTGAATATGGCATAGTGGACATTTTCAGCAATGAATGTTGATTATGGCATAATATGCACTATCAGCAGTGACTGTTGATTGTGGCATAGTATGCATTATTATAAATGCCTGTCATATGTAGCACAGTATGCATTATCATCATTGACTGTTGATTGAGGAATAGTATGCATTATCAGCAATGATAGTTGATTGTGGCATAATATGTATTATCAGCAATGACTGTTGATTTTGGCATTATATGCATTATTATATATGCCTGTTGATTGTGGCATAGTATACATTATCAGCAATGACTGTTTGTGGAATAGTATGCATTATCTGCAATGAATGTTGATTGTAGCATAGTAGACATTATCATCATTGACTGTTGAATGTGGCACAGTATGCATTATCAGCAAAGACTGTTGATTCTGGCATAGTATGCATTATCTGCAATGACTGTCAATTGTGGCATAATTTGCTTTGATCATCATTGACTGTTTAATGTTGCATAGTATACATTATCATCAATGACTGTTTAATGTTGCATAGTATGCATTATCAGCAATGACTGTTGATTGTAGAATAGTATGCATTATCAGCAATGACATTTGATTGTGGCATAGTATGCATTATCAGCAATGACTGTTGATTGTAGAATAGTATGCACTATCAGCAATGACATTTGATTGTGGCATAGTATGCATTATCAGCAATGACTGTTGATTGTGGGATAGTATTCATTATTATAAATACCTGTTGAATGTGGCATAGTATGCATTATCAGCAATGACTTGATTGTTTAATAGTATGAATTATCAGCAATGAATGTTGATTGTGGCATAGTAGAAATTATCATCAGTGACTGTTGATTGTGGAATAGTATGCATTATCAGCAATGACTGTTGATTGAGGCATAGTATGCATTATTATAAATGCCTGTTGAATGTTGCATAGTATTCATTATCAGCAATGACTTAATTGTGGCATAGTATGCGTTATCGGCAATGACTGCTGATTGTGACATAGCATGCATTAATATAAATGCCTGTTGAAGGTGGCATAGTATGCATTATCAGCAGTGACTGTTGATTATGGCATGGTATGCATTATCAGCAATGACTGTTGATTGTAGAATAGTATGCATTATCAGCAATGACATTTGATTGTGGCATAGTATGCACTATCAGCAAAGACTGTTGAATGTTGCATAGTATGCATTATCAGCAATAACTTTTGATTGTGGCATAGTATGCACTATCAGCAAAGACTGTTTAATGTTGCATAGTATACATTATCATCAATGACTGTTTAATGTTGCATAGTATGCATTATCAGCAATGACTGTTGATTGTAGAATAGTATGCATTATCAGCAATGACATTTGATTGTGGCATAGTATGCATTATCAGCAATGACTGTTGATTGTTGAATAGTATGCATTATCAGCAATGTCTGTTGATAGTTGGCATAGTATGCATTATCATCAATGTCTGTTGATTGTGGCATAGTATGCATTATCATCAATGTCTGTTGATTGTGGCATAGTATGCATTATCAGCAAAGACTGTTGATTGTGGGATAGTATGCATTATCAGCAATGACTGTTGATTGTGGGATAGTATGCATTATAAGCAATGACTGTAGGTTGTGGGATAGTATGCATTATCGGCAATAACTGTTGATTGTGGCATCGCATCATCATTGTAAATGCCAGTTGAATATGATATAGTAGAAATTATCAGCATTGAATGTTGATTGTAGAATAGTATGCATTATCAGCAATGACTGTTGATTGTGGCATAGTATGCATTATCAGTAATGACTGTTGATTGTGGCTTTGAATGCATTATTATAAATGCCTGTTGAATGTGGCATAGTATGCATTATCAGCAATGAGTGTTGATTGTGGCATAGTATGCATGATCTGCAATGACTGTTGAATGTGGGATAGTATACATTATCAGCAAAGACTTTTGAATGTGGGATAGTATACATTATCAGCAAAGACTTTTGATTGTGGAATAATATGCATTATCAGCAATGACTGTTGATTGTGGCATTGAATGCATTATCATTAATGTCTGTTGATAGCTGGCATAGTATGCATTATCATCAATGTCTATTGATTGTGGCATAGTATGCATTATCATCAATGTCTGTTGATTGTGGCATAGTATGCATTATCAGCAATCACTGTTGATTGTGGCATAGTATGCATTATCAACAATGACTGTTGATTATGGCATAGTAGACATTATTAGCAATTACTGTTGATTGTGGAATAGTATTCATTATCAGCAATGACTGTTGATTGTGGAATAGTATTCATTATCAGCAATGACTGTTGATTGTGGCATTGTATGCATTATCAGCAATGACTGTTGAATGTGGCATAGTATGCATTATCAGCAATGACTGTAGATTGTGGCAACTTATCACCATTATAAGTGTCTGCTGACAAACATTTATTATTGTTAGTTTAAAACCCTGTTTATGTTACATTTCCACAAGTAAAACCAGCATGTGCCATTATCATTATGAAAAGCTATGTTTAATGTTGCTATGTCACATGCCAGATCACAGGATTCAGCAGAAAATTAGTTTTTCTTCCTGTTTCATGTGCTGATGAATTATTTGTTATCAGTGTTGAGAACTTGTTTTGGTATTTCAAGCTGAATGAGAATCATACATTTTCTGCTTAAGTATATTTCTTGCTTGATTCATTTGGTTTTATGGTCAATGCCACAGTAACACTTTGAAGATCATAACATGACGTGGCAATTAGCGTACAATATTTGCCCATAAACACACTACAGTTATAGCTGATCTGGACTGATCTGATGGTGAAAAATTGTGCAGTTTTATTTGTGAGTTGATACCTTAATCACTGCACAGTGGCAGCTTCTAAAGGTGTAAAAACATTTACTATATAAAGCAAGTGAGACATTAAATCTACAGTATATTGGAAGACACAGGTATTGCTTGGATTTGTAATGACCATACTCAAGCTGTTTAGTGGAAATATGGCAAAAGCTTTAGAAAAATAAAATTCATGTTTTACCTCAAGGTATACTGCAGTGAGAATTAAGCAAGTCATTGGGCCCTATGAAGAGCTATTGACCATTATGAAAAAGTGCAAAATGAAATGGTATGGACATGTCACACGATCAACACGGCTTGCTAAGACAATCATGCAAGATACTGTGCAGGGAGGGCGAAGGAGAGGAATACAGAGGAAAAGATGGGATGATAACATCTCAGAGTGGACAGGACTGAAGCTGAGTGACACAGTGAGAGTATCAAAGAACAGATTGGAATGGAGGAAGCTGGTTGTCAGGTCATCAGTGGTGCCCCAACGGTCAGCAAGACTAAGGGATAGATAGACAGATCATGCAGTGAAACATGCCTGGATTCATCAGTGCCCCATTTCTTTTCACCTGCATCCAGTAATGCCTGTGCATCTTGCTTGGCTTTGTTGCGGTCAAACCCCTTGCTCTCATCACGATTGGCCTGGAGAAGACTGACCAGTAGCCGCTTGAAGTGACCAGAAGTGTCACCTGCCACATCAGCCTCAAGGTCCTTACCATACACTTGTCGGGAAGAAAATTAAAAAATTTCATGTTTTTAAATAAAGAAGTCACTAAAAGTTCGTGCTGATCTAATCCACATCTAACCAAAAAATATTCTGCCAAATCTCCCAACATAATGATTGGAAAAAATCAAGACGGATTGTAAAATAACTTACATGTTTTGTATGCCACTTTAAAGTCCTTGATCTGTTGGTTTGTGCGGGTGCAGATAATTTCTATAAGTACTTTCTCATCTGTCCCAAGACCCTGCCAATTTAAAAATATAAAAAAAAAACAATATTTTCAAACCATTTCTCATCAAAGTATATTTTAATATGCGTTATTGCAGATACGCTATTTACCCCAATCTTGTTCTCTGCTATACGTATAGGGGTGAATAATGCAGGGAGCATATAAGCTGGGAACCAGACTAATTATTCAGCACTTAGCCTGCTTCCCAACCTTATCATAAGACTCAGCATCCCTATCTATGACCGTGTCGCAAGAACAGACAGACACCACATACCTAAATGTAATCAATTGTTACAACAACTGTTTGATTAGTAATGATTATTTTGATAAAAAACAAACATAAAAGGAATCTTATTTTGTAAAAAATTTAGTGCTACCAGAGATAGGTGTTACAGTCCGTAAATAAGGCTAATGAACATGTCATGATTTCCAACAGGTTTTACTGTACTCACATATGCAAGTATTTGTTTTTTTGTTTGATTCGGATTTTTAACGTAGCTGTAACAATTTTTCAGTAATTTCGCTACGATGTCTGCAGTGAGGCAATTAATAGTCATGTCTAGCACTAGGGCAACATGCTATATATATATATATATATATATATATAGCATGTATATATAGCATGATGTCCCACCCAGTCACATTATCCTGATACCAGGCCGACCAGTCCTAACACTAACGTCTTAATGCTGAGTGCCAAGCGAGGCAGCTGTTAGTACCATTTTGTTAAGTCTTTGGTATGACTCAGCCGGAGATCGAACCCAGAACCTGCCGCTTCTGCAATGGATGCTCTAAGCAAGTATTTGTAATGTTGCTGTTGACTCATTGGTGCAATGAACAAAATTATTTGAACTTGAGACAGTCATGCAAGAAATGTTTAACCTTTAACAGTGCCAAATTATCTTTTCAAGTATCCCTACATAGCTTGTATTCATGATATACTGAGAGGGATATCTTTATTATATAGTTTCCTAATGTTAATATGTACATTTATTCTAAAACAAATTCCCAATCATTTCTAATTTTAAGAACCAATGTCTAAAAGGTTATATAATTTTTTTAACACACTCCAATGAAGATGCACACACACACACATACATGCACAGGTATGGTTACAGAAAATTACAAATGTGTAAGCAGGATAAAGTATGTGAATTATTGTAAAACATTATGTACCTTAATAGCCTTATTAATATTCATTGCATCAAAATCTGCAGGTGACATGCAGAGTCCTCGAGCAATCTTCTTTATACCACCACTCAACTCCCCATCTAATTCACTTATCAGGTCCTGTAGAGAAGAGAACTCATTAAAAAAACATCATTATATAGGTTGATTAATTAATGTATGCTTTAAAAAAACAAAAGCTCTAATTAAATTATTCAAAGTCTGGATACTACTGTGTCGGTATATGCAGAGTATATTCTTTTCCTATTTTATAGTTGTTCTGGATGTTACTGTAAAACAATAATATTTAAAAAAAAATCTATTTGACGTAATATTTTTTGCTAAACATTTATGATTTATGTCATTATTCTGCTAAAATTAAATAATTTATAATAATTAAAACTGCGTATATATATATATATATATATATATATATATATATATATATATATATATATATATATAACTTATGTACCTTGCCATTCATTGTCTTATATGCCTTTACAATTTCCAGTCTCTGTGCATTTGATCTGTAAGCCAACACATTGATGATAGCCTGTTCATCAGTACCTATATAGAGAAATTATAAATAATAATAATAATAATAATAATAATAATAATAATAACAATGCTATATGATGGTGACACCGTAGCTGGGAGCCAGAGAACTGAGCCATATTATAGATAGAACCAAGGTATAAGCAACTAGGTCAGTTAGCTAAAAGAATAATGCATGTATCCAAAACAATTGCAGGGGTCGGGGGGTGAGTAATAAATGTGGGCAGTAAAATATGTGCTTCATTGGCACGGTTACCATCTTAAACTGATGTATATTAAATAGCAAATACGCCTGTAGTGAAAACAGAGAAGACATATATAATATCTAACATTTTTTAGAGAACCACGAATTGGTACACATTCATATATAATGTTTAATTATGATGTGGGATGAGTAGAGTATCAAGAACATGTACTCACCAGAGAATCTCATCACATACATTGAAACCACAATAAAAGTAATTTCATCCCCAAAAAATGCGCACATACAGATTTAAAATTTTCAATCATTTTGTTATAGGCCATATAGGTCTGAATTTAGTGGCTAAACAGTGCACAATCACAAAATGAATGATGAAGCACGTTTACTTTTCAGTACATCCCAAGTTGGCAACAGTTTACTTTCATTGCATTCATAGGCACAAACATGTTTTATGCGAAACAGAAACTTTCACGGCACATTAAACATATTTCAGTGACATTGCAAAATGAAAAAATCCATCAGATTTAATTGCTTTCATTTAAGTTTGGTACTGTCTTTTTTGAAGATAAGTTTCTTTGTTTTTATTGAAGATTTTAGTTGGCTTTTTTTGAAAGGTGCAGGCTAAAGGCCGGCTATGGAGAACCAATCAAATGCCCATTTGTTATTGTGGTGGCAACATCAAATAATTACATTGCAGATTGATTTTTTTCCATTTGCTGCATCAGTGCATCAAAGATAAGGTTTCATTTGAAATTTCAGCAAAATATTTGATCTTGGTACATTTTAAAAAAAAGTTAATATCTGTCGCTTGGTTGATTGTAGTTACAGTTTCTCCTACCTGTTGAATAGACCAACAAGTAAGATGTTTTGTTTTGTTTGGTTGGTTATTTTTCTTGTCTTCTCACACTCATGGATCAGATAATTTAACAAAGGTAAATAGAGATGCAGGTATTTTAGTCTGATGACTATGATTAGTACAAAAAATGTAGGTTGAAATTCTGAATGGAAATACGAGGAATTCGATTTACCATCCACACACAAATATCAGTTTACTTAAATATATTACTTACTAGCTAGCGGCCAAAATATTGAAAATACATATTTTAATAGATAATGCTTTGTCTGCTTGATCTCCACTACCAGAAATGTCAGTAACAGAAAAGCAGATATTTCACAACATACAGTACTCACTCTCAATGTCAACATAAGCAGATTAATATGGTTTTTCAATATGTATAAAGAAAATGTTTATGCAACAAAAAATATATTTCAGTGCATGCTATATCAAGTTTATGGCTTCCTTTCATGGAGCTTCTAAATTTCTCAACTCCTAACCAATGGTTGTATATACAAGTTTAAACAGCCATTAATGTCACCAATAAACAATAAACAGATGGTATATTTTTTTGCCGTCGAAAAGGAAAGTAAATTCAGTTTGCAACTCTGTATTACTCATGCAACTAGACACCTTACACCCATTCAGGAGGATGGTCAACACAAGTAAATCACATGAGTAGCAATGGAACACAATCAAATAGGTACAAGGTTTACCCACACTTGAGTAGCGACTAGACACATTACACCAAGTCACACCTAAATAGCAAATGCATACTAATTTACTACTATAAAAAAGTCTTAGTACACTGACAAACAGGTAACCAGTCTGATATTTGTTGGTCACATGACTACATAAACCAATGGCTAACCCATGTAATTATATTTCTTCTGCTTGCAACAATTCTGCCAAGAAGTTGATCCAACATACAAATTAAAACCTTTCGATATTAAGATCTGTCCAGCATAAAAGTAAATCCATGTTTAAATGCTGCATACCCCATCCTTTCATAGCTTTCCGAAGGGCTTCTGCATCCTGCTCTGCATTAAAGTTATCAGCTGGTTTAACTGTAGGATCCTCCTGCAAATAAAATAAAATAAATCAATCTAAATTAAATTAATTAAGTAAGTTGGCTATTACCCCAATTGTTTCTTTAACAATATATACATGTTTTAATGATCTATGTCAAAAGATTAGTGACATCATGGAATTATTGTATAGCCAGCTGGACAGATAAATGTGCTCACCTGATTAATCCATGGAAGATCTGATCATTTTACACTTTAATATTTGGTATATATTTTTTATACTTATATGATTGTATAGGTTTTATAATTAAATAGTGGATATACAGATTTTATAATGACAGGTGTTTTAAATTTTATACTCAAATGTTCATTACAATCTTTTGTATGCTTCAACAGTGAAATATAATTATTATAAGTTAATAACTGACACAACTTGTTTATACTTTAAGTATTATATTACAATTTTATACTTATATGATTGGTAAAACTTTGTACTTAAATTAATGGTATACAAGTTTATATTTACACAATTATTGGTATACAAGTTTATATTTACACAAATGTTTCTTTACAAGTTTATATTTACACAAAATTACTGGTATACAAGTTTATATTTACACAATTACTGATATACAAGTTTATATTTACACAATTATTGCTATTATACAAGTTTATATTTATACAATTACTGGTATTATACAAGTTTACATTTACATAATCATTGGTATACAAGTTTATATTTACACAATTTACTAGTATACAAGTTTATATTTACACAATTATTGGCATACAAGTTTATATTTACACAATTATTGCTATGCAAGTTTATATTTACACAAATATTGGTGGTATACAATATTTTATACTTTAATGAATATTGTAGAATCAATGATTTTTGGTGGGCCCAATTATCGTGGTTTTGTTAAAAAAAAAGACATTGTCTTGGATACTTAAATGTGTGCTTTTGCCTGTCAAAGTTTACATATTTGTAAGTATTTAATTGCATGGTTTAACCTCTACGAATACAAAAAAAAGAATACAAAAGAATAAAACTATGCCAATGCAAACGGCGGTCAGATTAATGTTGAAATCAACACTACCACTTGTATGAGCACAATTCAAAGACCTAGCATGTTCAATACTTACACTGTGCTTTTAACCAATTGAATAACATCAGTCAAAGCCGACTCAGCCAACAACACTAAAACAATACTTCCATCTCTATGAGTACAAATAAAACACCCGTCAAGATTGACCAGTTTCACCATGTTTTCATTGAGTGTTCAACATCATAAAAAGCTGACAAAGTCAATGAAACCAGACCAATCAGTTATTAAAGTACAGATGAATGATATCATACTTAAACCACTGTCCATCAAGATGCACTATCAGTACTTTTTGACTATCATAGCATTAACACAGTGGCTTAAGACTGGTAAAATTCAACTAAGATTCGACTCAGTTCCTGGGCTTCCTACCCATCAGAGGCTGCGAACCTGGTGCAAGCACTTGCTTATCAGACAGCTAATGATGCATTAGAACCCCTGCTGTTGAACAACAGTTGTACTTGAATGAAGGATCAACTTGAATTGAAGTATTAAATTTAATTTTTATATACTGTTATTTTCTATTAGAATTTTCTTTCATTTTTTGTATTACTATTCTTTGAATACCTTTTGCTTTTTCTATATTTTCTCTTGATCCTTACTTACCACACATATTGATTTTAGACAGTGAGTATAAAATTTCAGCTTTAGGATACAGTACTTTATCAAATACAAGCATTGAAACAATATAAAACGATTTATAATTCTTGACTTGAAAGGTTTAAAAAATAAAATAAACATGTAAAAGCTAATATTTAATTACCAAATGACAGCTTTGACCTTGATTTATCAAATACAAGTAGCTGTGTTAATCTCTAGGAATGAAACACTGTAAGAAAACAAGGGGGTTCATCATCCTAAGTGGATCATTTTTCATTGGGGATTTAAATTCATAGTTCGTGGCCACAACAAAAATTGGTCCCCCATGAATACTGATGATACTACAGTATTATACAAAAATTTTATACTTAGATGACTGGCATTAAAATATTATACAAAAACCCAATTTTCATACCTAAAAAAATGATTGGTATACAATTTTCATAACTAAAACAATGATTGGTATACAATTTTCATACCTTAAAAAATGATTGGTACACTATTTTCATACCTAAAACAATGATTGGTACACAATTTTCATACCTAAAACAATGATTGGTACACAATTTTCATACCTAAAACAATGATTGGTATACAATTTTTATACTTAAGTAATGACAGGTATACAATTTGTATAAGTTAATATGGTAGGTATACAATTTTTATACTTAAGCAATGACTGGTATACAATGTTTTTAAGTTCATATGGTTAGCAGATTATCTAAGTTTCAATCTCTAAATCTTTACCTTAATATTTTCAGTCTCCATTCTAACATCTTCATCTAACTGTTCATCAGTCTTTGCTTTCACTGCTTCCACAAATGCCTTGCCAGCTGATAATAATAATAAAAATAATAATAATAATAATAATAATAAAACTAATAATAACAATAATAATAATAACAATAACAATAATAATAGTAATAATAATAATAAATAATAATAATGATAATAATAATAATAACAATGCTTTATGATAGTTAAACATTCAGAGTACAGCAATCATTACCTAGATTATAAACGCTATACAGAAAAGAAATAGCTAAATCCAGTGTGACCCCGATATAACACCGTAGCTGGGAGCCAGAGAACCCAGCCATATTATAGATAGAACCAAGGTATAAGCAACTAGGTTAGTTAGCTAAAGGAAAAATGCATGTATCCAAAACAATTGCAGGGGTCGGTGGGTGGGGGTTAGGTTATAAATGTGGGCAGGAAAATATATGCTTCATTGGCACGGTTACCATCTTAAACTGATGTATATTAAATAGCAAATACACCTATAGTGAAAACAGAGAAGACATATATAATATCTAACATTTTTTAGAGAACCACGAATTGGTACACATTCATATATAATGTTTAATTATGATGTAGCATAAATAGAGTACGAAGAACAAGTACTCACCAGAGAATCTCATCACATACATTGAAACCACAATGAAAGTCATTTCATACCCAAAAAATACACACACAGATTTAAAATATTCAATCATTTTGTTACAGGCCATATAGGTCTGAATTTAGTGGCTAAACAGTGCACAATCACAAAATGAATGATGAAGCACATTTACTTTTCATTACATCCCAAGTCGGCAACAGTTTGCTGTCTTTCATTGCATTCACAGGCACAAACATTTTTTATGTGAAACGGAAACTTTCACGGCACATTAAACATATTTTAGTGACGTTGCAAAATGAAAAAATCCATCAGATTCAATTACGTTCATTTAAGTTTGGTACTGTCTTCTTTGAAGATAAGTTTCTTTGTTTTTATTGAAGATTTTAGTTGGCTTTTTTTGAAAGGTGCAGGCTAAAGGCCGGCTTTGGAGAATCAATCAAATGCCCATTTCTTGTTGTGGTGGCATTGATTTTTTTCCATTTGCTGTGTTGATGCATCAAAGATAATTTTTCATTTGAAATTTCAGCAATATATTTGATCTTGATACATTTTGAAAAAAAGGAAATATCTGTCGCTTGGTTGATTGTAGTTACAGTTTCTCCTACCTGTTGAATAGACCAACAAGTAAGATGTTTTGTTTTGTTTGGTTGGTTATTTTTCTTTTCTTCTCACACTCATGGATTAGATAATTTAACAAAGGTAAATAGAGACACAGGTATTTTAGTCTGATGACTATGATTAGTACAGAAAATGTAGGTTTTAATTCTGAATGGAAATACGAGGAATTTGACATACCATCCACACACAAATATCAGTTTACTTAAATATATTACTTACTAGATAGCGGCCAAAAAGATGACAATATATAGTTTACAAGACAATGCTTTGTTTGCTTGATCTACACTACCAGAAATGTCAGGAACAAAAATAGCAGATATTTCACAACATACAGTACTCACTCTCATTATCAACATAAGCAGATTAATATGGTTTTTCAATATGTACAAAGAAATTGTTTATTCAACAAAAAATATATTTCAGTGCATTCTATATCAAGTTTATGGCTTCCGTTCATGGGGCCTCTGAATTTCTCAACTCCTAACCAATGGTTGTGTATATACAAGTTTAAACAGCCATTAATGTCACCAATAAACAATAACCAGATGGTATATTTTTTTTCCATCAATAAGGAAAACAAATTTAGTTTGCAACATTGGCAAAGCCATATGTGATCCTAGAAAAAAAGTTGTACAATTTTTTCATGCTTTAAAAAAGAAAAAAACAATTTTTTTAGTGTACAAGAAAATACATAAAGTTTCACGAGCCATGTCATGATTTTCTTGTATTACTCATGCAACTAGACACCTTACACCCAGTCAGGAGGATGGTCAACACACCTAAATCACATGAGTAGCAATGGAACACAATGAAATAGGTACAAGGTTTACCCACACTTGAGTAGCGACTAGACACATTACACCAAGTCACACCTAAATAGCAAATGCATACTATTTTACTACTATAAAAAAGTCTTAGTACACTGACAAACAGGTAACCAGTCTGATATTTGTTGGTCACATGACTACATAAACCAATGGCTAACCCATGTAATTATATTTCTTCTGCTTGCAACAATTCTGCCAAGAAGTTGATCCAACATACAAATTAAAACCTTTCGATATTAAGATCTGTCCTGCATAAAAGCAAATCCATGTTTAAATGCTGCATACCCCATCCTTTCATAGCTTTCCGAAGGGCTTCTGCATCCTGCTCTGCATTAAAGTTATCAGCTGGTTTAACTGTAGGATCCTCCTGCAAACAAAATAAAATAAATCAAAATCTAAATTAAATTAATTAAGTAAGGTGGCTATTACCCTAATTGTTTCTTTAACAATATATACATGTAGTTTGTTTTAATGATCTATGTCAAAAGATTAGTGACATCATGGAATAATTGTATAGCCAACAGGACAGATAAATGTGCTCACCTGATTAATCCATGGATCATTTTACACTTTAATATTTGGTATATATTTTTTTATACTTATATGATTGTATAGGTTTTATAATTAAATAGTGGATATACAGCTTTTATAATGACAGGTGTTTTAAATTTTATACTCAAATGTTCAGTACAATTTTGTGTATGCTTCAACAGTGAAATACAATTATTATAAGTTAATAACTGACTCAACTTGTTTATACTTTAATTATTATAAGTTAATAACTTACACAACTTGTTTATACTTAAATTATTATAAGTTAATAACTGACACAACTTGTTTATACTTTAATTATTATAAGTTAATAACTGACACAACTTGTTTATACTTTAATTATTATTATTATACAATTTTTATACTTAAATGATTGGTACAACCTTGTACTTAAATTAATGGCATACAAGTTTATATAATTACTGATATACAAGTTTATGCAATTATTGGTATACAAGTTTACACAATTACTGGTATACAAGTTTATACAATTATTGGTATACAAGTTGATACAATTATTGGTATACAAGTATATATTTACACAATTATTGGTATACAAGCTTATACAATTATTGGTATACAAGTTTATACAATTATTGGTATACAAGTTTATATTTACACAAATGTTTCTTTACAAGTTTATATTTACAGAAATATTTGTTCACAAGTTTTTATTTACACAAATATTTGTTTACAAGTTTTATTTACACAATTTCTGGTATACAAGTTTATATTTACACAATTACTGGTATACAAGTTTATATTTACACAATTACTGACATACAAGTTTATATTTACACAATTAAAGGTATTATACAAGCTTACATTTACATAATTATTGGTATACAAGTTTATATTTACACAACTTACTAGTATACAGGTTTATATTTACACAATTATTGGCATATAAGTTTATATTTACACAATTATTGCTACACAAGTTTATATTTACACAAATATTGGTGGTATACAAAATTTTATACTGTAATGAATATTAAAGTATCAATGATTATTGGTGGGCTCAATTATCATGGTTTTGTTTAAAAAAAGGCATTGTCTTGGGTACTTAAATGTGTGGTTTTGCCTGTCAAAGTTTACATATTTGTAAGTATTTAATTGCATGGTTTGACCTCTACAAATACATAATATAAAGAATACAACAGAATAAAACTATGTCAATGCAAACGGCGGTCAGATTAATGTTGAAATCAATACTACCACCTGTATGAGCACAATTCAAAGAACTAGCAAGTTCAATACTTACACCGTGCTTTTAACCAAGTGAATAACATCAGTCAAAGCCGACTCAGCCAACAACACTAAAACAATACTTCCATCTCTATGAGTACAAATAAAACACCCGTCAAGATTGACCAGTTTCACCATGTTTTCATTGAGTGTTCAACATCATAGAAAGCCGACAAAGTCAATGAAACCAGACCAATCAGTTATTAAAGTACAGATGAATGATATCATACTTAAACCACTGTCCTAAAAAAAAATATTGGTATACAATTTTCATACCTAAAATAGTGATTGGTATACAATTTTCATACCTAAAATAGTGATTGGTATACAATTTTCATACCTAAGAAAAATGATTGGTGTACAATTTTCATACCTAAAACAGTGATTGGAACACAATTTTCATACCTAAAACAATGACTGGTATTCAATTTTCATACCTAAAACAATGATTGGTATACAATTGTTATACTTAAGCAATGACAGGTATACAATTTTTATATTTAAGCAATGACAGGTATAATATTTTTATACTTAAGTAATGACAGGTATACAATTTGTATAAGTTAATATGGTAGGTATATAATTTTTATACTTAAGCAATGACATGTATACAATTTGTATAAGTTTATATGGTAGGTATATAATTTTTATACTTAAGCAATGACAGGTATACAATTGATATAAGTTAATATGGTAAGTATACAATTTTTATACTTAAGCAATGACAGGTATACAATTTTTATACTTAAGCAATGACAGGTATACAATTTTTATACTTAAGCAATGACAGGTATATAATTTTTATGCTTAAGCAATGACAGGTATACAATTTGTATAAGTTAATATGGTAGGTATATAATTTTTATACTTAAGCAATGACAGGTATACATTAATATGGTAGGTATATAATTTTTATACTTAAGCAATGACAGGTATTCAATTTTTATACTTAAGCAATGACAGGTATACAATTTTTATACTTAAGCAATGACAGGTATAAATTTTTTATACTTAAGTAATGACAGGTATACAATTTGTATAAGTTAATATGGTAGGTATATAATTTTTATACTTAAGCAATGACTGGTATACAATGTTTATAAGTTAATATGGTTAGCAGATTATCTGAGTTTCAATCTCTAAATCTTTACCTTAATATTTTCAGTCTCCATTCTAACATCTTCATCTAACTGTTCATCAGTCTTTGCTTTCACTGCTTCCACAAATGCCTTGCCAGCTGATAATAATAATAATAATAATAATAATAATAATAATAATACTAAAACTAATAATAACAATAATAATAATAACAATAACAATAACATTAATAATAATAATAATAATAACAGCAACAACAATTTTATAAACATTGTATACCTGTCATTGCTTATAAAAATTGTTGTTGTTGTTGTTGTTGTTCTTGTTAACAACAATAATAATAATAATAATAATGATACTACAACTACTACTACTACCAATAATAATGATAATAAAAATAAAAACAAGGAAAAATAAAAACAATTGGTATCGAAACAAAATTATTTTTGCATACGGCCTATACTGTGCACACTTTATTGGTGTGTCCACTATGCAAATACCAATATGTAAACTGTAAGTAACATAAATAAAACTGACAACTTAAAACAAATGTGGAAATCTGATACAAAATAAATTAAATTGCCCAAAAAATGTTTTTAAAAATGTAGCCAGAATTTTATGAGATCTCACAATTTCAAGTGTCCTATTTTTGTTAAAATAGCAAGCAACACAGAATTATAATACTCAGAGAAAGAAACAAAAGGAAGACGTAGCAAATAAGTTGGAGCAATTCTAATAAAAAAATAAAGCTTAACAAGGGGTATCCTATGTATTCTTTTTCTTTTAAATGTGGAAAACTCATTACTATGCCATTATACTGTCAATAAAACATTGATACACATGAAAATGGAAAACTCATGACTATGTCATTTTACTGTCAATATAACATGGATACTCATTGCTACACATGAATGTGGAAAACACATGACTATGCCATTATAATGTCAATAAAATATTGATACACATGTATGTGGAAAACTCATGACTATGCCATTATACTGTCAAAAATCATTGCTACACATGAATGTGGAAAACTCATGACTATGCCATTATTGTCAATAAAACATTGCTACACATGAATGTGGAAAACTCATGACTAAGCCATTTTACTGTCAATAAAACATGGATACACAATGCTACACATGAATGTGGAAAACACATGACTATGCCATTATAATGTCAATAAAATGTTGATACACATGTATGTGGAAAACTCATGACTTTGCCATTATACTGTCAAAAATCATTGCTACACATGAATGTGGAAAACTCATGAGTATGCCATTATACTGTCAATAAAACAGGGATACACATTGCTACACATGAATGTGGAAAACGCATGACTATGCCTTTATACTGTCAATAAAACATGGATGCACATTGCTACACATGAATGTGGAAAACTCATGACTATGCAATTATACTGTTAATAAAACACTGGTACACATGAAAACGTAAAACTCAACTATGGAACTATACTGTCAATAAGACACTGGTACACATGAAAATGCAAAACTCAACAATGCAACTATACTGTCAATAAAACACTGGTAAAAAAGAAAATGTAAAACTCATGACTTTCTTAATATAGAGTCAATAAAACACTGGTAAAAAAGAAAATGTAAAACTCATGACTTTCTTAATATAGAGTCAATAAATAATGATACACATGAAAATGGAAAACTCATGACTTTCTTAACATAGAGTCAATAAATAATGATACACATGAAAATGGAAAACTCATGACTTTCTTAACATAGAGTCAATAAATAATGATACACATGAAAATGGAAAACTCGTGACTTTCTTAATATAGAGTCAATAAATAATGATACACATGAATGTGGAAAACTCATGACTTTCTTAATATAGAGTCAATAAATAATGATACACATGAAGATGGAAAACTCATGATTATGCCATAAAAGAAAATTTCTGTTGGTGCGATAGGATAAAGCTGCTTTTAAAATTGTTTGCAATAGCAAATACCTATAATTTTACATACCCAAGTTAAGTCATATAAATATACATTTAATAGGCAAATCATTTACAAATTGTATCTAATTACACATGTACCATATATTTTGTACAGAACACACTGATATTTGACCAATTAAGAGGTAAAAAAAATCTTCATTCACTAAGGAATCTTGCCTTAATGAATTCTGAGTTATGCTAAATACTAAACTAATGTAAAATAAGACAAAATCTATAATATTCACATCTAGGTCTATTAGACATTGTATACACCATAATGTAATAAAATATGTGGACTGGTTCCTATGTCTATTGCACAAGGTATCATGGTACCAATTGTTTTTCCATAGACCTCAATGCTAATATTTGGAGAGATAAATATATTTTCTATCTTAATTTAGCATGCATCTCACACACTGTTATAGAGAACAATGTTAGATTGTCAATTTGATGATGACAAAACCAGGTACTCCAATGCATTTAAGAGAGATAACTCTGCTGGAACTAGACAGGGGTATGAGTTATCTAGTCACAACATACCTTTTATCAGTCATGTCTCTCACATTTTCAAAAAATCATAAGAAATACAAAATATGATCTATATAGGAATTAGCATAAATTAACATGTTGCCAAGAGGCTAAACTTTATTTAAAGCCTAACAGAAAGTACAACTCTTACATAATCCACCAATCATAGCTTGTGTTGTTGTTTATTTCTGAATGGTATGGACCCTACACCATAAGCTCCTCCCACCTGGACTTGCGCAATTGGTACTGTTATACCACAACATTCACACCAGATGGTATCAGAATATGTTGACTGGTTCCAATATATATTGCACAATATACACACCAGATTCTATCAGAACATGTTGACTGGTTCCTATGTATATTGCACAAGATACACACTAGACTGTACTGGTTTCTATGTCTACTGCACAACATACACACCAGAATGTAGCAGAATGTATGGACTGGTTCCTATGTCTATTGCACAACATACACACCAAACTGCATCAAAATGTGTGGACTGGTTCCTAACTCTATTACACAAAAAACACAACAAACTGCATCAGAATATATTGACTGGTTCCTGGGTTTATTACAAAACATGCACACCAAGTTGTATTAGAATAAGTTGAATGGTACCTAGGCTATGCTAGTTATAAGTGTTTGCTGTAGTGGATATTAAACTGAATAAAAATTAGGTCAATAACTTCCGATTGGACTTCAAAAGTCATAGCCTTTAAAATGCACATCTTTGTGACAATTCAAATGTCATCCAAATACCTCATTTTGGTTTAGAACATGCACATGGACTTTCAACCAATCATGAGGTGAAAACTTACTTCTGATATGTATTACACATGTGATATCCTACACTTAAAAACTTAATTATTTGACTTCATTTTTTTATGAAACAGCATTCTGGCAATTTGGATTGTGCAATAATCATCATTTGTTACTGAATGTTTAATTGGTTTACATTATAACAGTGCTTGACTGTTTGTCCTTTTCTTTTGGTGATTGTATGTGATTTAGCATGTGTCTCTAAATCTTGGAGTTTCTTATATGACCCATAGTTACACTATTTTCGGATAATATTGAATTCAGTTCTAGATGGAAGATAAGATGGATGGTATATGAAAGTTCAGGTCATCAGATTATTTTTCAGCAAAAAGTAAAAAGATTGAAAGTTGATACAATGCGATTAGTTAGACTATACATATTAATGATGCAGCCATGATTTGTCATTTTACACAAAATTTCACAACTGATTAAATGAACAAGGTACCAATCTCTTATTATTAGCTGAGCCACAAAACAAAACCAGCATCGCGATGTGAAATGAAGTTGGTTTTCAAATTTATGCAATCAAATAACAGACCTATTGAGGTATATGAGAAATAGTTTTTTCTTTACAAAGACAAATAACAATGTAGTAACAGTACAAAAAATTCAATATTTTGCATGAATTTGACAGGTAAGTAGCTTCTGAATCATAATTCTTTTGTCAAATCAACCTTAAAGTGTTTCCTTCTATGAAAATAAAATGCACAACCCTCCTGAAAATTGGATAAATATGTATATAAATTGCATGTTATACCAAATTAATGGATATTCATGGGTCACAGAGCTATGGTGGTATCATGAAGTGTGGCAGGACATACAGACAGACGGATAGAAATGTTATTTCTAAAGGATCTGCACATCTTGGTGCTGGGCCCTATCAATAAATGGACAGAAAATATTTGTATGATGAATGCATTTTCATGAAATATGCAAGTTATTTTGGACTGGTAATTATTCATTCCTGCAAAATATTCTAAAGGAAGTGCATACAGATTATTATTCACTCACATTTAGTAGCCATTTCTGGTGGGGGACCTCCCAAGACAAGTGCCAGGATAGAGTTCCTGTAGTCTCCAGATAGGTCATCCTGGTGTCAGAAAAATAAAGCAGCATGAATATTCATTCTGCATGTATACTTCACAAGAATTATTACTCAAGTACACCTTTAACATGAAGGTTATTGCTAAATTCTTGACTAGATTTATACATTCACAGTGGGTTGTTAATGTTCAGCAAAATCAGTATGAGTTAAAATACAGATCTGATATTGATAAGAAACACTGTAATGCTAAACGAAATCACTGATGATAGTACCACTTTTAGAAATTCAAAAAAGGAATATTTTTTACTGTTTCTTGGTGATCTTTTGAAGAAAGTCAAATGTATAATGATGAAATTTCTGACTTTTGGGAAAATTGTATCTCCTTTTAGCCATGGCTGTCATAAAAGCTAAGGTGCTTGTAAGACAGGTTATAGCGAATTTTGTTATTGATAAATATTGTCTACCACTAGCTTGATTTATATTGAACAAATTTCTTCATGTTATACGATAGAGATGGTGCAGGAAAAAAATAAAATATTATTTTTAAGTTCCCATGGTTAAACATTGTTGGTTTACCCAACATTTTCAGTAAACATCATATATGTGATGTACAGAAAATTATAAAAACAATGTAAAGTTAATTGTATCTGTGATGATATGGAAGGAATTAATTGGTTATGTCTTGAAAAGAACAGAATTTAAATAAGAACAGAAAAAAACTAAACCAGTGACCATAACTCCTTTCAGTAATAACAACTGAAAAGCACTCAGCCATGAACCATAACTCCTTTCAGCAATAACAACTGAACCAAACTCAACCAGGAACCAAAACTCATATTAGCAATGAAAACCAAAGAAAAATATCTCAACCAGGAATCATAGCTACTTTCAGTAATAAGAACTGAAATGAAAAACTCAACCATGAACCATAACTCTTGTCAGTAATAGCACAGAAAAGTGCACATTTGCATGGTCAGATCAAAATAAGACTGCACAGCATATAGGACTGTTGTCAAATAATGCTCAGTGAAGATATCGTGCAGAAACTGAAATTACTGACAGTTGAAGATTGAAGAGATAGACTGCTAGATGGACGGATGACAATGTATTTCAATTAGACTTAGTTAGTTTCATCAATTGAGGCCATAATATGGTTAATTATAAAGCTTTAACTGTGCATGAATAAGGAGCATTGTAGATACAAGATTTATAATAACTGATATGTGTTATCTGTGAATAATGCTGTCAAAGACTCTGCGAGAAAGAATGACAGCAGTTTGTAGACAGTGAGACAGAGGTAAAGACAGATGTAATTATAATAGTTTTGACATCATTCTTAGCTTGCTTGAATGAAAGCAGTTTGTAGACAGTGAGACAGAGGTAAAGACAGATGTAATTATAATAGTTTTGACATCATTCTTAGCCTGCTTGAATGAAAGCAGTTTGTAGACAGTAAGACAGAGGTAAAGACAGATGTAATTATAATAGTTTTGACATCATTCTTAGCCTGCTTGAATGAAAGCAGTTTGTAGACAGTAAGACAGAGGTAAAGACAGGTGTAATTATAATAGTTTTGACATCATTCTTAGCCTGCTTGAATGAAAGCAGTTTGTAGACAGTGAGACAGAGGTAAAGACAGATGTAATTATAATAGTTTTGACATCATTCTTAGCCTGCTTGAATGAAAGCAGTTTGTAGACAGTAAGACAGAGGTAAAGACAGATGTAATTATAATAGTTTTGACATCATTCTTAGCCTGCTTGAATGAAAGCAGTTTGTAGACAGTAAGACAGAGGTAAAGACAGGTGTAATTATAATAGTTTTGACATCATTCTTAGTCTGCTTGAATGAAAGCAGTTTGTAGACAGTGAGACAGAGGTAAAGACAGATGTAATTATAATAGTTTTGACATCATTCTTAGCCTGCTTGAATGAAAGCAGTTTGTAGACAGTAAGACAGAGGTAAAGACAGCTGCAATTATAATAGTTTTGACATCATTCTTAGTCTGCTTGAATGAAAGCCGTTTGTAGACAGTGAGACAGAGGTAAAGACAGATGTAATTATAATAGTTTTGACATCATTCTTAGTCTGCTTGAATGAAAGCAAATTGTAGACAGTGAGACAGAGGTAAAGACAAATGTAATTATAATAGTTTTAACATCATTCTTAGTCTGCTTGAATGAATGCAAAATTAAAATTACAATGAACTTGTTTGTCAAGGTCTGCTGGAATAAGGCTCCATGTACATCTCCTACACTGCCTCTAAAGACAACAGAATCAACTCGAATCCTGCCCATACCTCCAGCGCCACCACAACTTCCACTTCCACCTCCTCCTCCCATACCTCCCATAGCCCACAGTTTTTGATAGCCTAAAGAGGGATAAATCAGAAAATGAATCCACAAGTAATAGGACCATATTGAAGTTTGAATAACCAAGGAATATCTTCTGTAGTTTTTCATACTGAGCACTGTATTTACTTTGTCTAGGATAATATATATATATATATATATATATATATATATATATATATATATATATATATATATATATCACACTGTACTACTAAATCAAGAAGCAAATATTTAAGATATTTTCAATATCTATGAAATTTAAACAGTAACATGTATTAAAAGTTGTGTTAAGTGCTTAGGCTCGAATAAACATTAACATAGAAAGAGTGAAAATAACAAGCTTGTAAAATATTAATAAACAATTTATTGAGCACAATGTCAAATATTTTCCAGAAAAAAATTAAACTTACGGTTTTATGAATCAATTCCAAAATGAATCCAAAAATAATTCAAAATATTATCACTAGAGAAATTGCAATAGTCCTGGTAATAAAATGTCCAAATAATTTCAAGTTTGAATCCCAGCAAAGTATCCAAGATGAAAGACGATATCACTTGATGAAATCAGTGTTTGCTAATAAAATTCTATGAGCACAATTCTTTTCCAGATAAATAACAAAATAATTCCTCTTGATCCAAATGAATTGACTAATTTCCAGTTCAAGAGAATTTAAAATAACTCAAAAAGACACAACATAATATTCTCAAAGAACAAGTTCTACTCAATAATTTGCTCTAAAACATAATTTATATACCTGATTTACGTAAACAAGAAAGGGGTCACATGGTCTTCTAGAATCTTTTAGAACAAATTTACGTTCAAAGAATCACGTACACACCTTATGACCCAACTAAAAATAGAAAGATGTTTATACAAAGCTCCATAATGTCCTTGGAACCAGCCAATCATTTTAAAAGCTTGTTTACAACTCTGAAGCCAGGTCAGAAATGAGGTCAACACCTGGTGTTTATTATGTAAAGTTCAGGTCACCCCCCCATAAATGAATCTTAAACTTAAAATGCCAAATTTGAATCTAACAAACAAACAAATTTAAAAATAAATGACATAAATCAAATATACATAACAGTTGAAAAAAAGAAACATTTCCTATCCCTAGAATTAAAATAATCAGTGAAAACAGCAGGGGTAAAAAAACACAACAAAGTAAGAACTAAATGGTATTTTTAAAATAAATGTTGTTTAGTGATAATTTTATAATATGCTATCAAATATAAGGGAGATTACTCTTGCAAACATACCCACGTTAACAAATTTTGCCGAGATGTAGATACTTCCTCCACTGCCTCCACCACCTGGTCCAGACAAATCCCAGCACCTGTCTGTACTATTTCCAGAACACTGTGCTGGATTACGTGCTGAACATGATTGAGGACAGCCAAAACACCTACATGATGAAAATGGACAACATCAAAGAAATCATATTTTTTTTTTATAACAAAGCACTAAACAAGAGAATTTTGTTTCCTTTTATTATTTATTTTCAGTTTAAATGATATATTTATCTATACCCAGTGCTCAATCAAAACTCTAAAGTATAGTTCTCACCCTGGTCCCGGCAAAACATCTCCTTGTCCATTCGCACCTGCTACTGATATCACACCTGTGATGATAACTGACCTCATGGCAACCAATCGTATTGCTCCGCCACCATTGCCTCCTTTTCCTCCTGTAAATGGAATGAATAAATTTCAAACAATTTCAGTATATCCATGTATAAAAAAATGCTTTTGGTTGAATCAGATCAGAATTTTGAAGAAGGTTAAATATATGCTTGTTATGCTTCAAACCCACACACACAGTGAAAATATAAGTGAACCCTTTTCGGACTTATGCTTCACAATGTACTAGTGTAGATATCATTGATTTATAATTTAAAGACAAATCCATATTGCATTATTTAGGTTTTCCTTACCATAATTTATATTCAAATTATTGGACTATATCATGTACATAAACTAATGTTTCCTTTTGGAGAGGGTTGCACAAAATATGCTTAATTTTAGTTGTACCCCACTCTTAACCATAAACTTATTGTGTTAACTTTATTCAACAGTATATTGCTACTTACTGGATTTTATTTGCCGATGTTACCTTTTGATTGTAAATCTTTTAAAATCAGTGATTGTATTTAAAAACAGATTCTTTCTAATACAAGATGATAATGATGATGATAACTGCGATAGTCAGTATTAAGCTCATTGTCATCTTCACATCATCATCATCCTGGCTATTATTAATTTTATGTCAACATGTTAACATATTTTATTTGAATCTGATTTCAAGAAAATATCATAACATTCTGGTGCAGAACTTCCATTACTAACTGGCTGTGACCATGTAAAACATCTTTGACCAACATTCTGTAATTATTTTTCTCTTCTCAGTATTACAAACAGCAATTGTGTGGCCATTCTTCAAGTTAATTCCCTTGGAGGTTTTGAAAAGAAAATAATGTTTCTTGAAACAAGGCTGATTTATCCCACAAAGGCTGGTTTACAAATTAAATTTAAGAGTATTGGTCAATGTAATGAGAGATAGAACATGAGCACTTTGCACCCTGCTCCAGAGAGTGAATAAACTCACCTCTGTTTTGAAAAGGATGTTGACAAATACCACTGTCCCAACTAATTTTGAAAAGGATGTTGACAAATACCACTGTCCCAACTAATTTTGAAAAGGATGTTAACAAATACCACTGTCCCAACTAATTTTTAAAAGGCTGTTGACAAATACCACTATTCCAACTAATTTTGAAAAGGATGTTGACAAATACCACTGCCCCAACTAATTTTGAAAAGGGTGTTGACAAATACCACTGTCCCAACTAATTTTGAAAAGGATGTTGACAAATACCACTGTCCCAACTAATTTTGAAAAGGGTGTTGACAAATACCACTGTCCTAACTAATTTTGAAAAGGATGTTGACAAATACCACTTTACCAACTAATTTTTACAAGGATGTTGACAAATACCACTGTCCCAACTAATTTTGAAAAAGATGTTGACAAATACCACTGTCCCAACTAATTTTGAAAAGGATGTTGACAAATGCCACTGTACCTACTAGCCTAAATACGTTCACTCACAACATTCATCAAATTCAAATAATGCCAATATCCAGTTAAAAAGCTTTAAATCTTGAATGACCCTTAGAGTCTGCAGTCAGAGAAAATTCTGCATCCAATAATCATGCCTTTACAAAAGTATCCAAGAACTAGAATACTACATTATTGCAATGAACATTCTTTAGGTGGAAACATTAAAACAGTCTCATCAAACCAAAATATACATTGAGTAAAATACTCAAAGCGAGCCAACTACGTGACATCACACAGGAATTTCCGTTAGGGAACCAGTATTGAAAAATGTTGTGTGCGTCAAATATACCATAGACTGGAAGGACATAGTCTCTTTGAATTATGATTTGTAAAAAAAAGATAAATTTCTAAATCTTGCTAGTTATTGAATTGGTCAATATTTGTTGAAATCATGCCTGGGACTATGTTTCACAAGTAACTCTTGGAAATAGTCATATGTTCCTTTTATCCAGTCTCTTTCCATTAAAATAAAACCTATTTGATAAACAGATATAAATGGATAAAAATTGATTTAATATTAAATTTAATGCTAGCAAATAGTCAGATCATTGCATAAATTTAATACTAAATCATTACCCATTCAAATTGCTCTATTATAATTTTTAAAAATTATTATTATTATTATTATTATCATTATTATTATTAATATTTTAATTATTATTATTACTTTATTATTATTATTATTATTATTATTATTATTATTATTATTATTATTATTATTATTATTTTATAAATATTATTTTTATTTTTAATATTAATATTACAGTTTATTATTATTGATATCATTATTATTATTTTATTATTATTATTGTTATTATTATTATTATTATTATTATTATTATTATTATTATTATTATTATTGTACCTTTTGGGTTTGAGCTAAGATCTTTAGCGTTCCCACCACTGCCACCACCAGATCCCATATACAGGACACTAAGGGTTTGGTCGCCATAAACACGGCCCCCGGATCCCAGGCCCGATCTGTCTCCATAAATCTTCACGCCAAGAGATCTTAAACATTTGGTAACAAGGTTAAGTTGACATATTTTCTAATAGATGACATTCATATTAATGGCTATTTATAACTTTTGCCTATCATTATCTTTCTTTACATAAGCCTAGTGTCTGAAAAAGGAAAGAAAATAATTAAAATTGGGTCAAATCTGTTAACCAAGATCTTTTGTACAGGATGTAATGAAAGGTTTGTTTAGGTGTTGCTTTAAAAAAAATTCAACAAGCATTAGAATTTGAAACCAATTTTGCATGGTAATGAAAATATTTTCTAACATGAGGACTCTTTTATTTATTTTGATTTAAGCAGGGCCTAATTGTGTTCAGAATTAAATCTAAATGTTTGTGTGTGTTTTGTATAGTGTCTAATCTCTAGGGCTTTATTGTGTACAGAATTAGATCTAAAAGTTTGTGTGTTTTGTATAGTGCCTAATCTCTAGGACTTTATTGTGTACAGAATTAGATCTAAACGTTTGTGTGTGTTTTGTATAGTGCCTAATCTCTAGGGCTTAATTGTGTACAGAATTAGATCTAAAAACTGTACGTGTGTGTGTTTTGTATAGTGCCTAATCTCTAGGGCTTAATTGTGTACAGAATTAGATCTAACCATATGTGTGTGTGTGTTTTGTATAGTGCTTAATCTCTAGGGCTTAATCTTGTACAGAATTAGATCTAAACGTTTGTGCGTGTTTTGTATAGTGCCTAATCTCTAGATGCTCTAAGTCCTTTACAACATTAGACAACACATGTAACATAAAACACATATACAGTATAATGATATGATCACACACAAAAATCCCAAAACATACACCATGAAATTAGAAAACAAAACATGCTGAAAATATTTAAGGTAGGAAACATTAATGGCTCTTTAAGTTTGTTCTTGCAGTTGAAACAGGTGAGTTGCAAGAGCACTCTTGAATGGGATCACTGTGTGTATGTGTCTCAGTTCAGTGAGCAATTCATTCCAAATTGCTGGGCCCTTGTATGCAAAAGAACGTTGTCCATATGACTTCATTTTCATAGTGGGAATGATGAGTATATGATTGTCAGAAGAGGACCGTAAGTATCTTGCTGGCGTGTACACATGGGTGAGGTTAAAAAGGTAGGTTCGTCTGGAGTCCATCAATAAAATAGGGCATAGAGAAAACATTTTGTGTTTAATTCTGGATCAAATTGATAGCCAGTTTAAGGTACAGAGCAGCAGGGAGGTGTGCTCTGATTGTGGTACTTTAAGGATGATCTGAGCAGTTATGTTTTGAAGTTTCTGGAGTAAATATTGAGATGAACCAGACAGAATTGAGTTACAATAGTCCAGTCTTAAAAGTACTAATGAACATGCAGGTCTTTTAGTGGCATCAACTGAAAATTATTTGCAAATGGAACTGATACGTCTCTGCTCAATATATGCTTCCTTGCATATGTTCATGACAGTAACACCTAGGTTTTGCACTGGCTGTTTGAATTAAATGTTGATTCACTGATATTTATTGTTTGAATTATAGGATGTGAATGAGAAGATGTTTGTGTTGTGATCAGAATGGCATCAGTTTTATCATCATATTATCTGCAGTTTCTTACATGTCATCCAGAATTTCACATCAGAAATGCACATCTGTACTCCTTGTATAGTAGCATCAACTTCAGCTGCGAAGCAAGATTTGTATGTTTGGGTGTCATCAGTGTACATTTGGTGAGATACTGGACGATGATCTAAAACAATTGAGAGTGGCTGAGTGTATATTTTGAAGATAA
Organism: Unio pictorum; assembly: GCA_030141615.1. Lineage (NCBI taxonomy): Eukaryota > Metazoa > Mollusca > Bivalvia > Unionida > Unionidae > Unio > Unio pictorum. The sequence goes on along the minus strand of JARLTB010000034.1, from coordinate 4,610,141 downwards.
CAGGTCCACAAACAGAACCCTGTGGAAGACCACAATATAGATCAACTGGGCTGGAGTGTATTTGTGTCCTATTGACCAAGTAGGACTTTAACCACAGCAAGGCTGTATCGTAAATGCCAAATACATGCTGGAGATGGTGAAGTAGTATATCATGCTCTATTGTTTTAAATGCTGCAGACCAATCAAAATGGATGACGACTGTAATCTTTCTGCTATCCAAAGCAGAGAGAATGTCATTAACTACTTTTATAAGCATAGTTTCAGTACTTTGACAAGGGTGATATGCAAGCCGTACATTGCTAAAAGACTGTTTAAATTCATATAAGATACAAGTTAGGTTAGAACAATATTTTCTAAGATTTTTTATATAAACGGTTGGTTAGAAACTGGGTGCTATTTCTTGAAATTGTTATAGTCAAGTGTTGGTTTCTTCAGCAGAGGCTTTACAATGGCAGTCATGCAAAATGATGGGAATTCCCCAGATAAGAGAGAGGTATTAATAAACATTAGTGACGGCAATACTGGATCCAAGCACTCAAGCAGAAGTGATGTTGGAATTGAACCATGTTCGTGTGACTTTGGTGCACTCTTCAACACGATTGTATGTACTAAATCCATAGAGACAGGTTCAAATGCTGCTAATGGTTGCCACTGAAATTCTGTATCACAACTGTATTGTGGTGACAAGTCATTTGAAATTGTGTTGTTAATCTTATCTCACGGAAGAATTTTGCAAACAGATCTGGAAGGTTGACTGGAGAGAATGTAGTGGTGTACATTTGTTCCATGACATTAACTTATTAGTCATTGCAGCTGAAACTTTCTATGATCTTAGTACTGCAGTGGGCTGATTTAACTACATGAACAATATATTTAATTCGCACTTTCGGCAGCTTTACTGAATGATTTGTCATTTATATATTTTACTTGACCTTCTTAAAAATCAAGTTAATAATGTACATAATCAGTGACATGTATTTTGTAAGCAACATAATATATAACTAACATTGTTGATCTAAACATTAAACATTATTGCCTTACTATCTTGAAGTCTTATTGTTTGCTCCAATTTTCATTTATTGATTCAAAAAATATTTGTTAGAAATACAAAGTGCTCATCAATAAGATGCTTGATCAGAAACCTTAATTTGGAATTCTAGTGAATTCAGACAAGGACACATTTGGATATATTAATGTGATACAGCAAAAGACTGTTAGTACACCATCACAATCCTGTCTACTAGCATATTAACACATTACATGCTACCTACATTTCAACACTTTTAATATTGAAATTTAATTGGAATATGATCTGAATTAAGTTGAATCTTCATTTACTTTGACCTGTGATATATCTTTAAGGTCTATTTAGATTTAATTCACAAGACTAAGTTCTTTCTAAAATTTTGCTTTGTATATCAGAGAAACAAATTGTTTTTGAATTGGACAAAACTGGTTTGCTTTAACTCTTTTCTGATACTCTTTTAAAGACCAAAGAGTCTTAACATTATTATATACATTAATTAGTCAGATTTTAATGGAAAATATAGAATTGCAATTTGAGGAGAATTTTTATGACAATGTTTGTTAGACTGCTAACAGGGTGTTCAGATCTGATACTTATAGTTTTCTTTCAAGTGTACTACACGATTATTATTAATTATTATTAATTACTTCAAAAATATAACTTAATAATTTTGTTATAAAACACCCAGACTTTACATGAATCAAAACAAAGTGTTCTTTACAATTAACATAACTAAGATGCTAAAGTTTGTTTCACAGAAATTTCCAACAATAAAACTTGCAAGAGCGAATGACAAAAATCAAATCTACTTTTCTTTTGGTGTGGCTAAGTACAGCGCACACATGCAACATGGTCTAAGCCTTTGTGTAATATACAAGAGTGCAATAAAACTGATCTTGATTAATGACTGTTGAAATATTATGCATAAATTTCAATCATTGCCGCCTAGCCTAGGACAATATAAAGCTTGTCAGATATGATTAGCACACCCTATTGACTCCAATTCAAATATAAACTATGCAGCCTCTTTGACCTTTTGCAGAAAAGCAGATCAAGTGCACCACCGCTGCCACCATTTACTCAAAGGTACCTGTAGAAAATTATTCCGGGTCAGCTAAATGGAAAAAAGTACTCAAAATTATGTTTTTAAATAAGTCTACACTAAAATATATATATACCAGTAATGTGCTCACCCTTTTGTCCCATAACCCCCTCCACCTCCAGCTTGTGCGGGCATGTCAATATTGATCTTGCTACCAACACCTCCTCCTCCCCCTCCCTGGTTTTCCTGATTAGCTGCAGATCCAGCTCCTAAAATATATTGAATGTAAATATCAATTAATGAAGATTTTTCCCAACGGCAAGATATTTATTGCTTGTAGCAGTAATAAAAAATGGAGGAGTAAGAAACCATATCAATGCAGACTGATTTGCTTCCAACCTTTTCATGTGATGTCTGCATTCTGACCATCATGAGCAAAATGGCTGATGATATTTTTTAAATTGTATCTTATCGTGATTATAGAATGATACATCTTTCCACCCCAAAATGTAATGATATAAACAAAAAAGCCACAAAAAGACAAAAAATCCTTTTTATCCAATGCCAATGGGTGTTCTTCCTTTGCTTAAGATTGGATGATTACCTATCCAGTTTCAGATTTCCATTTTATTTTATTTACAATATACTCCATGTGACATTTAATCTGATGTGACCAATATGAAATTCTGAACATCATTGTTATTTAAATCATATACCATTAAGAGCTGAAGAATTTTAATGTTAAAAGTTTTATATGTACCATTGTAAGTTTCTCCCTGGATTCCAGTTGCTCCAGATCCATCTGGACTTCCTCCACCCCTGTAGCCGGCTCCTACACCATCAATATAGCCATCGATTTGAATCTCCTAATGAAGAGAAGGGACATCCTGGCACATTTATTTATTCAGACTAGTACAATGTCAATAAGATTGAATCAATGAGATATTTACTTATTTGATAGTCGATATTGATTTGCTTCTTATATTCCAAAAGGCAAACAGTATTTGTACAATGAAATTAAAAAAACAGCAAGTGATCAGGGCCGTTTTGTTATTAATCCACAAACTCTCATTTATATCTCGTATGCAGCCTCCATAAGTCCAATATAATTCCATCTTCAGCCCATAATGTAAATGTCAATGCTGTTATTTCTTCGAACCAAGAGAGAACAAACTTTTAATTCCCCTCTTGCATGCATGGATCTCGAGACCATCTTGCTTACATGGGTCCTGATTGTATTGTGCTTCCCTGGGTCCTGAGACTATGTTGTTTACATGAGTACTAAGACTGTCTTGCTTACATGGGTATTGAGATTATCTTGCTTACATGGGTCCTGAGACTGTCTTGCTTACAAGGGTCCTGAGACCATTTTTCTTACATGGGTCCTGAGACTATCTTGCTTGCATGGGTCCTGAGATTATTGTGCTTACCTGGGTCCTGAGATTATTGTGCTTACCTGGGTCCTGAGACTGTCTTGCTTACATGGGTCCTGAGACCATTTTTCTTACATTGGTCCTGAGACTGTCTTGCTTACATGCATCCTGAGACTGTCTTGCTTACATGGGTCCTGAGACTATCTTGCTTACAGGGGTCCTGAAACTATCTTGCTTACATGGGTCCTGAGACCATTTTTCTTACATTGGTCCTGAGACTCTTGCTTATATGGGTCCTGAGACTAACTGATAACAAATTTATACAATGGAGAGGAGCATGAACAAAGCCACACTCTACTACCTGAATAAGAAGGCTTACAATTTTAACATGGATGTTATTGGCAGAATACCATACCTTTGGACATGTATGGTTTATAATTCCCCATAATAAAAACACACTCGGGTTTGTTGCTGTTAAATAGGGTTTAAAGCCATTTTGAGCAAAATATGGGCATTACAAGTAAATAATTCTGCCCCAAGTAAAAGATAAACACAATAATACAAATGATTTCGTCTCCAGATGTTATCATAGGAAAGAATATTTTTTCAAGCAAACAAGATTGTAAAACCCTAGCATTTTCTAAAAATACCTTCACTTAAAGGAACTTTCAATTACAGAAGATTCTGAGGTCAGATTCAATACTGTAAAAATGTTAACTTTTGTATCATTTTGATATAGTATGGATTTGCATTACCACACAATAACATGGAAAAATTACCTGCGCATATATTTCAACTTTACCACCACTGGTTCCTGTATAATACTGGATAATAACAGTAACATCTTTGGGAATATGAAATCTCTTTATGTCACAATGGATACCTAAAAATACAGCAAAAAAACCCACTTTATAATTATCCCACAATATACATGTACTAAGTTTCTGATTATCATGAGCAAAAGCATATAGCGTCACTAGTCAATTCAAACTTTTTTGTAAACCTAAATCATTTGACAATCTTTATGATCTCATGGTGTACTAAGTTTTGTTTTCCATTTTGCTGTGGCACCAAAAATCCAAAGGGAGAAATAACATATCAATTTGTCTTTAAATGTGCCATATTTTAATATTCTCAATTGTATGCATCTCTGAATCCAGCTTTGATATTATGAGATGTTGAGTCATTGCAAAGTAACATAAAATCTCATTTTGCTGAAACATTTTTGAACTTTAGTGAAATGAAACTATAAGTCATACCATATAAATTTTCAATTTATTTCTAAACTGATACGGCATCTACCTGATATCAGTCAGAAACCTAAAGCTTTGAAGAATTACCCATAAAATGCATACACATATATGAAGATTGTCATACTGACCTGATATAATCTGCCCATCTCGAAGAATCCAGTCATCTTTGCTATGATTAGTACCGACACACGCTTGTGATATTTCTTCTCCAAGTTTGTTTATCACCTCTTGCTATTAAAATGATATTTACTCAAGGTAAGTAACATTCATTTATAGAATTTGATACTTCTTGCAATTCAGGATGAAACTATTTATCTTCATCATCTTAATAATATATTTTTTGTAAAAAGCCATTTCGGCTCTAGCCGCAGAATTGTCCCATTTATTTGTTTAATATCTATTTTATCAATATAGTATTGACATAACCATTGCAAATATGTACGATTGTTTTCCATTCAAATTCCCATTAATTCATCATAATTTTAATGCAAAGTTGATGCAGATTAATGCTAATTATATTATATTTTCTAGATAGGGATGCAGAAAGTGGTGATATGTTCAAATATTGCTTTGACATCAACTTAATACAGGAAACTGTCATTACATGGACAAATTCTGAAACATATTCTATAAATAATATGTGATAGTTTATTGAATTGCCAGAAAAATCATTTGAGTTGGTCAGTTATCTTTAATGTTGATAACGTTTCTTCCTTATAACAAACAAAAAACTTGCAGAGACAACAATATCCTTAATTTGTTTTAGTAAGGGGTCTAATGATTGAGAGACTTCTGTTTGGACAGTTAGCAAATTGGTTCAAATCTTTTGAATTCGATGGTCTTACGTTTAAGCTATTGAATACAGAAACCATTAAGGTACAAAGTACTTCAGTTGATGTCAGATAGGTCATCCCTAACGATTGATCTACTTCTACATGTACTTGAGCTGCGGCTTCACAACTTCGAATGGATCTGCAGGAGCAAATTGTTCTTATTTCAATTCGCGCACCGACAGAATCCACCCCCCCCCCGCCCGCCAGTCAGGTTACTTAGAAGCTGTCTCGCATACAATAGGGAGCTTGGAATGTTATATCCAGGATAAGGATATATACCTCCGTCAGCTGTTACCTATTCTCTTAAATTATTATGATTGCCTGACATATTTAACGAACATATCAATTTGTCCTAGTAAACTATGTATCTTCGAGAATATTTATTCAAACATAACACATGTACACCCTTATTGCCTCCTTGCAGTTACTCTCATCGAGGACATGACTACCGCTCAAGTATTCTTATTATCTGCCGCCAAGTCTTATATACAAACACCCACCTAACCTCGACAGAAAACGTTTAGCTCACTTCATTTAGTAGCAGCAGAGAGGGTGAACAGACCAACTTTTCCAGGCGTCAATTTAGCAAACTGAGGCTTCTCGAAATTACTTGTATAGGCCTCAATTTAGCAAACTGAGGCTTCCTTGAAAATACTTAATTAAATTTTTCAGTAAAAAAAAATAAAATTAAAAAAAAACCGACGCCATAGTCTTTGTCAGCACCCTCTCTGCTGCTATGAAGTTAACCAAATTAGCTATAGATACAATGATGAATTAGCGATATATTTTTTATATAAATGTCAAACATCGGAGAAGCTCAAATAACTAGATTAACTAGAGAGCGGTTGGCTGCAATTAAGAAATATCTTCCGGTGAGAGATTCTTTTAGAGATAATTTGCAAGCGCGTCAACAAGCAAAAGAAGATTTTACCGCTGATACTAAAGAATTATTTAAGCCTATAACTGCGGCAACTGGAGAGGTTGTAACCGCGATAAAGGAATCACAACCTGTGGTTGAACCTAAAAAACTAGGTAATAGAGTTCAAGAACTCCGAAATAGATTTAACGAAGAAACTTTAGCATATATCGATGAAACTAAATTAGAGAAATTAATAGACTTTGCCGCGTTAGGATATTATCAAAAAAATAATTATTTAAATCCTAAATATGTAGGTTCTATTTCAAATGTAAAAGAGTTTTCTGATGTGGTTTTTAAAATTAAAAAACAACTACCAAAGATTAATAATAGTGATTCCACATATCAATTGTATAAAACTGCAATTAGCACAAAAGATTTTCAATATCAGGAAAAAAAGGTTTGTTAGTATCTGAACAACAACGATTAAAAACCGAACAACAACGATTAAAACAAGAACAGGCAGAAGAACAAAAACGTGTACAATCAACTCCAAAAAACGAGGACGACCAAAAAACAACCAGATCCTCCGGAAAATCCTTTGGATGTTCAACGAGAAGAACCTGAAGAAGAAAAATCTGGCGAGGGATATCGCGGTGGTGGAATTGGAAATTTAATGCCTTGTTCAAGAAGTGTTCTAGATGATATATCACGATTAGAAGTTCTTATTGGAGGAGCGCGGGCTGGAAATAATTCTCCGGAAATAATTAATGAAGCGACTGAAATCTGTCAACGGTTATTTCAAGGTGGTGTAATGGATATCGGACTATATCGAAGTTTCATTGATGAACTTACCGATGATTATTACAGTGATTAGACATATAGCATTTAAATAAAATGATAATACATCGTAGTATGAACAGAGCAAGACCTGTTTACGTTGTAAACTCAAGATTGCCGGTTTATAAACTTACGTATGGAAATGGACTTGGTGATATTGTCACTGGATTATTTACTAGAATTGCTCCAAAGATTTTACCTGTTGGTAAAGAAATAGCGTCAAAAGCTATTGGGGTTTTTGGTGATAGAGCTGGTAAAGTTATCGGTGATAGCGCATTTGATATGTTAGGTGATGCAAAAGAAAAACTTATGTCGCTGATGAGAGATAAAAAGCAAAATGGAAATGGAATTGGAAAATCCATAGGATTTCAACGAAGAAATCTTCAACTACAGTCTACGGAATTGATGCCACCTAAGATAGGCAACGTGATTAATAAAATGGCAGCGGCGAGATTGAGATTAATTGCTGGCTCCGGGTTAGTGCGGTTAAACATTTAGATCAACTACGTTAATATAAAATGCTTCAGGATGAGATTGATGATGCTTTTAAAGTAGATGATCCTGTATCAAGGAATAATTCTATACGCGATTATCAGTATTTTTCATATCAAGCACATAATCCAAATGTAGATTCACGAATTGAACTTAGATTTGATGACACATCTAAATACTTCTTACCGTGTGAAGCGTTCATCGAAGTAGAAGGACAACTGAGGAAACATGATAAAACTGAGTTTGTAGATGCTGATAATCTAGAAAATATTCCGATTGGATTTGTCAACAACGGTATAATGGCGTTATTTAACAACGCCCAGTATACAATTGGTTCTAGTAAGATTGAATCTATCGATAATGATGTTGATATTGCAACAACAGTTATAGGTTTAGCTAGATATTCTGATGATTTTATTAAATCTGCCGGTCATTCAATGATGTTTGCGAAGGATGCTTCCAATCACGCTGATCATCATCAATTTATTACAAGACGACCAAAAAAGGTTTCAGCGGTTGCTGATGATGCTGATGTTGAACCTATTGTTGTAAGTAGTAATCCTAATTACAACGCAGGATTTGCATCACGAAAAGCGAATATAGATAAAGTTGGTAGATTTTCATGTACGATTCCTTTGTCACATATATTTGGATTTTGCCGAGATGTCTGGCGAGTTATCTTTGGTGCTAGTCATATTGTATCTCTCACACGAAGATCAACTGATGATTATGCTCTTTGGCATGGTCCTGATTCTGTACGAGATGGTACTGTAACATTAACAAAATTAGCATTGTGGATGCCAGTTATGACTCCATCATTGGCTGTTGAGACTCGGTTGTTATCGTTTATGGATCAAGGAGGAAAATCGTTGTTGAGTTGGGGTGATGTTACAACGGCTACTACATCTAATAACGGTGCTGGAATTTTTACTTGGCAACTTGCGTTGACGAAGAATATTTCCGCACCAAGACATGCTTTTGTTGTGTTGCAGAACGCAAACAAAACTAAAAAAAATGATAGTCTACAATTACGATCTCATATGATATTTGACCAATTTAAGGTCAATGAAGTGTCATTACGAATAAGTAATCAACAAGAACCCGTAGAAAATCTTATCATCGACTATGAAAATAATCAAATAGGACGAGTTTATCATCGACTGTGGTCGTTCATGGGTCGTGATCAAAATATCGATACTGGATTACAAATATCACAGGTGGATTTTAAAGAACAATATCCGATTTATTACTTTTCGTTGCAACATCTTGATCTATCTAAACATTCAACCGTTGATGTAAACTTTCAAGCTCGTATCGGTGATTTTCCTCAAGGAGGATTTAGAGCGATTGCTGTTATTATCAGTGATAAAAATATGATGCTTGAAGGTGGTGGTGGAAGAATGAGAATCGTTGATGCACCAGTGGAAAACATGTAATTGAATCAATCTGTGCTATATAAAATGTCATATAACACTATTAATGTTACATTAACACCTGGTCAGATAAAAAAAACTTCAATCGAGTTCAGCTAAACAATGCGGAACTACGATTACACTAAAACATAATCAGATGACAGGTGGATCAAATAAGTTATCGCTGACGAAAACACAGGTTAATCATTTCAATAGCGCGTTTAAAGAAAAAAAAGGGGTTCAGATTACGCTATCTAAGGCTGCTATAGCAAATATGGTTAAAACCGGAGGAATCTTTCCGTTGTTGGCTGCAAGTCCAGGGTTGATTGCGTCGGCTGCTCCGGCAATTCTTGGAGAGTTAGGAACTGGTGCAGCCGGAGCACTTGCTTCTAATGTTGTCAATAAAGTACTTGGTAAAGGTCTAAAATCCACGAGAAAAAAAAGGGAAAGGGATTCAGATTACCAGGAAGTCGATTCACAAGATATTACAAAACCAGTTAGTGGAAAAATCTAGATTTTCACGAAATAATTTCAACGAAATTTCACCAATGTCAAATTTTGATTTACTCGACGCAGTAAAAAAAAACTACCAATAAAACATTTCAGAGGTGTATTCATGAAAGATCAATTACCAGCAAAACCAACGATACCAGAAACTGGAATAATTAATCTTGATGATAATACTGGACCTGGAACTCATTGGGTTTGTTACGCGATATATCCTCGTTGTATTATTTATTTTGACTCATTTGGATTACCACCTCCGATTGAATTTGTCAAATACGTGTCGATGATTTCAAAGAAATCAATCCCCGTTTGGTATTCAACATTACCCACGCAGACATTAACAGATCCTCCAATATGTGGTCGAAAAACTCTTAATGCGTTGATGGTTATCCCTGCAAATCCTAAATTACCTCATAAAGCCATCCACGAATACACAATGATGAAATCATCAATGATGAATCATCGATGATTTTAACAAACAAATATGTAGTATATAACAATGTCAGATATTTTTGGAAGATCAGTAACACGTGTTCCTGAATCGGTTACTATCGGACAAGTAAAAAAGATAATCAACAAAGCTATCACATCGATAGCAAATTTAGATGAATTAAAAAATTATCTGATCAAATAAATGCTATTACAGGATTACAAAAAACCATCGATGACATTAAAGTAACTGCTGATGATTCCGCCAATGATACGAAAAAAACTACGTGATGATTATAATGATCATATAACTAAATTTAATCAGCTCAAACAGGATATCAGTGCCATTGAAACTCCAATCAATAACTTCTTTGGTGTTCCGCGTGAACACCTCGATTTACATATCGCAAAAGTAAAAGCAGCCATGGATAATTTATCAAAATTACGAACTGATTTTGATTCTCATGTTGAGCAATTTACTAGTTTACGAAGAAATTTTAGAATAGCCGATGACGCCGTCGATAAATTCTTCGGAAAAGATGCAAAACCAGATGATATTAAAAAAACTCTCACAGACATTACTACAAAATTCGATGAAATAACCGCGATTAATACCCGGTTAGGTGTTATTCGCGATACGAGATCATTTTCAGATTCAATCGCGGTTAATAAAAAATCCACCGATGATCTTAAAACATCCATCGATGATCTTAGCACGACCACTAATGGCATCATAACAGATGCAACAAGGATGATAGCAATACTTGAAAAAACAAAAATTCCTCATAATAAAGATAAAATTATCAACGTAACATACACGATTCAATACGGATCATATACGTGGACACCGTTAAATAACATATTAAATATCACTGCAACAGTAAAAGGAATTTATCGATTAACGTTATTAACACCAACATTGTTTAATATATCATCGTCGAGTTCAACAGGGGTAAATAATACGATATCAACGATCATCGACAAGGATATGATTGAACAATTCACGATTACTTCCACTGATAATAATCTAGCTAGGGTTTCAATGTCATGGTATGTTGAATTTGTAGCTGATTTAAGTAAACAACTAAATTTAAATTACTTTTAATTAAAATCAATTACTACGTTAATAGATAAAATGTCAAGTACTGTTTTTCAATATCGTTATGACACCGTCAAAGAATTTCAAGATAAATTACAAACGTTGATACAACAATATAAAAATAAAAAGAAAAAATACCAGCGTAGAATCACCGCGTTAGATATTTTAGTGTATTCGATATCAGGTGTGATTACCGGCGCTGGAATAATATTATCTTCGGTGACAATGATAGCTCCCTTTGTTGTACCAATTTGTATATCCGCGGTTGCAACAATCACTGGAATATTCACCACGATAACAAAAAAAATATCATCGTGTTCTCAACAGAAATTACACGATTACGCTGTTAAACTTATCGCCGCGTCAAATGCATATTCGGAATTATCAATGTTGATTTCGTCGGCAATTGATGATCAAATAATATTCGACGAAGAATTTTCAAAGATGGTTCGGTTGTATGATTCAACGATTTCAAAATTGGAACGTGATAATAATAATAACAATGGCAACATCGTCACAAGAAATCCTTCAACGAATAGCAACAAATACCGCTAACACGAAAACAAAGTTGATCACGGTGGTAACGTTGGCGGTATCTGCAATCGCGTTAACACAATTAAGATGCTACTACAGTTGGCCCAATGTGCGATCAGCACCGTTTAATGGTAAACCTCCCAATAACAGTTTTACGTTTTCATGGAAAAAACCCGGTACTGATAAACCAACCACACATACAATACATCTGCCAACAGGCGCATACGATATCGAAGATATCAATGACGCAATCATAGAATCAATCCAGGCAATAACAGGACCAAATATCATCGAAATCAAAGATGAGCCAGATAAATACCCCATTGAGATTCACGGACACGAACCGTTGTTGTCAACGGTCATTGAAGTAAATTCACCTGATTACTCCGTAGATATATACAACAGCTCAATTAGAACATTATTGGGTTATCCTTAATTTATTCCGGGCACCGTCGACATAAAAGATTTACCACGGGAACCATTGAAATCAGATTATATTTCCACGAGTGTGGGTTATCATGAATATAATGTTGATAAAGGTGACATCCCTTCCCATGCTCATGCTGATTTTCGTGATGATGCTGATACTATACCTAAACTTACATATAATTTAGAACGAGTATGGTATTATCGTCCATTATCTGATGTTTTAGTGGATCTTAAATCTGTTGAAAATGAACTTAGATTAATGAATAATGATTTTAATCGATTTCTAGGTTATTTAATAACCGCAATAAGTGAAATTCCACCACGTCGCAACGACGTCATCAAATTCATGGAAGTATGTAATATAATTATCGACAATATGGAAGGTTTTAATAGAACTAACATTATAAATATTCTTTCTAATGAAAATTCTGAAAAGGTAAGATCAGATTTTGCAGCGTATTATAAAATCCCCGTCGAAGGTATTTCCAAGTTTAAATTTCCAGGATATAACGTACCACAAATGCGTCAAACACTCAGTGACACCATCGATGAATTCTTCCCACGGATTCACCAAAGATGGCTTGATAGTCTTCCTGCGCTTCACCCAAGATTACCAGAACCAACACGTGCTGACTTCATCGATGATACACTACCAGCTGTTGATCCACGTTTAGATTATTCTGATGATGGCTTCTTTCGTACAGTAACGGCAGCAGATGTAACAGTTTATGGTCGTGTAATAACAAATGACCAGAGTTCCGAGTATATCAGAGATGGTCCAGTCACGTTGACATTTATATCAGCGTCTACGGGAAAACGTTTCACAATCACTTACAATAGTTTATCTTCGAGATTCAACAACATGAAAAGATTATAACAAACTCACCAACAACAACTTCGAAATCTTATTCAGGGATCTCTCGGAAATTATTTAAATTTTTCAACAGCAATTACACGTAATTCAATCAAACAACAACAACAACAATTAAATCAAATTATCGCTGATATGAATTTGTTAAATGAAAAATTACTTAATGCGGTAAGATTTAGTATAAGTTTTCGAGAATTATTTTCGCTAACAAATGAAAATATAAATAATTTTAAATTTCCCGGATATGATGTACCAGCGATGAAAGCATCAACGAAAAAAATCATCGATGAATTATTTCCTCAGATTCACGCGTTATGGTTTAAACTGATTCCGCCAGAAGCAATTCTAACATCAACGAATTCAGTTTACCGCAACAACAAACATAGATCTCCCGTCAACGTTGATATATCATCGGTGATTGCAATACATGTTATCTGTGATGGTATCTTGGGAAGTTTCGCAGTTGATACTTCAAAATCAAATAAAGCCAACTAAGGATATATCATATATACATTTTCCCCGGATGTGTCTCCGGGGAGTCTCATAGTGAAAAATCCACCTAATTTAACTTACCTGGAACCGTTTAATCCATTTCTTGCCAAGATGAATTTTTCAATAACCGATCAGGATTTCAACCTGATTGACCTTCGCGGGTTAACACTACAAATAACGCTAGATGTAAAGTCTTAAAAGGACTTCAAAATCGTAAAAATCCTTTTAGATTTTCAAAAAGAACATCAATAATGTATCAGCACACGCTAGTATCTATCCATGACAAAGACCTTCTTGAATGCGCTATCAGAGAGATATTTAACGGAGCAACAGGAGAATTCTACGTTGATATAGTCATAGATAATCTAGGCCAAGAGAAGTTTTTATTGACAGATTATCAACTATTACAGCTTAAACAAAACGTTATAACCGTAGTACGATTAACCCGTGATCAAATAATGCAGTATACTCATTCATGTTTATCCGTGCAAAATCTCAAAGAGATAATGAAATTCTGAAAGAATTTTCATGGAAATCCTTGTTGAAAATGAAAAAAAAAAGAAATCATTAAAAACTAACCCAACCTATTATACTTCCCTGTTGTTAATCTACCAACAGGTATCACACATACGTCATACAATTTTACAAACTTGTTCTAGTTGAGTAATCGTCAAAGTAGTATTATACATGCCATTCACACAATTACCTTATACGGCTATAACAACATTCATTACCTGTACACGGAAGTTATACAAGAAGGAGGCTCTCTACGAGTGGGACTCAACTTGCTCGATTAAAGCTTTTATCTGTTTCACCTTACAATTGATAAGTTTCCTTTGTTCATATTCGGCACCTAATTGTTTTCTAACATCATCTACGACCGTACATAATGGTACAAACACACTAACGTCTTCATGATAAACTAAACTCTCACGGATAAAGTTTTGAATGCGCTTGATTAGATAATACTGCTTAGTGAGGATATATTTTCCATTGTTTTGTGCAAATTCCATATCCTCAAAATCGGTCATTATTTGATCACAATTTAACCCCGATGATAGTTGAATTTTTTGAGTTTTGAGTTTGTTAATTTCAGAAATAATACATCTGATATTTTCAGAATTCATATATATAAAAATATGTTTGTTTAGTTAATGAATTACTTCGTGAAATCCTAAGGATTTTCACTCAAAGAGTTTCCATCCAAAGAATTTTCCATTTCACAAAATGAATTCTGGACCCGCTAAGGTGTTGGTCATCTTAGCACGTCCAGAAGCGTAATGCGATTATAGGATGATGATGGTATATACAATGGATGACGACGGCACATTCAACCCCAATGATCTAGTGTGATGGCGCTTGTATATATACACATACGACGGCACATTCAACCCCAATGATCTAGTGTGATGGCGCTTGTATACACATAGGACGGTACAACAATAGATTATGTTATGGTATTTACAATGACAATGGTATATACAATGCAATGGATGACGACGGTACAACAATAGATTATATTATGGTATTTACAATGACAATGGTATATACATTGCAATGGATGACGACGGTACAACAATAGATTATAATGTGATTATGGTATATTTACAATGCAATGGATATAATGGTATGTACAATGGATGACGGGGGCGGATCCACATTCATACGTGATCATTACAACCTAGACAAAATCCTAGGTTGTATGAATACCAAAAGGTACCCATACACCGGGGAAGTGTATAGGTGTAATGATCACATGTATGATTTTCGAACGCGAAAACCCCCAATAGTATAACGCTATATTATGGTATATAAGCCGCTGTTACACGACTAACAGCACAGCGCGGTGTGGTGATTTTATTTTTTGTTGTTTTTAATAGTGATCATTGACAACGTTGAAGTAAGACAGAATACTTGAAAAAGACACAAAAAAAGAATCAAATACGAAATATATATAAAACAGTTGTATTAGTTTTCTACAAAAAGAGAAAATTGATTATATCCTGTTGAGATTCATAATAGCAAAACCAACCAATCAGAATTAAATGACAGTGTTTAAGATCCGTAACTGTGTTAGACTGTAATATACCTAAGGGAGTTATTCCCCTTGAACAATGCAAAATTACAGTTATATATAAGTAAACCTAATGCTGTTTTTAAAAAGCTTCGAAAAAGTCATCTTAGTTATATTCTCTGCAACGCATTGAATAGAAGCCGGATAAATATCGAAATATCTACCAGCTGCGTATATTGACTGAAATACTATCTCCTCGTTAGTTGCTATATTAAATGACTTTACAGGTCTAGCATTTTTCGAGTGTTTTCCAGTCCTACCTCGTTTGGTGTTTTCACTCTGAGAGATAGCTTGTAGATTCGATAAAGAATTGTTACTTATATTAGAGTCAATGTGATCAATAACAAAACCATCCTTGATCAATCCGTTATATACTTCGAAGACGAAACGATGATTGAGATGTATTTTTCCTCCAGCGGTAAAAGCCAAATACCCCATACCATTATCCCACCCAATTGGGTTCTTGAGTCTACAGTGTCTGACAATACCATCACGGGATGCTTCATAGTTTACAATCACGGGATGTGGTTGAAATTCTTGGTTCATTTATATACATAATATTTTATTTGTCTAAATCATTATTTGGTTGAGATATATTATTTGAAAATCTCTGAACGTAGTCCTGAGCAGTTTTTATAATCCTGTCATTGACGTTGTCGTTGACAGAGTCAGGATTTTTGATTTTTTTAAAATCATAATAACGCTTCAACTCTATAACGCTTACCGCCACAACTGATACATAACTGTGATTTGCCTCTAACACCTACCCCACAATGGAGGCACGGGAGAGGTCCTTTCGAACCATTTCTCACACTTTGCATATGATACCCACAGAATTCATTTCTGCATGATTTGTTACACGGGGTCGTTGATCCAATCATAAGCCATTTGCAATGATTCATTATAAAAAAAACTTTTTATTTAAATACTTGTTTTAATTATAATATGAAAGAATTCAAGAGATTATCGAAAATTAAGCCTAAATTTAATCTCGATAGAGTATCTGTTAAACCGAAACGTCTAATAGACGATAGCATGAAGGAGTTCAAGAGATTATCGAAAATTAATCCTTGGATAAATGCTAGATTTAATCTAGATAGAATCTCTGATATACCAAAAGTCTAATAGACGATAGAACCCTATTGAGTAAAATCAGCGACTGTTTTAATGAATTTAAGCGCGATGGAGCATCTCATACATGGTCGACATTTCGAATTATACAAGAGGATGTCAATGTACCCGTAATCGATGCTACTATGAACGATACAAGAGCAGCTGAGATAATCTCACACCTTGCCAAGGGGTTGGAAATCCAAGGGTGTAAATCCAAAGGATTTTCATTGCAAAGCAATTCTCAGCAGAGGTATTTTTTAAGAATAAAATTCATTATCGAAGTCGAAGGTGAATGGGTTATCAGAGATAAATTTGATCCAATTCTCAAGGATAAAAAAACTGTCATTGTGAGTAAAGATTCCAAACCAGGAATTCTAACTGGAATTGACAAACCATACTACGAGAGATCTTATCCTGTAACAGCAATCGTGTATGGAATATATCCGTTAAATGACAAACCCATTATTGCAAAACTAGCTCCTATGAAATATTCTAGTTCACTGAATTGTGTAGCAACACGGGTAATGGAACACTTCACAAATGCATCCCGAGGAAATAAACTAACTGATCTGCGACGTAAGAAAATAACTGAATGGGAACTAACAGTGAAACAGCACGGTGCAAAGATTTCTGATATAGCTAAATTAGAAACATCATTAAAATTTCCAATATCAGTAACGACAATAACCGGAGAAGTATTATACGAACCGAAATATCAATCGCGAGGAGCTCCAATTGAAATTATTGATCATAACAAACACGCGTGGACGGCTGCAGTAACAATATTTCCACGAGAACGAATCGTGAGATATATCCCCGGGGAATTTTCCGGAGAATTCCTCAGGGATGATTTCTATGAAGAGAAATTTTTTGATGCTATTCATGCGTTGTGTAAAGATGATCCTGTGTCAGTGTGGTTACTTAGTAGTGCTGGTTCCGAATCAGGATTTGATCAATTTGTAAGACCAAATGGTGAATTATATCGAATTGAAGAGTTGGATATTAGAATGAGAAAAATCGCTTATGAGTTTTCACCAGAGAGTTTCAATGAAAAACTACTCACGGATAGCTTTACAATTCCATCAGTGATAGCTCAATTTGCACGAGAAAAGAACTCATGGCGTCCAACACGAAGTGATTTTCTCGAGGATGTCAAATTGAGTTGCGTCGAATTTGGTCATGGAGGACTGTGGAATACAAAATACTCACGTGATGGTATGATTTCAATTGATATATCCGCGTGTTATCCTGGAAGTTTTCTCGGGTATGGAGAATGCTCTGAGTATTTTAAACGATTTGGACACCCCACGCATGAAATGACTCGTGTTGCGATTAATGGTCCATTGCCTGATTTTGATTTAACTGGATTGGCTCGTGTGATATCATTTGAACTCGCTACAGGGTTACATCCGTGTAGTTATCTTTGGATTGGTAGACACCTATCTGAAAAAACATTGGATGCCAATTGTGTTATTGCGGTATATGATTGATTGTGAGATGTTACAATCGTTGATTGTTAATGAAGCTATTATATGCTATCGCGCGCAGAAGGATGTTTGGTTACCACAACCCGATTTAGATCGTATAATTAACGATAACCGAGAGCATTTTCCAGATTTCATTGAAGAAGAAATCATGAAATTGTCTAAGGAGTTGGTAAATTCACTCAAGGTGGAAGATATGACAATGCAAAATACTCTTCGAGGTTGATCATAGACAACGCAGAATACGATTTTATTGTAGCGGATTTAACGAAACAGGGAAAACTTGTATCCCGTAAGGATGCTTTTCTATCAAATGGTGAGAAATTGGGTACGGCTGTTACCTACTGTGATGGATATAATTCCCAGTACACACATTTGAGAAGTTCTATGCTAGCCTATGCTTCTATTAATCTTTTTTCGATGATAAATAGATTTTCTAATAACGCGGTTAGAGTAGCTACTGATTCGATGTATATACACAATAAATACAAATCAGATGTAGCGGCATTCACAGATCCCGAGGAAAATTGGGGGCGTTGGCGATTTAAAAAGGAAACACTACATGAGTATTGTGAATCCGTAGACGTTACCATGGATGATAAATATCTTTCATGTAACCGTATTGAAATTCAATCAGAATTTTCTAATGCACCACCCGTATCTGATCCTATATGTAGATACAAGACAGTTTATTTAAACGGCGGTGGTGGGGCAGGAAAGACAACTCGTGCAATTGAATTATTTCGTCTCTCAAACATGATTGTGTTAACACCAACTCACAAACTCGCCAGAGGTAGGATAGCGGAGGGAGTAAAAGTCTGTACTTATCACAGCTTCTTTCGATGGAAAGAAGATACATGGACTCCTGATCGAATGGGAGATAAATTCATTCCTGAAATCATAATCTGAGATGAAATATGCAATGTATCGTTGAGAGTATTACAGACATTTCTTGAATGGTTGTTAAACAAAAACACAAAGGTCGTCATGTGCGGTGATCACGGTCAACTACCACCATTTGTCGGTGAACCTCCTCATGACTGGTTGAAGAATCATGTAGACTATTACGAAGAGATGAACGATGACATTAGATCGTTAGATGAAGTATTACGTGAGTTTAAACAACTAATCAGATTACAACCGGATAGAATCCAATGTGAAATAGCTCGTGAAATAATTTCAGAAACTCCCATGAATGATTTTTGGGAAACGTGGAGACCAAATGATTTGATAATCGCGAGTAGAAAAAAGCCAGAGACGCACTTCAGATGAAGTTATTTGAATTGCATAAGTGTAAATTTGCAACACTTCCAGTGCCGTTGTGTTATAGACCCTCGGATACACGAAAGCAGAATATTTTCGTTGACATTCCAGGACAGCGTGAAAAGCAGAATTTAGTGTTAAATGATATTGTACTGGTTGATATCAGCGTCGTCGAAGATGCATTACTCGCTGATAAATCCCCAATGACGTTAGGTTACGCAGCGACAATACACTCTTCACAGGGATTAACTATCACAGACACAATTGTTTGGATAGTAGATAATCGCATTGAGTGGTCAAATTTAATTTATCATGCAGTGTCTCGAGCACGGAGAATAAATCAACTTCGAAGCATTGTTGTTGACGATGCCAGTAACGATAATAACACTACAATCGCTGAAAACGTCAAGGATATAATCAGAAAAAAACTCTCTGGTTATAAACAACAGGATACAAAAAATAATAGAGAATTTGACATTGATGCTGAATTAATAATTACGCTGAAGCAACAACAGAATAATCAGTGCGCGAGTTGCAATTGTATAATGCGTTGGAGTTGGTCGGATAAAGATCCTCGCCAATTTACCGTAGACAGAAAGAATAGCAGCATTGGTCATATTAGAGATAACGTTATGCTGACTTGTCTTGAGTGCAACAGACGAAGAGGTGCCAGCACAATGCCTCTGGCATCGGGTGCTAGTTAAGACCACGCGGTGGTAATTGAGTATCCTCGGGAATTACCTGTAGTTGTTGTCGAGTAAATCCTCGCTGAGGAGCAGTTGAATCCAGTTTATAGATTGCTGGTCTAGAAACGCAAGCGTTTCCACCCGTAGATCGTGTTGTACTAGATATTTTATGTACGGTGACACTCCAAAAAGGATCAGTAGCTCTTTTTTTACCACCGTCAAGCTCTCCTGGTTCGTATAAGTACCTTACAGTGACATTACTACCAAGAATTGGTTCTTTGAAATCTTTTTGTGGTTGTACAGGTATAGACTTCTTTTTAATCGCGTTGCTAGGTTTCATGTTAATTACTCTAGTAATCTCATTATTCAGTGCGGTAATCACAGCTGGTAATCTTTTGACCCATTCACGGGATCGTTCACGTTGGATGAATTCTTTCGCGTAGTGATATCCAAATAACCGGTCGGCGAGTGTCCGATTAAATCGTTCAACAATTGCCTGATCACGATGTATCGCAGTGTGTCCTCGTCGTAACGTGGTATTATGACGTTTCATCGTTGTTAAAACAACACCTTGAAATTCCTTGCCAGGATCAACTTGTAATAAATTTGGCCAACGCAGAGGACCCCTTCGATAAATCCTTTCAAATGCAGAAACCACTTCAGTTGATGATTTTGTTTTTAATGGTTCTGCTTGTTTGTATCGACTTGCAACATCAACTACGGTTAACGCGTATTTGTAACCGCGTTCATGTGGCAAAAATAATATATCAGCTTGATGAACCTCATTAGGAACTGTCACATCAAAATGTGAGTAGTTAATTTGTTTAGGCGCTGGTAGATAAATTTGCCATATCGCCTGTTTGGATAACCAATCAGCCGCTGTAGTTTTTTTTACTTTTGCAGCGCTAGCGAGTTTTCTGATTGCTGCCTTACCTCTCCAGTATCCTCTCGGAGAATAGTAAATAGATTCCATGTTGTTATTAATTATCCGCACCAAATATTAATTTACCTTTCATGGCGGATTTTATCAACCATGAAGCCAATTTTTCTTTGACGGATTTTTCAGGAATGGCATTCAACGCATGAATTAATTTCACATCTGCGAGATGACGCTGTTGCAAATCACCACTCCGGTAAGCTATATCATGTATCCGACATGCTTCATCGATAGCATTTATCGGATTTTCTCCCGGGTTAGGATTATCATGACTATCAAGTCTTATATCTAATCGCGTTCCCGGTCCACAATAACTATACCCTGGAAGGTGTTTTTCACCTGGATACTTCCTCCATGGTAACCCTGGGAGTTTAGCTAACTTAGCGGCAATATCTCCTCCTTTTTTTAAAGGATTTTCCTTCAAAGGATTTTTCACAAATTGATATTTTTTTATCCCACATATTTCACAATTTCCAACAATTGCATTTCGATTATTTTTCGTAGTATTATTTGCAAGGTTTAACGTTGGTGTACGCTTTCTACATTTCACACAATATGAATCCATAATATTATATATACTATATCTAATGGAAGTAATCGATTTCTCAGCGTTGAAAAAACATCAACCAGTAAAACATCATTCGATGTTACCAAACTCAATCAGAATGATTATCATCGGACCTTCCGGAAGTGGTAAAACCCAGTTGCTGTTAACGATGATAATGAAGTATCTCACCTGGGATAAATTATATTTGATTGCCCCAAGCGTAGACGATCAACATTGTTATCAAGTGCTAAAAGATTACAACGAAAAAGCTTCAGAAGCTTACGGTGGAAGTGTAATTGAATTTATCACAGATATCAACGATGCGCCATCCCGTTGAAGACCTGGATGGATTCGTTAATAATCTTGTCGTGTACGTCGATGTTATGTTGGAAAAACAAAAAAATCCTGCAATGATATTTTCTCGAGGGCGTCATAAAAACACCGACGTGATATATGTAACTCAAAAATACGCACAAATTCCAAGTGCAATAAGAGAAAATTGCAATTTAGTATGTGTATTTAACGGTATTGGAAAATACACATTACAAAATATTTATAATTACTGGTGTGACGGTGATATGGATTTTAATAAATTTAGAAATTTCTTTAACGGCGCAAGAGCTACCCCTCACGGATTTATAACGATAAATTTATCAGATCCTCGAACACGATATCGAGTCGGATTAGACCGTATCTATAGCTAATTTGGTTAACTTCATAGCAGCAGAGAGGGTGGTGACAAAGACTATGGCGTCGGTTTTTTTTAATTTTATTTTTTTTACTGAAAAATTTAATTAAGTATTTTCAAGGAAGCCTCAGTTTGCTAAATTGAGGCCTATACAAGTAATTTCGAGAAGCCTCAGTTTGCTAAATTGACGCCTGGAAAAGTTGGTCTGTTCAGCCTCTCTGCTGCTGTAGTTCTTGTATGGTATAATGACTGGTTAAATATTCTGAAATAAATACATTTTACTTGGAAAAACGGTTTACAACTGCACGACAATTACAGTTTGCTGGTTAGTATATTGGAAATCGATTTCAGCTGATGAATTTCACTACTCGCATTTCATTTCAGGTTCTCAACTATCACTTACCTACGACGTCGGGCTTCTGCATTGGAGGAGAACTGTGTTGTCAGCAAAATAGCCTGAATGGTCTTATCAAGGGAACGTGATTGTTATCCTCTTGGCACAGTTTTCAGAATAAATGTATAAATCGTTTATTTCTAATTAGTAACATGATATAATCCAGGACGATGTAATGGATACGATTTAATTATATTTATCCGCCTTATTTCATTTTCTTTTTCTGTTAGGTCTCTTACAATAGTTCGCTTTTGGTTAGAAGTTATTCTTTTCTGTAGGGTCTTCGGTTATATGTTTTAATGGATAAATCTGAACATTGCTTTCATTCTGATCTATTTGATAAATGTACTTTTCAGCATCTGTTTGGTTGATGAAGATTATACCGATAAATGTTTGACTAAACTGTAACATTTGTACTGTTGTTACGTATATTTGATATAAGTCAATTATATTTATTTTTATTGTCTGTTTGTTAGATTAAAATTTGGCAATTTTAAGTTTTAAGATTCGTTCATTGAAGGGGGGATGACCTGTACTTTTAAAAAGTAAACATCAGGTGTTGGCCTCATTTCTGACCTTGCTTCAGAGTGTAAACAAGCTTCAAAAATGATTGGTTGATTCCAAGGACATTAGAGCTTTAATTTTAATATGATTGGTTGATTCCAAGGACAAAATAGAGTAAAGTATAAACATCTTTCAAGTTTTAGTTGGGTCATATGGTTTTTACGTGCTTTCTTGAACGTAGGCTTGCTCTGATAGTTTCTAGAATATCACGTGACCCTTTGTTTACGTAAAGAACAGAGATATAAACCATGTCTTTGGAGAGAGCTATTCAGTAGAAGTTGGGCTTTTATAATATTAAATTGTGTTTTCTTTTTGAGTTATTTTTAATTAACGTGTTCTGGAAATTGTGTCAATTCGTTTGGAGCAAGAGGAATTATTTTTTTTTATCTGGAAACGAATATGTGCTCATAGATTTTGATTTCGATTATTAGTAAACAAGAACTGACTAAATAACGTGACATCGTCGTCCATATTGGATTACATCGTCAAGATTCGAACCGGGAACTATTAGGACATTTTATTATCAGGACTCTTGCAATTTCACTAGAGAATTATAGTGTGTATTCTTTTGGATTAATTTTTGGACTTGATTCTCTAAAACCGTAAGTTTATTTATTTACTTTCATGAACATATTTGTACTTTATAAATTATTTGTTAAATTTTACAAGCTTTTTATTTTCACTTCTTTCTATGTTGCTGCTTATTCGAGGTTAAGCACGTAACAGAGAAATTGGAAGCTATCGTCGGAGATAGAAAACTTTTGTTTCAAATTTGAATTCCCATAGTTTTTGAAAATTTTAAATCTTTAGTGAGACTGACAGGCTTGTATTAAAATGACATCTAAAGTAGAAATATTTCTTTCTAATCTTACCCAGGAGCAATTAGATCTTTTCAAAAAGATGAGTTGATTCAGCTTGCCAGAAAATATGATATTTCTGAAGTCAAGGCTTCTTTAACGAAACAAGATATCAAAAACATGTTGGTTCAATATTTGGTAGAAAAGGATGTTTTGGAACAAAATACTTTGATTTCGATCAGTAAGTCTGCATCAGACTCTGACATTAAACTAAAGGAATTAGAATTAAAATTAAAGATGGAATTAGAGTTGGAAAAGCAGGAATTTCAGAAAAGGGAGACAGAAAGACAATTACAATATGATAGAGAGAGAGAGAGATAGAAGAAAGAAAGGCAAATTGAATTACAAAAAAAGCAGATGCGGATTGAGAGAGAGAGAGAGAGAGTGAGAGAGAGAGAGAGAGAGAGAGAGAGAGAAGGAAGAAGGTGAACATCAAATTAAAATAAAAGAAATAGACAAGTGAAAATTACCATCATACTTCAAATCCAAATTTAACGTTTGATTTAGCAAGGAATGTTAGATTAGTGCCACCTTTCAGAGAAAAGGAAGTGGACAAATACTTTATTGGTTTTGAAAAGGTTGCAGAAAATGTAAAGTGGTCAAGGAAGCATTGGACTCAGTTATTGCATTGTGTACCCACTGGTAGGGCTAGTGACATTTACACTTCACTGTCTGTTCACCGAAGTGGTGACTACGATGTGGTTAAAGAATGAATTCTTTGGGGTTATGAGTTAGTCCCTGAAGATTATCGGCAAAAATTCAGAAATTATAGAAAAGAAGCTGGACAAACTCATGTCGAATTTGCCAGACAAAAAGAGCAGTTTTTTGATAGATGGTGCTTAGCGAAGAAAGTCGAACAAGATTATCAAAATCTCAAGCAAATTATATTAATTGAAGAGTTCAAAAACTGTGTCCATAGTGATGTTAAGTTTTATCTTGATGAACAAAAAATTGAAACCTTGGAAAATGGTGCTCGAGCTGCTGACGAATATTCTTTGACACATAAAGTTTCTTTTGTTAACAAGACCTCTACTCAACAGTCCTCTGGCAGAAAGGTATTTCCGCCTAATACAAGCCATTCTAAAACACAAACTAGCACAACTTTAAAAAATCAAACTTCAAAGAAGCTTGATTATAGATCCTTGTCTCTTCCGACGTGTACCTGTTGCAAGAAAAAAGGACACGTTATTTCTGATTGCTACAAATTGAAAAATAGGCATCAGAATCAAGACAGACCTGTTCCAAATGCTATTATTTCTAAGAGGTCAAGTTCACGGTCATGTATTGAAAGCAATACATTTGTTGGGTCTAATAAATCCCAGTCTGATTTTATTATTGAGAATTATGAACCATTTATATCGAAGGGTTCTATATCACTCTTTGGTGATTCAGCCAATCCCACCCCTATTAAAATTTTAAGGGACACAGGAGCTTCTCAGAGTCTTTGATTATCTGGTACTTTGCTTTTTCTGAGAAATCATCTTCTAATGAAAATGTTCTTATTCAGGGAGTGCGGCTTTGTTAATGTTCCTCTCCATGTGTAAATTTGTCATCAGACTTAGTGTCATGAGCTGTGACAATCGGAACAGTCTCGGTTTTACCCATAGAGGGCATTCATTTATTGCTAGGCAACGACTTAGCTGGAGACAAGGTTGTGGTTAATCCACTTGTAATTGACAAGCCATATTTTGGATAAGAACGTTGATCCAATTGAAAAAGAATTTCCTGATATATCTCAAGCTTGTGTAGTTACCAGAGCTATGGCAAAGAAAGCGCTTGAGAATGATGTTGATGAAATAGCATTCCTTTAGCTGACACGTCTATAGGTCAGGCTTTTGATGAGGTCACTTTTACTCCTTGTTTGGATCAATCAGAAGGTATTGATCATAGTGATGCTCTTTTAACAACTCATTCTCTTTATTCTAGTCAGGGTGTTAAACGACAGTCACTTGTCGTCGAACAGGAAAAAGATCCTGAGATCTCCTGTTTCTTTCAAATCGCCATAATCGAGACTGAAGCCACTGAAGATTCTGTTTGTTATTTCATTAAAAATGGACTTCTTATGAGAAAATGGAAACCTCCCGAGGTACCTAATGGTAATGAGTGGTCAGTGAACTATCAAATAGTAGTTCCAAAACCTTACAGACAGGAAATACTTATTCTGGCCCATGAAACTCCTTGGGCTGGTCATTTAGGGATTAATAAAACTTATCACAAGATCTTGACTTACTTCTATTGGCCAAAAATCAAAAGTGATGTCACCAAATACGGTAGATCTTGTCATACTTGTCAAATGGTAGGAAAACCCAATCAGAAGATACCTAAGGCTCATCTGCAACCTATTCCTGCCTTTGACGAACCATTTAGTAGAATTATGGTAGATTGTGTAGGTCCCTTACCCAAGACCAAGTCAGGTAACCAATACGTGCTGACCATAATGTGTGCGTCAAAAAAGTTTCCAGAGGCAATTCCGTTAAGGAATATAAAATCTAAAACAATTTGTAAAAGCTTTGATAAAGTTCTTTTCTCATTATGGCCTTCCCAAATCTGTTCAGTCTGATCAAGTTTCAAACTTCATGTCTGGAATTATCCAGGAATTTATGAATGAATTGGGTATTCAGCAATTCAAGTTAAAAATGAAACTATGATTTGAAAAAATCATATTTGACCCATTTGACAAGGGAGAGAACTTTTGAGTCTGATAATGGAGTTGTGTCACTCTTGTTCTTTGTTCATACTTTTCTTCAGATTAGATATTACGGCCCTTACAAAGTTAAGAAGAAAATGAATTAGTTAAATTATAGTATTAGTGCTCTTGGGATCTAAATAAATTATAGGAGTACCAGTATATTGAAAGATATAGCCATGTTAAACATGTAATTAATTTAGTTGTACCTGTTCCACTCAGTGAAGGAATATTATCAGATTCTACTGATAATGAAATGACGAATCTTTGTAATTCAGAAATTATGAAAAATCTAGACCAGAAACTTTCACATTTACAAGTGCAAGAAAGAAATGAACTGAAACAGTTATCATTTGAATATGAGCACTTATTTCCAAATATTCCTACAAGAACAAACACAATTTTTCATGATGTTGAAATTATAGATTCCAAACCTGTTAAACAACATCCATACAGGATGAATCCACTCAAACAGGAATACTTAATAAAGGAAATTCAAAATTTCCTGGAGAATGATTTTATCTAGCCCAGTAAAAGTGATTGGAGTTCACCATGCATACTTGTTCCAAAACCAGATACAACTTTCCGTATGTGCACCGATTATAGGAAGGTGAACAGCGTGACAAAAACAGATTCGTTCCCATTACCAAGAATTCACGATTGTATTGATAAAATTGGGAATGCCAAGTATGTCACCAAATTTGACCTTCTGAAAGGATTTTGGCAGATTCCACTAACGGAAAGAGCAAAGGAAATCTCGGAATTTGTGACTCCAAATGGATTTTACCAATATAAAGTAATTTCATTCAGGATGAAAGGGTCACCTAGTACATTTCAACGTTTCATAAATATGATCACCTCTGTTCTAGAAAATTGTGATGCCTATATAGATGACGTCATCATCTACAACGACACCTGGATAGAACATCTAGCAACAATTCGAAAATTCTTTCACAGACTCACTGATGCATGTTTGACAATTAATTTATCTAAAAGTGAGTTCTGCCGTGCTAGTGTGACTTTCTTAGGACATTTGTGGGACATGGACAAGTTAAACCAATAGATGCTAAGGTTAAGGCTATTTCTAAATTCCATGTGCCTGAAAATAGTAATTTAATTGCAGGCGCTCTTTACCGTGTATAAATATATTATATCATATACACTGTATAATTGGTTTGTGATAAAATGAAAGTTTTATCATATAAACCTTTCTTTTTATTTTATGGGGGAAGGTGTTATATATATTTGATTTAAATCATTTAATTTTGTTTGTCAGTTTCAAATTTGACATTTTGGGTTTAAAATTCGTTAGTTGGGAGAGATTTTCTAGAAATGGATGACCTATATACTTTACAAGCAAACACCAGATGTTAGCCTCATTTTCTAACCTTGCTTCATAGTGTAAACAAGCTTCTAAAATGATTAGTTGATTCCAAGGACATTATAGCTTTACTTTTAAAATGATTGGTTGATTCCAAGGACAAAATGGAGTAAATTATAAACATCTTTCTTGTTTTAGTTGGGTCATATGGTATTTACGTGATTTCTTGAACGTAGGTTTGTTCTGATAGTTTCTAGAATATCACGTGACCCCTTATTTATGTAAAACATGTATTTAAATTATTGTTTGGGAGAGAACAGTTCAGTAGAAGTTGGGCTTTTATGATATTAAGTTGTGTCTTCTTTTTGAGTTATGCTTTTTTTTGGAAATTGTGTCATTTCGTTTGGAGCAAGAGGAATTATTTTATTTATCTGGAAAAGAATATGTGCTCATGGATTTTTTTATTTGGTTTATTATAAAACAAGAACTGACTAAATCACGTGACATCGTCGTTCATATTGGATTACATCGTCAAGATTCGAACCGGGAACTATTAGGACATTTATTTATCAGGACTCTTGCAATTCCACTAGTGGATTGTATTGTGTATTCTTTTTGGATTAATTTTTGAACTTGATTCTCTAAAACCGTAAGTTTATTTATTTTCTTTTATGAAAATATTTGTACTTAATAATTTGTTTGTTAAATTTTACAAGCTTGTTATTTTCACTCTTTTCTATGTTGCTGCTTATTAGATCCCAAACGCGTAACAATATGTATATATATATATATATATATATATATATATATATATATATATATATATATATATATATATATATATATATATATACATGTGTGTGTATGTGTGTGTGTGTGTGTGTGTGTGTGTGTGTGTGTATTTGACTCCGAAGAGTAAAATGTTAAAATTAAACTTGAACGAACTCATTATTTTACCTTTTGAATGTCGAAAGTCGAATTAACATTGCATGGTACGAAATGTTTTTTTTGTTTAGAAATACTAGGTAATATATCAGATGAATCATTCTCTGAATCGTAATAAGTCATGATCTACGTTGTAAAATAACTATTACATCGCCTATCATTACCGAATTGTCTTCAATGCAGCTCCCGAATGTTAGTTCACCATAATCAAATGGGAAAATACAGTGGTCACCCGCATTATCTCCACCATGTGTTCTCACTGCCTTCTGAGGAACTGCAGTACATACACCTTCAAGATAATTGATTTGTATTTATCGACGTAAAATACATGAAAGGCAATTAACGCAAATGGAATAGGTGTTAAGTGGCTTGCCAGAGACACACTATAATAGCAGAATCGAACTGGTGTAAGCAATATTCCAGCCTGCAAACCACTGATAGGGAGTTGGGCATGCTAAGAACTGGAGTAATGTGATCCATCGAAAGTAATAAAAAACGTAGAACGGCTCTCTGAAGTTAAAATGATTTTCAAAGTATATTTTGAATGATTGAGGGAGGGATTACTTGGCTGTCATATTGGAGTGTAATGCATCATTTCAACAAAAAGTTCTATACGAGAAGTTTTATCTTGGAAATAAAACGGATTTTGTCCACCTACTTGAAGGAAGTAATTCAAAAGTGTTTATAAAAGGAAAATCCTTTATTTCAATTTCAATTTGATCTATTTAGTCAATTAAGAAACAAATTGGGTGAGATATCTCACAATGTAGGAACAATTAAGGATAATTATATTTTGATTTCAATCTCTACGAGTCAAAGAAAAATAGCGACACTTTTTCGAATCAGGGATTATGTTTGGAGTATGCGTTTTGCTTGCATGAGGACATATGATCCGTTTTGGCAAGAATAGAAGATTTTGTTACTGAGAAACCAAACATTTAATAGCATGGATTGGGAAGGCAAACAATTAATAACAGGGAATATGAAAGACTAAAGATGAACAAAATAGCAATAAGAAAAATACAAATAAAAACAAGACTAAATCTACATCAATATGAACATGACTTAAATAAGGTACGCACCTCCGGAGCCACACGCACTTGTATTTTGCCAATCTTCATAAAAACTGCAGTAATCAAACGTTTCGCATTTGTCTCCATAGTAACCAGTTGGACACGTACATTTCCCAGTAATTACACTACAGCTGCCGCCATTTTGACAACCGCATATTAATTCTGTGAAAGAAATGATATAGTTTGGTCTCTGTCTGTCTGTCTGTCTGTCTCTCTCTCTATATATATAGATAGAGATAGATAGATAGATAGATAGATAGATAGATAGATAGATAGATAGATAGATAGATAGATAGATAGATAGATGTGTGTGTGTGTGTTTTAGAAAGACAACGACATTTCTCTTGTTGAAAATGAGTGAAGCCAAAGTGATGTGATTCGAATTTTCATTTGGAGACGTTTGTGAATAGCTTTATCGCCAATGTCTGTATCTATGACATACTGCTATGTAGAAAGGCAAAGAAAAACATTGACACTGTTATATAAGATGAAAGTTATATTGTTAGCTAACAACTATGTATTCTCTAACAACAACATAACGGGACACAAGTGTGACTACCACAAGTCTAAAATAAAAACGTAACAAAGTAACGTGGTATTTCAAAATCTTTTGAAAAGAAAAGAAGCATATAGCTCAAATGCACGTATATATCTTTCTGGATCATACATTACAAGTTAACATTACTTTGCATGGACATGAACTCATTTAAATTCCTGATGGACGAAAAACTTATATAAATGTAAGAAAATAATAATCTAGCTATAAGTATGTTTTTGTCGCACATATACAGAGTTAAAATCGTATGAAAAATGAGGTATTTGCAAACACAAGTGACTGTTTGCCCTCCACCCCACCCGCCCTTCTCACGTTTGCATCTGGCCTGTATCTGGCAATCTCCGCATCCATCAGCATAACATGTGTTTCCACGCATCTGCCCTTGTCCATTGCTGCCCTGCCAGTTAGACCTGAACCAATGTTGAACAAAGTTTACCATATATTGCATGAATATACATAACGTCAACAGAAATTGTCACATAGACGAATAAAGCGGAGAGCAAATCTTCTCACCTAATATCAGGTTACATTCGGACGAGTCTGAAATCCACAGCGCAAACCGGAATTCAGTTCATGAATATTAAACTCATCGACAAGTGTACGTCCTTCTTTATTTGTATCTTGATGCAGAAACAATAGGAAATATTTCAGCTTATCTCAATCGCATTATTTCGTATTTTATATATCTGCTATCAACTTTTCCAGTTTTGGATTACAACATGGTGTAAATTAATAATATGAACCTTAGGCATGATCTTATTCAATACATAATTAGGATAGCGGCAAGATGATCCCTTAAGGGAAACGCAAAGGAAGAGTACCATAGGATCACCTAATTGAAGGACTATGAAGGATTAAATTGCTGAGCAGAAGCTCCAGAAGCGAACAATGGAAAAATTAAATTGGTGCACATCTGTCAGATAATTATTGCTTATTGCATATTAAGGTCGGTCAGTCTCGAATCGTACTAACGTTAGTATGTGAATTAATTAATATGTGTGAAAAGGTAACTAAATTAAATCAACTTAAAATAAAAGGAACTTCAAGTTATATTCATTTTCTTTTCCTAAATTTGATTTTTAAATGTCAGAAGTTTTTAGCATAGTCACCATTACATTGCCCGTCCAGTCATCCCACCTACAATCAACGTTCCATCTAAGCTGCTCGCGTTCAGCCACACAGCTGCGCAGACATCCCCATGCAGCTCAGTTGTCAATCCAACATTACACTTTGCTCAATTCACTGTGATGCTTGAAAAATGCAAGCGAGCATAGGGCGCAGATCACCATTTGCTTGGAGGGAAAGTTGCCAACAATGACTTATGATTTCATTTGTTTACATTAGACTAGTACAATTCTTTAAAAAGATGTTCCATACTTTTATGCGAACTGTTGTATTAGAGATAATTCTAATATTTAATTATACGAAAACATTTTAGACAACTATTTTTCATCAAAATATTTTAACGATCGTGCGCAGTTATCTCCCTCTAATCATGAAAGCTACGTGTGTTAGAATATTTATACTGTTCAGTTTAGTTAGCCATTGAAATGCTAATGAATTTAATAATATCCATAATATTTTATAACTGTATTACAAACAATTAATACAGTGCAACAGTAATTGTATTAATTAATAATAGTGTCCTTTTGTATATAGCAGCAGAGGGGGTGAACAGACCAACTTTTTAGGCGTTAGATAGACTTCCTTCTCGTTAATAGTTACTAGAAAGGTCTATTTGACAAACTGAAGCTTCCTAGTAAATATTTAATAGAGGGGTCAATTCGTCAAACTAAGGCTTCCTTGTAGGGTTCATTTGGCAAAAAAAAGACGCCAACGTCGTTGGAAGTCACCCCCTTTGCTGCTATGGTTAACAATTGTTTTACTATGAAAATCACTACAATGAAAATCATTTACGATTTCACAGACTAATTTGTAGGACCTCGCGGCGTAAATCAATTAGATTATTAGACTGGTCAGTGAGTTTAAAATTAATTCTCGTTAACGAATCATTATGACAGCGTATATAAACTTGATTAGTTGGATCCTCGATTATTAAAAATCCTGGAGGAGCTATTGGTGCAAATGAATACAGAATATATCCCTGCTGAGCTTGATTTGATCGCTCAAGATTTATTTGATAGCTTCCTTCGATAACATCATATACTAAATTCAATGCTATCACCGAGGTTATATTTACGTTGAACGGCGCGATATGCCTACCACCGCCGTCTGGGTCGTTATTATATTTAAGGATAGTTGTTTGTTGTTTCCATTTGCTGAGTATCAAAGAAAAGTTTTCTTGAATAAGATTATTAACAGATTTTTTTAGTTCATTTGCGTTATACCCAGGAAACTTGAAATCGGGTAAATCGACCTCTGTTATATTGTGACTGGTTAGGAATTTTTGTTTATATCCGTTTTTGTCATCAATTATTGCTTGAATTATTCGTTTGTTGATATATTCCATATCGGATACAAGCTGATTTAATATTTCAACATATTTTATGATCTCGGTACGTGGCGTTGTTATATCAGAGAGATGCTCCTGAAAGCTCCGTCGTAGTTGTTCTAGTTGTGTTTTATGTAATCGATTAATCTCACTATAGTAATCAATGATATATTTTAGCGTAAATGCAATGGTAACGAATGAATCAAGGGTTTTCTCAAAAATAAAATCCCTCTGCATGGTATTATTGTCGGTAAATATAAATCTATCGGTTACTTTTGCATTTTTTATATCGGATAAATCATTTCGATATGATTGGTTGATTTCATGATATGATTGTATATCCTTACATAATAAGATTTTGTGGTTTGGGTATTTGAGATGCTTCAGGTGGGATTTCAGGCCATCCTATTATTGTTCTTGTAGAAATTTGATAGATATCTACGACATAACTAGGTGATTTTATTTCGATGGCAGATGGTAGCGTCGGCTCATGAACTGTTATAGCGATTTTTGATTCTTCTGTTCCAGTAATTGATTTTATTCTGCGCTGAAATTCAGCATTGATTTGTTCGATTTGATATGACCCTGATGGTATTGAAACAACGTTCCACTCTGGAGTTCCATCGGGTTTATTCTTATTTGTAAATACCAAGGAATTATTCGGTTGTTGACCGCCAAATGCTACCGACCTAATATTAGGCCAACTGTGATACATTCGTAGTTTTGCTAACGCGATCTCCTTCACGGGAATCGGAATAGGAAAATTCACACTGAATTCAGGATTCGTTGAGGTTATTGATATCATGCTGGTCTTCATTGGTGTGGTATTTTCCGTTATTTGTTGAATTGGTTCGGTATTTTTTATATTCGTTGAAGTAGTTCCTGCGGTGTTGCCATCGTTATTATATTCATGTTGTATTTCTAATTTTGATATCGCGGAATCATAAATACTTACCATCACTGAGAATTCACTATCGGATATTGTTGAGGTTATTGAGATCATGCTGGTTTGTACTGGGTATGTGTTCTCCACTATTCGTTGAAGTAGTTCTTGCGGTGTTGTCATTGTTATTATATTCATGTTGTATTTCTAATTTTGATATCGCGGAGTCATAAATACCATCGCTGAGAACTCACTATCGGATATTAATGTATCATCGAGCGATGACGATATCATCGAGGATAATTGCGAGTACGCGGTTGATACAACATGAAATTTAATTATGTAATCTTGCAGTTTGCGTTGGCTGCATGATGATATTTTTGTTGTTATTATCGAAATAATTCCCGCGATTGTTGTCGCTGCGGATATACAAATTGGAACAGCTATCGTATCAATCATTGTCACAGAAGATAGTATAATTCCGGCTCCGGCGATTACACAACTCACCGAGTACACGGTAACATCAAAGCAGTGATTCTTCGTTGATATTTTTTTATTTTTGTTTGATACTCCTCAGTGAGGGTTTCGAGTTTAGTTTGGAATTATCTGACCTGATCATAGCGGTATTGAGATACCGAAGGTATCGTCGGTGATGTCATTATAATTTCAAATCAGTTTACGATTTCAATTTAGTTGTTTACTCAAATCTGCTACGAATTCCACATACCATGATGCTGAAACCCTAGCCAAATTCTTATCAGTTGATGCTATCGTGAACTGTTCAGTTGTATCCTTGTCGATGATCGTTGATATCATATTGTTGACCCCATATGAACTCGACGATGATATATTAAATTGTGTCGGTGTCACTAGTGTTAATCGATAAATACCTTTGACGGTTGCAGTGATATCTAATTTGTTGTTTGCAGGTGTCCACGCAAATGATCCGTATTGGATCGTGTATACTACGTTGTGAGTTTTCGCATGAGGAATTTTTGTTTTTTCAACGATTGTTATCATCCTCGTTGCATCCTCCCTGATCGCCTCGATGGTATTTTTCATCTCATCGATGGATTTTTTAATATCAGGAAGTTTTTATGTCAATTTTATCCAATGTGGTTCCAATAAATTTATCTACGATGTTTCTACAAAAAATTGAAAACTGTTTTACATGTTCTTCATATCTGACCTGAAGTGCCGTTAGTTCCAATATAGAATCTTTTATCGTTGTGAGCTTCGGTGTGGTCACTGGTGGATTTCCAAGGAAATCTAATAATGGTTTGTCAATATTGTTAATTCTATCAATAATAGTTGAAACAAGTACACCTGGTTTGAGTTTACCCTGATCGGAAAATAAAGCGATAGTACCTTCGGTTGCGTCTCGTTGTTTAACTAAAATATCATCCAGGGAAACATTACTAGATTTCAATTTACCCTGATCGGAAAACAACGCGATAGTGCCTTCGGGTACACCGCTTTGTTTACCTAAAATATCAACCAGGGAAACATTACTAGATTTCAATTTACCCTGACGATCTTGGAATACAACTATTTCATTGGGATCAACACCTGCTAAGTTCAACGTCTCTACGATTTCATCTTCGATTATTTTTTTTATATCACCGGTTGCAGTGCCATCGGCGGAGGGTTTCTTCGACGGTAATAGAGGTCTTCCCCAAATATCAATCATGTTATTGTAAAACTCTCTCTCTCTCTCTCTAAAAATTGATTGCTGGTGTATTCATTTACGACGACACGTGGTGGTTTTCCAGATGTTGAAATAGCATCAAGAACATTGAATACTTCACTGCCGCATATTGGTGGATCATTCATTTGTTGTGTTGGTAGCGTAGAATACCAACGAGGCGTTTTGAAGCGGTTTATATAACGTATAAATTCCTTCGGCGGCGCTAATCCATATGAGTCGAAATAGACAATTGCACGTGGATCAATCGCTTATGCAACCCAGTGAGTACCAGATCCGGTGCTGTTATCAAGATTAATAATACCGGTTTCAACGCTGTTTGGTTGTGCCGGCAACTGATCTTTCATAAAGACACCTCTGAATTTTTAATCGATAGTTTTTTTTAGCAGCATCGAGTAAATCAAAATTGGACATTGTAGTCAAAGACTCTACAACCAAAGGTTCCTCAGTCGAAGATTTCTCAACTAGTAAACCGGTCCTAGTCTTAGACCTTTTCCGCTGTACCATGAATACGGGGTTCCTGGTAGTCTTAGACCCTTTCCCTCCTTTTTTTATATCCTTTTCCAGTTGCTTTCTTTAGTGCCATTCCTGCCGCGGTACCAACGGCTCCTAGCGCCGCAGCTTTAGCCACCACTGGGGCAGCCGAAGCAATCAACCACCGGAATCGCAGCTAACAACGGGAATATACCACCTGATTTTTTCATATTGGCAATTGCAGCTGCAGAGAGAGTGATCTGAACGCCTTTTTATCTTTTTATCTTTGAAAGCATCATTGAAGTGTTTTACTTGACGAGTCGTCAGTGACAATTTATTTGCCACGCCAGTCATCTGATTGGGTTTCAGCGTGATCGTGGTTCCGCATTTTTAGATGACTCTGATTGCAATTTCTTGAGTTGACCGGGAGTTAACGTAACACTAATATAACTGTATTTCATTATACAATAGCAGATTGATCTAATTGTTACATATTTTCCACTGGTGCATCTATCACTATCATTCTTCCACCAACACCTTCGAGTAGCATTGATTTATCGCTGAGAATGACGGCAACCGCTCTATAAATAACACCGCCAGGGTTTATACGAGCTCTAAAGTGTATATCAACGACGGACTGTCTTGTTAAATCAAGATGTTCCAACGAAAAGTAATAGATCGGATATAGATTTTTAAAATCATACTGTGATATTTGCAGACCAATATCAACATTTTGATCGCGTCCCATATATGTCAACAACCGATGATACACGCGTGCAACATGATTGTTGTCGTAATCAAGTTGTATATCCTCGGATTGTTCCTGTTGGCCGTTTATTCTCAGCGAGACATCTTCAACGCCTAACTTATCAAATATCATATGGCTAAGTGTTTGATTGTCTAATCGCGCTCTATTCTGTAGCGCAATAAATATATGACGCGGACTTGAAACACCTTGTCGCGCTGCCAGGTGCCATGTAAATGTACCATTAATATCAGAATCTATAGTATCTGTAAACACCGATAACCAACTTAACAACGATTTTCCTCCTTGGTCCATAAATGATAGTAGTCACTGTTCTGTGGTAATTGATGGAGTCAACACTGGCATCCACAGTAATAGTTTTGATAATTTAACGTTACCAGCATCAACATTTGGATGTGCTGGATCTGCTAGAATCCTCCAGATTGCATTATCATCAGCACCCCTTCGCACGAGTACTACTGTATGCTTTGCTCCATAGATAATTTTTCGGACATTTCTGCAGAATCCAAATATATGATGCAGTGGAATCGCGCATGAGAATCGTCGACGCTCTCCTTGTAGCATTAATTTGCGTGTTGCAAATCCTAGATTGTAATCTGCATTAATATGTTGTATAATATCAAACTCAGCTCCTGGTCTTGCTCGGTGTTCAGGAGAGTTAGCTGGTGGGGCTTCTGCAGTAGCCGCAGCTGTCCGTACTTTAATATGCTGAAAATGATCAGCGTTATCAGTGATATCCTTAGAAAACATCATAGATGGACCCGCCGCTCTTGTATAATCATCAGAATATCTTGCTAACCCTATTATTGTTGTAGCAATATCAACATTATTCTCAATTGTTTCAATTTCTTTTCCATCAATGAGATATCTAGCGCTAGTAAATAACGCCATGATCCCATTATTGACAAAACCCACTCGGATATTTGGGTCATCTGCGTATGGTATATTATCGTCAACATTTGTTACAAGTTCTCCTTCTACTTCAATAAATGCTTCACACGGTAGAAAGTATTTACTGGTATCATGAACTTGAAGTTCAATTCTTGATCGACTATTTGAATCTATTGCGTGATAGGCATAAAATTGATAATCGCGTACAGAATCATCTTTACGCACTGGGGCTTCCATATCTAACGCTGGATCAGGTGACTGTTTGAACAATTTATTATATTTATCAGCGTCTAAATCATCGACGTTGTCGTGGTTTTAAACCACTTCCTGCTATCATATTTGCGGTTATATTATCTTGGGCGTTAGTCACCAGCAACGCTAGTTTTTGAGTCACTGCATTATTTATTATTTTACTAACACTAGCGGGCATTTCCGTTGTAGATGGCAGTGGTCCCGGCTTCCTTCGCCGCCGAACTAGCGCTGTTAGTTTATCCCGAGCGGCTGAAAACGCTTCTCCGGCAGCATCTCCAACAGCGCTAATACCCTTATCACGAATAACATCGATGGCTTTCATCGATAATTGTTTTGCTAGCGGCGCCACTTTTGGAGCTATTCTTGCAAATAACCCTGCAATGATATTACCGAGACCATCACCATAGTACGCGTTATAAACTGGAAACCGCGAGTTTACTACATAGACGCTGGTTGGTTTATCATGGTTGTAGTGTATGATCATCTTATTTAAATGATATTGATCTAATCAGTGATTCATCACCGATGACTTAGTCGCTGTGGTAACCATCCGTAGGATTTTCCACTAACTCGTCAATGAAATCTCGATATGTTTTGATATCCATGATTTCACCTTGAAATAACCGCATGCAGATATCAGCTGCTTCATTAATTATTTCCGGCGAGTTATTTCCAGCTCGTTTCCCTCCGATGAGAACTTCTAATCGTGTTATATCACCAAGAACATTACCAGGACATTGAATAAGACCACTACCTGAAATTCCACTCTCTGAAAATCCCTTCTCGGTTGCACCCTGTGCATCATCATCATCATATTGTAAACGCCCAAAAGGATCATCATCATCCCATTTTGGTTCTTTTTTCTTTTTTCGTTTTGGTGTTGGTGTTTGGCGCTTTCTTTCTTGTTGTCGTTCTTGTTTTCTATGATGATCAAATTCTTTTTTGAAAATTCTATACTCCTTCATCCTTTTATCTAAAACCCCAGTATTTATTTTATACAACGCATAAGCCCAGTCATCGGGTGATATTGGATCGTTTTTATACTCACCCGCTAAAAATTCCCTCCTTGAATTATAGTTGTCAATAGCAAAATCGCTTAAATCATGATAACTCTGTTTGTTTATTAGTGTTTCAGCAGTTTCTGTAAATTTATCCACTAAAGAAACACTAGCTTTTTTGGACTAGGATGAAGAGGACGAGGTTTTGTTAACAACGCTGATGTTTTTGTCAGTTTCCGTTGCTGTTTTTTCAAGTTCACCAATAAGAGACTTTTCTTTTCTTTTTTCCCCCGTGTCGGGGTCATCCCCCCATATCGCTCGCTCTACCCCTTTCGTTGCTGTGGTTATTGGTTTAAACAACTCTTCAGATCCCGCACAAAAATCCGTTTGTAAACTCTGTCTACCTTGTAGTTTATTCCTGACAGAATCGCGGATTGGTATAATTTTTTTAATCGCATCTAGTCGCTCACGAGTCAGTCTAGTTGTTAAAGCTTCGTTGACCATTATTGAAATCGTAAACAATTTTCCAACTAGAGTACGAAGAGATTTCAATCTAAATGCAGTGATTTTGTCACCCTAAAATAATTTTAGGTGGAGAAGTCTACCGGAAATCTCATGCAAAATCGATCATTTGACCCGACTGACACCAACAGTCATTTTTGGTCGTTTTTGTCGTTTTTTGGTCATTTTTTAGTCATCATTGCTTGATTTTAGTCAGTTTTTTGCCTTAAACATCATAAAAATAATTTTAGGTGGAAAAGTCTACGACAATTAACATGAAAAATCGACCATTTGACCTGACCGACACCACTTAAAATCAGACAAAAAAGCACCAAAATCAGACAAAAAAGCACCAAAATCAGACACAAGAAAGTATTTACTATGAAAATTTCAGTAATAAAAAAATATTTTACTATGAAATTTTACAACTTCCTTGTAGTAAATGCCAGTATATAATTTCACCGCTATTGTTGACTAAAACCGCTGTCCGAAAGGGGATTTTCGTTTTGTTCAATTAACAATCTTATATTTCTAATCTTCGAATTAACCTCTTGTTTCAATTCATAATCCCGGCCCAATTCTTTTCGTATTCCTTCCACGATAGTAAATAACGGGACAAACACACTTACATCACTACAGAATGCAAGAGAGTCCCGAATAGAATTCTGGATTCTTTCTACCAGCGCATACTTCTTTGGCAGCATATATTTGTTAGTAATAATACCGTATTCTATATCTTGAAAGTCGGACAAAATTTGGTCAGGATTTAAATTGTAGATAATTTAATCTCTTGGTTTTTCAATTTTGAAATTTCAGT
Source organism: Unio pictorum (assembly GCA_030141615.1). Taxonomy (NCBI): domain Eukaryota; kingdom Metazoa; phylum Mollusca; class Bivalvia; order Unionida; family Unionidae; genus Unio; species Unio pictorum. Next base: position 4,569,725 of record JARLTB010000034.1, on the reverse strand, counting down.
TATAATCCTATTCATATTTTCAGAATTCATATATGATAATGCATATTTCTAATAAAAAAAAGATTGGAGTCAATTTTGAAGGATTATATCATTTGCAGTTCTTGAAATTCATATCATAACAGTTCTTGGAATTCATATCATAACAGTTCTTGGAATTCATATAACATCAGTTCTTGGAATTCATATCATAATAGTTCTTGGAATTCATATCATAATAGTTCTTGGAATTCATATAACATCAGTTCTTGGAATTCATATCATAACAGTTCTTGGAATTCATATAACATCAGTTCTTGGAATTTATATCATAATAGTTCTTGGAATTCATATCACATCAGTTCTTGGAATTTATATTATAATAGTTCTTGGAATTTATATAACATCATTTCTTGGAATTCATATCATAACAGTTATTGGAATTCATATAACATCAGTTCTTGGAATTTATATCATAATAGTTCTTGGAATTCATATCACATCAGTTCTTGGAATTCATATCATAACAGTTCTTGGAATTCATATCATAACAGTTCTTGGAATTCATATCATAGCAGTTGTTGGAATTCATATCATAGCAGTTCTTGGAAGTCATATCATAACAGTTCTTGGAATTCATATCATAGCAGTTCTTGGAATTCATATCATAGCAGTTCTTGGAATTCATATCTAAACAGTTCTTGGAATTCATATCATAGCAGTTGTTGGAATTCATATCATAGCAGTTCTTGGAATTCATATCATATCAGTTCTTGGAATTCATATCATAACAGTTCTTGTAATTCATATCATAGCAGTTCTTGGAATTCATATCATAGCAGTTCTTGGAATTCATATCATAACAGTTCTTGGAATTCATATCATAGCAGTTCTTGGAATTCATATCATAGCAGTTCTTGGAATTCATATCTTAGCAGTTCTTGGAATTCATATAACAGCACCATATACCTTTCGTGTATGAAACAAAACCGAATACTTGAAAGAAAAAAAAAACAAACAAAATACAATTATTTGTAAAACACTACATATTTATTCGTTTTCTTACAAAATATCTTATATTTCTACTGAGAAATAATCGGAAAAACCCATTGAGATCGATAACTCTTTCATAGGCCGTAAATATACATAACGAGTTATCTCCCTTGGTGTTATATAGAATAATGCAAAACATGATTAGACATAAACGAACTGTATTTTTGTCCAGTCCTTTTGAAATCGCCGTCTTGGTTATATTCTCTGCTACTTTTCGTTCTGAGGGTTCACAAATATCAAAATATCTACCGGCTTCAGACATTGATTGGAATATTTTTTCTTCGTTAGTTTCTGTATTAATTGATTTTACAGGTCTCTTCCCAATTGATTTATAAGTACCAGTTCCTCCTCGTTTGGAATTCTCACTCTGTGTAACAGATTCTAGATTATCCAATTTGTTATTCTGAGGATTGGAATCAATGTGATTGATAACAAAACCATCCTCGATCAATCCATTAAACACCTCGAAGACGAATCTTTGACAGTAATATTTCTTCTTTTCAGCGCCAAACTTCAAATACCCCACACCATTGTCAAAACCAAGTGATTTCTTTAATCTACGGTGTCTGATAATACCATCACTGGATGCCTCAAAGTTTTCAATCACAGCGTGTGGTCGGAATTCTTGGTTCATTTATATACTATAATATTGTTTGTCTAATTCATTTTTTGGTTGAATTATTACATCATTTGGAAATCTTTCAATATAGTCTTGGGGTGTTCTTATTATTTTGTCAGAGGTAGAGTCATTGATGGAATTCTTAGCTCGTTTGTCATAGTAACGCTTTAAGTCTCTGTATTGCTTACCACCACAACCGAGACACAACTGTGATATTCCTCTCACCCCTACCCCACATCGTAAGCAGGGTAGCGGGCCATAACTCACCCCACGGACACTTTGCATATGATACCCACAGAACTCTTTTCTGCTTGATTTGTTACACGGGGTTACTAATTCAATCATAAGCCATTTGCAATGATTCATTATATAATAAATTCTCTATTTAAATACTTGTTTTAATTATAATATGAAGGAGTTCGAGAGATTATCGAAAATTAAAAATACTAAATTTAATCTCGATAGAGTCTCCGATAAACCAAAGAGTCTAATAGGTGATAGATCCATGATAAGTAAAATTCGTGATTGTTTTAATGAATTCAAGCGTGATGGAGCATCTCACTGTTGGTCAACATTTCGAATTGATGGTAGCGTTGATGCTACCATGAATGACGAAAACGCAGCAAAGATAATTTCACATCTTACGCGGAAAAGGTGTTTTTTTAGAATAAAATTAATTATTCGTTCAGACACTGGAGATTGGATTATCAGGGATAAATTTGAACCTATCTTGAAGGAACTGTGAGTCAAGATTCAAAACCAGGAATTCTGACTGGAATTGATAAACCATACTACGAGAGATCTTATCCTGTAACAGCAGTTGTTTATGGGATATATCCGTTAAATGATAAACCGAGTATTGAAAAGCTGAAAACCATGAAACTGTCATTGATGACTTCGTCATCGACTTCGTCAAGAATGAATTGTGTAGCAGAACGAATATTAGAACACTACACAAATGCGCTACGTGGAAACAAATTGACTGATCTAAGACGCAAAAAATAACCGAGTGGGGACTAACAGTGAAACAGCGTGGGGCAACAATTCAAAATGTGGCAGCTTTGGAACGAATACTAAAATTCCCAATATCAGTAGCGACGATAACAGGCGAGATATTATACGAACCGAAATAAAAATCGAGAGGAGCTCCAATTAAAATTATTGATCATAAAGTACACGCATGGACGTCTGCAGTAACAATATTCCCGCGAAATAGAACAATAAAATATATACCCGAGGAATTTTCCGCTCCAGAATTCTCTGAGAAAAAAATTGTTTAATCCTATTTACCAGTTAAGTAAAAACGATCCAGTGTCAGTGTGGTTACTTCACAGTGCTGAAAACCCCGAGGGTGGATTCGATCAGTTTGTAAGACCCAATGGAGAATTATACCGTACCGAAGCACTCCATGACAAGATGAAACAACTAGCTAGTAGTTTTTCGAAGAATTTCGACGATGAACAATTATTAACAAATTGCTTTACAATTCCGTTGGTAGCAGGTCATTTTGTGAGAAAGAGAAAGTCGTGGAAACCAACGCGAGCTGAATTTCTCACAGACATCAAAGCAAGCTGCATTGAATATAATCACGGCGGATTATGAAATACAAAATATAAACCCGAAACCATTATTTCGGTTGATATAGTCGCGTGTTGCCCAGGGAGTTTTCTCGGGTACGGAGAATGCGCTAAATACTTCAAGCGATTTGGACATCCATCCCATGAGATAGCCCGCGTTGCGATTAATGGACCACTACCCGATTTTGATTTAACCGGATTCGCTCGTGTGGTATCATTTGAATTGGCTAAAGGACTTCATCCGTGCTGTTATGTCTGGATTGGTAGACATATGTCTTAAAAACATTGGATGCCAATAGTGCTGTTACGGTATATGACCGATTGTAGCATGCCGATATCGCTGATTGTCAGTGAAGCGATTATATCCTATCGAGCTCAGACTGAAGTCTGGTTACCATCAAAACCTGATATAGATAGTATAATCAGCGAACAACGAAAACAATTTCCCGATCTCGACGAAGAATATATCATGAATTGGTCCAAACTGTTATATGAATTTAGAAACAAAGATGCAAAAGATCTCGGTAGAAGATTAATTGGTAAGTTCACTCAAGGTGGTAAATACGACAATACAATATATTCTTCACGGTTGATTATAGATGATGCTGAATACGATTTTGTAATCGCGGATGTAACATCTAAGGGCATATACGTGGATCGTAAAGACGCTTTCTTGTCCGATGGAACCAAATTAGGTACAATTGTTACTTACAGCGATGGACACAGTCTTCAGTATACACATTTGAGGGCATTTATGCTAGCTTATGCTTCCATCAATTTGTTTTCGATGATAAATAGATTTCCTGACACCGCAATTAGAGTCGTCACTGATTCATTTTACATAGACATGAAACAAAGCAACGCAGTAGCTGAATTCACTAATTGTGAGGAGAGTTGGGGATCATGGAGAATTAAGCGGGAAATACCGTGTGATTACTCCAAATCAGCACGTCAAATGTCAATAAATAAGGATGAAGATAATATTTAAACAGTAATTTTTTCCCTTTCTTTTTTTTCGATGATATATATATATATATATATATATATATATATATATATATATATGTATACAAAAATGCTAATAAAACATGAACTAGGAATAAATCCTTATCAAGTATTGTACAATGAAACAAATTAAGCTACTATCCGTGTCGTTACGAGCGCTTTCGGCGTCCTGAGCCTTCTTCAGGTAAGTAAGATGTTACGATTGAAGATAAATACTTGAAAAGCAATCAGTGTTCAGAACTATCTAATGCATCGCAGATATCTGATCCAATATGTAAATATAAAACAGTTTATTTAAACGGTTGTGGCGGGTCAGGAAGGACGACTCGCGCGATTGAGTTATTTCGTGGCAAATCAAACATGATTGTACTAACACCAACACACAGACTTGCCAGAGAGATGAAACAACGAGAGGTTAATGCTTTCACTTATCATAGCTTCTTTCGATGGAAAGGTGATGAATGGACTCCTGATCGAATGGGTGAGAAATCTGTCCCCGGCGTCATAATTTGAGATGAGATATGCACGGTGTCGTTAGATGTATTACAAAAGTTTCTCGAGTGGTTATTGCACGCGAACACAAAGGTCATCATGTGCGGCGATCACGTCCAACCACCTTCATTTGTCGGTTTATCTCCGCATGATTGGCTGAAGACTTTTGTAGACTGTTATGAAGAAATTAACACCGATCATAGAGCGATTGATGAACAATTACGCGAGTTCAAAAACCTAATCAGGTTACAAACTGATAGAATTCAATGTGAAATAGCATGCGAAATAATTTTGGAAACACCATTAAAAGATTTCTATGAAGCCTGGAGACCAAACGATTTGATAATCGCAAGTAGAAAAATAGTCAGAGACACACATCAGATGAAGTTATTTGAAACGCATAAAGAAAAATTTACAACGCTTCCAGTGCCGTTGTGTTATAGGCCTTCGGATACACGAAAACAAAATATTAAAGTCGATATTCCAGGCTTGACAGAAAAGCAGAATTTAGTGTTAAACGATATTTAGCTGGTTGATATCAGCGTCGTCAAAGATGCATTGCGTGCTGATAAATCCCCGTGGACGCTAGGATACGCACCGACGATACATTCTTCACAGGGATTAACTATATCAGATAACATTTGTTTGGATAGTGGATAATCACACTGAATTGTCGAATTTAGTTTATCTCGCAGTATCCAGAGTACGAAGAATAAATCAACTTCGAAGAGTTGTCCTGACAGAGTCAGGTGACGATAACGACACTACAATCAATGATATTGACAGCGTCAAGGACATAATCAGAAAAAAACTCGCTGGTTATAAACAACAGGATAAACAAAAATAATAGAGAATTTGAAATTAATACTGAATTAATAATTAAACTAAAACAACAACAGAATAATCACTGCGCAAGTTGAAATTGTATAATGCGTTGGTGCTGGTCGGATCCTCGACAATTTACCGTAGACAGAAAAGATAGCAGCGTAGGTCATACCAGCGATAATGTGATGCTGACTTGTCTTGAGTGCAACAGACGAAGAGGTGCTAGTTAAGACCACGTGGCGGTAATTGAGTATCATCGGGTATCACTTGTAGTTGTTGTCGAGTAAATCCTCGCTGAGGAGCAGTTGAATCCAGTCTATAGATTGCTGGTCTACCCATGGATCGTCTTATACCGGATATTGTATGCGCGGTGACACTGCAAATAGGATCAGTAGCTTTTTTTGTGCCACCTTCGAGCTCTTCTGGTTCGTATAAATACCTAACAGTGACATTACCGAGAATTGGTTCTTTTGAAAAATCTTTTTGCGGTTGTAAGGGTATATACTTCTTTTTAATAGCGTTGTTAGGTTTCATGTTGATTGTTCGAGGAATCTCGTTATTCAGCGCAGTAATTACACCTGGTAATCTCTTGACCCATTCACGAGATCGTTTATGTTGAATAAATTCCTTTGCGTATTGATATCCAAATAACCGCTCGGCAAGCGTCCGATTTAATCGTTCAACAATTGCCTGATCGCGATGTAGTGCAGTATGCCCTCGTCGTAACGCGGTATTATGATTCTTCATATTTGATAGAACCACACCCTGAAATTCCTTGCCAGGATCAAATTATAATAGATTTGACCAGCGCAGAGGACCCCTTCAATAAATCCTTTCAAACGCAGAGGCCACTTCAGTTGATGATTTCGTCGCCAGCGGTTCTGCTTGTTTGTGCCGACTCGCAACATCAACTATGGTTAGCGCGTATTTGTAACCACCATCATGCGGCAGAAATAGTATATCAGCTTGATGAACTTCATTATGAACAGTCACATCAAAATGCGAGAAGTTAATTTGTTTAGGCGGTGGTAGATAAATTTGCCATATCGCTTGTTTGGATAACCAATTAGCCGCAGTGGTATATTTCACCTTCGCGGCGCTAGCGACTTTACCAATTGCTGCTTTACCCCGCCAGTATCCTTTTGGAGAGTAATAAATAGATTCCATGTTGTTATTAATTACCGTCACCTAACATCAATTTACCTTTCATTGCCCATTTTACTAACCATGATGCCAATTTTTCTTTGAAGGATTTATCAGTGATAGAATTTAACGCGTGAATCAATTTCACATCTGCGATATGTCTGTGTTGCAAATTACTGCTTTTATAATCAACATCATGAGCATGACACGCCTTATCAATGGCGTGTATTGGATATTCACCCGGTCGGGGTTGGTTTTGATCATCAAGTCAGATATCGAGTCTGGTTCCGGGTCCACAATAACTATACCCTGGAAGGTGTTTCTCTTCTGATATTTCGCTCATGGTGTCCCTGGAAGTTTAGTTAGCTTGGCTGCAATATCACCTCCTCGTTTTTTTAAATCCCTTTGATTTACCAAGGGAAACAAATCTAAATTTCTTTGTACTGCATTGTACGCATTTACCAGAAAGTGCTGACCGGTTATTTTTAGTTGTAATCGTCGTCAAATCATCTGTGCCAGTACGCGCCTTACACTTCACACACAATATAGATCCATAATTTATATATAATAACATGAATGTAATTGATTATTCAGCTTCCCGACGACGGGAACCTATTAAACACCATGTGATGTTACCGAATTCAATTAGAATGATTATAATCGGACAATCTGGATGTGGCAAGACACAATTGTTACTTAATTTAATAACGAGATGGATGAAATGGGATATGTTGTATTTGGTAGCTCCAAGTCTAGACGATCAGCGATGTTACAATGTGTTAAAAGATTTTAACGACAGCGCTGTAGAAGAATCCGGCGAGGATGTTATTGATTTTATAACCGATATCGATGAAGCACCGAGCATTGCTGATATCGATGGAGATATTAACAATTTAGTCGTATACGACGATATCATGTTAGACAATCAAAAGAATCCCGCTAAGATATTTTCCAGAGGTAGGCATAAAAGCACTGATGTGATATATGTCACTCAACGGTACACTCAAATACCAAAAGTAATCAGAGATAACTGCAATATTCTTGCCGTATTCAACGGTGTTGATACACATACTCCTAGAAATATTTGGCAAACTTGGTGCGACGGTAATATGGATTATAATCTCTTTAGAAATTTGTTTAGTCATGCTCAGTCAACCTCGCATGGATTTGTAACGATAAATTTACACGACCCGAAATCAAGATATCGTATCGGACTTGATAAAATATTCGGTTAACCCATAGCAGCAGAGGGGATGAATTCCAACTACCACGGCGTCGACGAGCAAGCGTTGGTTTGCCTCGTCGACGCTTTTCTTTACGATTTCGAGGAAGCCTCAGTTTGCCGATTCGACCCTTCTATTAAATATTTACTAGGAACCCTTAGTTTGTCGATTCGACCTTTCTATAAAATATTAACGAGAAGGAAGTCTAGAAAAATACCTAGGGGTTGGTCTGTTCACCCACTCTGCTGCTTATATTAAGGTGCACTTGTCCGCAGACAACTTAGAATTGCAATAAAAATAGTTTCCAGATGTACAAACGCAGATGAACGGTTATATCAATTTTAACAAATGGTCAATCCTTGTGCCCATATATTCCTTTTTTCCCAGTCTCTTCCACAATTCATCTGCTTTCTTCTTATTTTGCCTACGTTTTCAATCAGCTTTCTTTTGATGATACTTATACAAGAAATACACGTTTTACATTTATTGTGACGATTTATGCTGATTTATCATATCCATCTCATTGTTACTTGAATAATAAATACAAATGTAAAGACTTTAGATATAATTCTGACGAATGCTCAATGAATTGTTTCAAACATGATTCAATATCATCATTTTTATAAACTTATACATGTTGTTTGTTTGGGGATTAGACCTACGTCAAGGTTCAACAATTACAAAATCAGCGAAATGTTAACAAAAGCTAATTACCGGTCTGGTGTTCTACTGATTAGAGCGTCCGCCGCGGAAGCGGGAGGTCGTGGGTTCGATGCCCGGTCGAGTCATACCAAAGACTTACAAAAATGATACTAACAGCTGCCTCGCTTGACGCTCAGCATTAAGAGGTTAGTGTTAGGACTTGCCGGCCTGGTGTCAGGATAATGTGACTGGGTGAGAAATCATGATACATGTCTGCGGCATGATACCCCAGTGTTAGACATCACTATAAACTGCTTCACTGCAGACATCGTAGCGATATGACTAAAAATTGTTGAAGCTACGTTACAAATTCCAATCAAACAAACAAGCAAACAAAAGCTAATGATGCGAAACACACTAAGATCATAAACATGCTAATTATTTTGTTTCTAGATCTTCACGCCCTGATTTCACTTACCTGGACCAATAGGAACAACTGATGATTTTAGATGGTGAAGGACAGGATGGATTTGATTGGCTGTCTCCATCAACGTTGAAGAGCACCACGTGATCAGGGTTGCCAAAGCGGCAAGTTACTTTAGACTATCACAGGCCAAAAAAATAAACATGAATTATTTGAAATAGTTGGTCTGCTAATCTATTTCAATATGAAACATTGAACTTAACGATACAATTAAAGTACGTTTATGTAAAGTGTCCAGCTATATTGGATTAGTAGTAATAGTAATATTAGTTTAAAGTATTGGATCTGTAACTTTCAAATTATGATGGCTGAGACATTAGATGAATGATTATAAATATTTACCAGATGGCAGGGATGTCTTGATATGTAATTTTACTGGCTATAAATCTTATGAACTGCACTTTTCTTAGAATTTCAATTAAACTAACCCAAACAATAAGCAGACAGCTTAAAATGGTGGTATGCAGTAGAAACAAAAATGCAATTGGTCCGGTTCTTTACAAGCCTCTGCAGTTTTGCAATCAATTTATAGCGAACAGTAAGATGTCTTGGCATAGAAACGATCTTTGTTGGTGTGTTGCTTTAGAGGCACATACGACGCATCGTTAACTATTCAAGATCATTATGTTGAAGACACGGTCTTGACACGAGATGTATACAGGCTTGAAGCACTGCTTACTGCAACGTTAAATTATTTTCGTTTTAAAGTGAGGTTCAACAGTCAAAATTTTTGCCTTGATATTTATTGTGTGGTCAAACTTAGATACTCACATGACTCGTTGACGTCACACATCGATCAGCGGTAAACTTTGATCCGATGCAATGACTTTCCGCGCACGCGCATGATTCTGGCTGAAATCCCACTGGACATGTTGCACCGTCGCTCACAATTAGTTCTGCAAATTTGAAATACTGCACGTAGTTTCAAACATCTCATCATTTTTGTCGGGGTGGGGGTAAAGACGTTTTGTGTGAATCTCAGCCTTATCATTTCGTTTTAGATTCCAAGGTTTTGTATCAATAGCTAACCTTCAAAGTATTTTTCATAATCATCATGCGCAAAATGCTCCCAAAGCTTACTTATTGTATCATTCTTTTTTAGCTTAAATATTTAGTGACTGTAGATTAGTTGATTCTTTGACGTATTTGACATCGCGTAATATGTAAAAAAATTAAGTACTTCAATTCTTAAAAAAAGTAATATTTAAAATTATTCAAAGTTTAATTGTTGATCCATTGAGTTTACTTTAAGCGAAGTGATTCTGGTAAATAATAGCGTGCCTACCGTTTAGATTTTCGCAAAGTTTGCCATTGTATCCATTATAACACTGGCACGTGAAATCAGCTGCTGTTGTGGCGATACATTTTCCCTCATTTTGACACGGATTACTGAAACAGTCAAGCACTAAATCTTGTATCATTCATGCTATTGTTGCCAAGGAATGTTATAGTCAAAACAAATATACAAAAACTACATGGTGAAACAAACACATATTTCTCTTCAGTGTTAAACGTAGTTTTATACATGGTGTATAGACAATATATTCCATTTCTTTATTTTATTTTACTTATGACCGAAATCTTTTCAAAATTACTAACAATACTTATAGGTTCTCTTAACACAGTCTATATATGTTGGACGCTTTTTACATGGAGGTAGCTACCACTCTATGTTGGACGCCGTTTACATGGAGGGGGCTACCAGTCTATGTAAGTTGGACACCGTTCACATGGAGGGGTCAACCAGTCTATGTATGTTGGACGTCGTTCACATGGAGGGGTCTATAACAGTCTATGTATGTTGGACACCGTTCACATGGAGGGGTCTACCAGTGGGCACTTCTTGACCATCGCGCTTCTTTGCTGATAGCTACTTTTGAAATTTGGAGAAACGTTTAAATCTGTTGAGGTGCCACAAGGTAGTGCTATAGTAACCCTGTCGCATTACATATATATACGATATATGTTGTTTTAGTTTTGACCATCTATGAGGAAATGCAACCAAGATGTGATATTTTGAAACATATTATTTAAATCTGAATTATCACTGTTCAAACAGGACATGTATATAAAAAGAAATAAATAAAAACTATCCTAAACTAATTCACACTAGCATGAAATAAATAAACACTATCCTAAACTAATTCACACTAGCAAGAAATAAATAAAAACTATCCTAAACTAATTCAAACTAGCATGCAGGTGCTCTATGTTAGACACAAACGACAGTTGTCACATATTTCATGCATGATTATCTTTCTGATTTATGTCTAATTATTCCAGCAAACAGAACCAAGTTTTGCGACAAGACAATTAGCGTCGACACATGTCAACATGAATATGCTGACCACCGTCTTACCTTGCCCACACGACACCTGACAGTCATGTAATGGGAGATAACCGTTAATGACTAATTATTATCTTGTATCTCACAAGAATTGTTAAGGTTGAAATCAAACATACAGAACTGCAATTATTGCTAACTTAATATGTCAAAATTTAAATACTTTCCCTATTACTTTGCAGAAGGTATAATTTTGTATTGAGTATTTTTGTTTTCTGTGTGTTTATCTTGGATAATGTATCGTTTTCACTTTATAAACACGAACAACCAGGTTAAGCATATCAATTTGTAGTCAAATTATTGATAAATTTATTCAAAGCTGGACATTTTCTCATGTGAAAAAGGAGGGAGATTTTTTGGCATCGTTGGTTCAAATCCTGGGTAGCTTTTATGAACATTGTTTTCCTTAACTCATAAAACCACACGACCAGCCAGCACACAAGATCAACACGAAACAACTAATGCAAAACAGAAAATAAACTCTGCAATTTTTTGGGAAAATACAATAATGGAATCAAAATCAAATCTGGTGTTAACTAGTTGTTGTTATAATAATATAATTAATAATAATAATAATAATAATAATAATAATAATAATAATAATAATCATACCAATACTACTACTACTACTAATAATAATAATCATAACAATAATAATAATAATAATAATAATAATAATCATAATAATAATATTAATAATAATAACACTAATAATAAATAATAATAATAATCATAACAATACTACTATTACTACTACTACTAATAATAATCAAACAAAATAATAATAATAATAATAATAATAATAATAATAATAATAATAATAATAACAATACTACTATTACTACAACTACTAATCATAAGAATACTACTACTAATACTACTACTACTAATAATAATAATAACAATAACAATAACAATAACAATACTAATTATAATAATCATAACAACAATAATAACACTAATAATCTTAATAATAATAATAATAATAATGCTACTACTACTACTAATAATAATATTAATCCTAACAATAATAATAATAATAATAATAATAAAAGTAATAATAATAATAACAATGATAATACTACTACAATTAATAATAATAATCATAACAACAATAATAACACTAATTATACTAATATCACTGTAACAGAATTGTTACCGAGAGGAGGGTGGATTAAATGAACAATACAAACACAATTTGTGAAAGAAAATATAAATTTATGTAATAAATTATAAATGAAAAAATACAGATGTAACAACACAATAATTCATGCACTCAACCCACAATTACACTCACAACCATTCACAATACATGAACAAATTAAATATTAATACAAAAGGAATCTCAGATGTAAAGGGATCTCTTGGATTATACACAGATCCAAGAATCCTTTACGAAAGTTAAATAAATGCAAGTATGATTTACGAAAAAAAATAAACACAAACGACAAACTATCTATCGCACGATGGATTGCGATAACTAGCACGATCATATACTTGTATTCAATAAAGTTGCTGGCTTTTATTGATATCTATGTGATCACTTGAAATATTATTGCGATCTGACATAAGCATGCAAATACAACAATGTATTAAATTATATTACAATTTCAATACACCTATGTGTCTCCCCTGTATAACCGCACGATTCAGCAACAGTTGAATCGTCTCCCAGTTTCCCCGAGAACCGAGGGTTGACCAATACTATTATCGGACGTTACCCTTCACGGATCCACCACAGTTATACGTTCAGACAGCATACAACATCTACCCGAACCAACGGTTCCTCACTCCCCTAGATGTCGACCCGGACGTTTTACAACTCTAAGACAGCTCCGACACTCGGACTTCTAGCTTTCCGGATATTTACACGTTACACAGATGTTGACGAACAGACAGTTCGACACACAGACAGATACTTCAATTCCGTTTGCACAAATTAACGGCACAAGCACATTCAGATATTTATACAGAGATGTTCCAGAACAAACAATAGATGTCCCACAACAAATCAGACGATATCAAAGACGTTTATCAAAAGATGGTATCAGATGTGTTAACAGCTACGGTATCAACGATGTTATTAGCAGCTACGGTATCAACGATGTTATTAGCAGCTACGGTATCAGAAACATTGTAACAACTACGTTAGCAGCTACGGTATCAGAGACGGTATCAACGATGTTATTAGATGCGCTATCAGTGATGTACTTCTACGGTATCAACGACGGAATCAGCTATAATAAACAAAACCAGACTAATAATAGTTGTCTCAAAATTAATCTAAGCCGTAGATTACGATATTGCATTTAAAGTCTAAAAGTGACTAGTAATTCCAAATATTCCACGTTTAATTGCAATAAAAGCATCATTATACGAAATGATAATCTGAATAAAATTCACAATAAAACGAAATGTAAATTTAACACTCACCCCTTTGGCTGGAGATTGCAAGACGAGGTTATCTATCCTTCGATTAGATATTTTGGTTCCCGTAAATAATTATGAGAAATACTTCGCCTTATATACTCTCAATAGGTGAACATAAATCACATCGAGCTTGCCGTGCACCACGTAAAACGAGTATTTCGGATTTCATGTAAATTACAAATTGGCACATGCAAATCGTTACACGCCACTTAATCACCCCAGGTAATGCGTGTACGACGAAATCAAGAAAATGGTGAGTTTCGTTTGCAATTCAAGAAAAGCAAAAATCAGTTCAATTTTCGCCTAATTCTGTGACAATACCTCCCCCCTAAGAATAAAAATGTACACATTTTTAAAACTAACACAGAATAGAAGAAAAATAACTACTGATGATATCTTACAACATTTACACTGGTTATACTACAAACTGGATTTTATTACTGGGCAAATTCATACAAATTTCCCATCATGCCCTACTCAAGTAGTCTGCACCTACATTTTCAACTTCCCTTATTGACATTGTCGCTCTGTCTCTTGATGTATAACTTGAGCATATTCGCATGGAATGTCTTTACATTACCGTCCATGTCAATTTTATAGTCCATGTCACCTTTTACTTCTTTAACTACATATGGACCTTTCCACTGGACTAATAACTTATTCGAACTCGTTGGAAGAAGCAATAGCACCTGATCTCCCACAAGAAATTTCCTATTACGCGCTCTGCGGTTGTAATACTTGGCATATCTGCGCCCCGATTTAATCAATTCGTCACGTGCCATCTGGCATGTACTCTCAAGTTTATTTCTTAGATCTAACACGTACTGGTAAGTCGTTTTTATTTCCTCGTTCGCGACATCACCAGTCCATAGTTCGCGTAGTATCCGCATCGGGCCTCGAACTGTCCTACCGTACAACAGTTCGAAGGGTGAAAACCCTAAACTTTCCTGCGGTACTTCACGGTACGCGAACAGAACAGCGTTTAAATAACGGTCCCAGTCTTGCGGACGTTCCGCGCACATCTTTCTCAGCATGCTTTTCAGGGTACCATTAAACTTCTCTACCAGTCCATTGCACATCGGATGGTATGGGGTAGTGTTTAGCTGTTTGATGGATAACAGTCTACTTATTTCACCCATGAGGTCAGAGGTGAATTGGGCACCACAATCAGTGAGGATTTCCTCTGGCACCCCTACCCTACTGAAGATATCAACTAATGCTTCAGCTACCCTTTCCGTTTCAATAGTTGGTAACGCTACGGCTTCGGGGTATCTGGTTGCGTAGTCAACCAGAGTAAGTATGTACCGATTCTTTCTTTCGGTAACCGGGTGTATTGGTCCTACAATATCTACTGCCACTCTTTTAAATGGTGTATCTATTAATGGCATCTGTCCCAAGGGCACCCTTGTGACCCTTCCCTTACAGACGCTTTTCTGACATACGTCGCACGACCTACAGAACCGTGTGACATCGCCATTAACACCGGGCCAGTAGAATTCAGCGACTACCCTGCTAGTGGTCTTAGCCTTACCTAGGTGTCCTGCCATGCTTGACTCATGCGCCACCCTAAGTACTTGAGATCTATATCTCTGGGGTACGACCACTTGCCAATACTTCTTACCCTCCCGAGCGCTAAACTCCCTATGAATTAATCCGTTCTTGCGTACGAATCTCGAGCTACCCCCACGCTTGCAATGTTTAATCGCGCCGGACGTGATTTTCTCAACAATTGTTCTGATGGATTCATCATATTCTTGCTCTTGTTTGAAATCATCACGCGAAATTCCGGAGATCGATTCAGGGACTATTAATTTATGAAACGCGGTTTTCTCTCGCCGTGTTTGCGCTCGCGTTTCGACTGCCTGGGCCAAAGGTATTTTAAAATCGGCCATGGTTGGAAGACGGGAACCTTCAACATTACCGATCGTCAGATCGTAAATAGGATTGTCCATACAAAGGGCATCAACAGTTCCCGTTAAGAAAGGTGTTTTTACTGTGATCCTTGCTACGGGAATGCGACCCATCGTCTGATCAAGTAACATACATGGGGATTCCCACCCGAGCATTTGGTTATCCTGCACGAGACTACGTTTGATCACTACGCCCGTACAACCAGTGTCACGCAATACCACGACTTCTCGACCGTTGACAAACCCTCTCGCGGTTGGTACACGCGCTTCAGGAAATAAACACGTGCCAAGCGAATGAATACAAGGTTCTACCTGTACGATGTTATCAGTTATACCTTTACTTTGTATAGCCACTGCTACCTTATGTATAAGTGCCTTTCTTTTAGGACAGTCTTTTTGAACATGACCCAATGCATTACACAAGAAACACCGCACACGCTGAAAAACTGGATTCCCAACTGACCTTTTTACCTCAGCTGATTTTACAGGCTCCCTAGGCATAGGTCTTACAGACTGGTTTCCAGACTTAAAATCTTTTAAAACCACGTTCTGGGTTCCCCCATGAGCTTCGGCAAATAAATCGGCTTGCTTAGCCATATCTTTTACGTTCGTGAAGACTTTCTCCTTCAGAAATTGATCTAATTCTCGCCCAACTGTATTAAATAATTGATCTCTGAGCAAGAAATCAGTCAACACTTCAAACGTTTTCACCGCTTTGCCGCATTCAATCCACCGCTCAAAATAGTTCGCAATTCTGACGGTGAACTGACCAAAGGTTTCTCCCTTATCGGGCTTGCTATACCTGAACTTTTTTCGAAAACCTTGTTCAGTGAGCTCGTACCTTTTGAGAAGTGCTTCCTTTAGGACGTCGTACTTAAACACATCGTCCCTAGGAAGTCGCGAGTATACATCCAGTGCTTTACCTTTTAATAAAGCACTCAGATGCAGCGCCCAGTCATTTTGACTCCACTTCTGGTTTTCGGCATACCGCTCAAATCGATGAAGATAACTATCCATGTTATCTTTTTCATCGTCAAAGGGAGGTAATTTGGGGCCCCTTAATTTGCTAAAGGCAGAATCGTGTTCTCTTCCAGATGTCGCTAATTCCACCTTACGCTCATGATCCCGTTGCTTTGCTGATTCTTCCAACTCGAACATTTCTAGTTTTGCTAGTTTTTCTAACTCTATTCGCCTTCCCTCCGCTTCCCTTTCCCATTCTATCCTGTCTTTTTCGGCCTGCTTCTCTAATTCTATCTTTTCCCTTTCAAAGGCCCATTTCCTTTCATCGGATTCCCTTTCTAATTCCCGTTTCCTTTCTTCGGATTCCCTTTCTAATTCCCGTTTCCTTTCTTCGGATTCCCTTTCTAATGCCCGTTTCCTTTCTTCGGCCTCCCCCTTTTCCTTTTCTAATTCCCTATGTAATTCCCTTTTCCTTTCTTCGGCCTCCCCCTTTTCCTTTTCTAATTCCCTTTCTAATTCCCTTGCTCTTACCCTTTCTTCCTTTTCTATTTCCCTTGCCCTTGCCCTTTCTTCCCTTTCCCGGGCTTGTTCTTCTTGAATGAATTTCCTTAGACTTTCACCTTCATACCCAAATTCTTTGCCTAAGGCAACCAAGTCCTTAAGGGATGACATGACAAATGTAATATGAATATGGATATATAACCAAACCAATACTTTAAACACGTTTATACTGGACACACGGACCTAGGTAAACTAAACAAAAATAAACTCCAACTAGAGTATTATCTTAACAGAAGGTCACGCTCAAATATAAACATTAAATGTATACCTTCACAAAAATGATTGACAGTTCACTTAATCCAACGATCCCACTTCTGACACCATTGTAACAGAATTGTTACCGAGAGGAGGGTGGATTAAATGAACAATACAAACACAATTTGTGAAAGAAAATATAAATTTATGTAATAAATTATAAATGAAAAAATACAGATGTAACAACACAATAATTCATGCACTCAACCCACAATTACACTCACAACCATTCACAATACATGAACAAATTAAATATTAATACAAAAGGAATCTCAGATGTAAAGGGATCTCTTGGATTATACACAGATCCAAGAATCCTTTACGAAAGTTAAATAAATGCAAGTATGATTTACGAAAAAAAATAAACACAAACGACAAACTATCTATCGCACGATGGATTGCGATAACTAGCACGATCATATACTTGTATTCAATCAAGTTGCTAGCTTTTATTGATATCTATGTGATCACTTGAAATATTATTGCGATCTGACATAAGCATGCAAATACAACAATGTATTAAATTATATTACAATTTCAATACACCTATGTGTCTCCCCTGTATAACCGCACGATTCAGCAACAGTTGAATCGTCTCCCAGTTTCCCCGAGAACCGAGGGTTGACCAATACTATTATCGGACGTTACCCTTCACGGATCCACCACAGTTATACGTTCAGACAGCATACAACATCTACCCGAACCAACGGTTCCTCACTCCCCTAGATGTCGACCCGGACGTTTTACAACTCTAAGACAGCTCCGACACTCGGACTTCTAGCTTTCCGGATATTTACACGTTACACAGATATTGACGAACAGACAGTTCGACACACAGACAGATACTTCAATTCCGTTTGCACAAATTAACGGCACAAGCACATTCAGATATTTATACAGAGATGTTCCAGAACAAACAATAGATGTCCCACAACAAATCAGACGATATCAAAGACGTTTATCAAAAGATGGTATCAGATGTGTTAACAGCTACGGTATCAACGATGTTATTAGCAGCTACGGTATCAACGATGTTATTAGCAGCTACGGTATCAGAAACATTGTAACAACTACGTTAGCAGCTACGGTATCAGAGACGGTATCAACGATGTTATTAGATGCGCTATCAGTGATGTACTTCTACGGTATCAACGACGGAATCAGCTATAATAAACAAAACCAGACTAATAATAGTTGTCTCAAAAATAATCTAAGCCGTAGATTACGATATTGCATTTAAAGTCTAAAAGTGACTAGTAATTCCAAATATTCCACGTTTAATTGCAATAAAAGCATCATTATAAGAAATGATAATCTGAATAAAATTCACAATAAAACGAAATGTAAATTTAACACTCACCCCTTTGGCTGGAGATTGCAAGACGAGGTTATCTATCCTTCGATTAGATATTTTGGTTCCCGTAAATAATTATGAGAAATACTTCGCCTTATATACTCTCAATAGGTGAACATAAATCACATCGAGCTTGCCGTGCACCACGTAAAACGAGAATTTCGGATTTCATGTAAATTACAAATTGGCACATGCAAATCGTTACACGCCACTTAATCACCCCAGGTAATGCGTGTACGACGAAATCAAGAAAATGGTGAGTTTCGTTTGCAATTCAAGAAAAGCAAAAATCAGTTCAATTTTCGCCTAATTCTGTGACAATCACTATTACTACTACTACTACTACTAACAGTAATAATCATAACAATACAACTACTACTACTACTACTACTACTACTAATAATAATAATAATAACAATAATATTACTACTACTACTACTACTTCTACTACTACTACTAATAATAATCATCATAACAATAATAATAATAATAATAATAATAATAATAATAATAATAACAACAATAATAATAATAATAATAATAATATTAATAATAACACTAATAATAATCATACCAATACTACTACTACTACTACTACTACTACTACTACTACTACTACTACTACTACTACTAATAATAATAATAATAATTATCATCATCATCATCATCATAACAACAACAATAATAATCATAATAATAATAACACTAATACTAATCATAACAACAACAATAGTAATAATAATAATAATAATAATAATAATAATAATAATAATAATAATAATAATAATAATAATAATAATAATAAAAATAATAATCATAGCAATAATACTAATGTCTTACCCGACAAGACAAGGCTGTAAGGAGTCTACATCTAAACGTAAAACTGGATTATTTGGTTAACGTTTTAGGGCTGGAAAACAGAAACCTGGGTACCCACCACAATGACCTTCCACAACCTGGACTGGCTCTGAAAATACGTAGAACAAATCTAACGTTCGTTTTTTTTTTTAGACAAATGAATAAACGTGAAGAGAAAGCTGAAATGACGAGTACTGCGTCTCCATCCAAATGTAGCACCTATCTACTGATCTCATTCCCTGACACATATTGACATTTCATTAAAAATTTTCTTTTCATTTTTTAAAGTTTGTTAAAAAAGTGTAATGTTTCAGAAATATTGATTAAGACGTTATACAGAAAGATATAATTAATATCAAAGGTTCATCTGTACTTACAAAGTACAAAATTTCATTAAAAAGGGCAATGCAAGTTATACGAGTAATGATGGCAATGATGATATGGACATCGACAAAGAGAATAATAATAATAATAATAATAATAATAATAATAATAATATTATTATTATTATTATTATTGTTATTATTATTATTATTATTATTATTATTATTATTATTATGATTATTATTATTATTATTATTATTATTATTATTATTATTATTAATCCATGTGATATCTTGTAGTCGGAAAACGGAAACGACTCGCGGAGACTTATTTTCAACTCATACCCGTAGAGTAAATACTGATTATCCAGGATCCTCCACAAAACAACTTCGCGTCCCCGGCACAAGGCATTCGGCATTCCGACTCCGGTTTGGTTCCGTACAGGTCATGGTTATTTCCACAATGACACTCATATTCGAACTGCAATTTATTATATAAGTAGAATCAAATTCATATTATTACGTTGTAAAAAATATTTATTATTTAATAAACATTCCTTTAAATCAAACCCTTGTATAATTACTATTCAATCTCGTTCATAAAGAAATGAATACGACTTGATGAAACATGTCGATAATTTAATATCGCAAAAGAAACATTAAAAAAAAAAACAACAATATTGCACAAATTGCATCAGGTTGAACATTATTCAAATGAAAATGTTCATACACAATAAAAGAAAGCAAAAAGCGTATAATATCCTAATTGCTGAATTTTCGGTGAGTGTGCTGCAGGTTTGTTGTAAATAGGCGGAATCGTTAATTCCTAATTTTATTTAATAATAATAATAATAATAATAATAATAATAATAATAATAATAATAATAATAATAATAATAATAATGATAATAATGAGGACTTTGTATATCACCTAATCTTTAGAAGCTCTAAGCGCTCTAAAACATCTAATATGATATGATTACAAAAACATACAAAAAACACAAAAATCCCCATAAAATCAGAAAACAAAAAATGCTGACAATATTTAAGGTAAGAATCATTATTATGTCCTTAAGGTTGTTCTTGCAGCCGAAACAGACGAAAGATAACAGTGATTACTGTGTCTTTGTGTTTAATTTCAATGGGTAATTCGTTCCACATTTCTGGGCAATGGTACGCAAAAGATCGTTGTCAATATGACTTCATTTTCATAGTGGGAATAATGAGTATACGATTGTCAGAAGAGGGGCGTAAGTATCTTGCTGGTGTGTACACGAGGGTGAGGCCAGATAGGTATGTTGGACTGGAGTCCGTCAGTGAAAAGTGACACAGACAACACATTTTGTGTTTGATTCTAAATCGAATGGATAGCCAGTGTAGGGTGCAGAGCAGCGGGAAGGTGTGCTCTGATCGTGGTACTCTAAAGATTACCCGAGCAACTGTGTTCTGAACTTTTTGAGTTTCCTGAGTAGATATTGAGACAAACCATACGTAATTAGGTTACTGTAGTCCAGTCATGAAAGTACTAATGAACACACAAATGTTTTAGTGGCATCCTCTGAAATATATTTGTGAATGGAGCTGATGCGTCTCAGCTCAAGATATGCAGCCTTGCATATGTTCATGACATGTTGGTGCAATATGAGACTACTGTCTAACGCGATTTGGGAGAATAGAACAATTCATTCCATGGTAATGAAGAGTTTACTAAAAGTGTGATTGTTAGTAACATATACTACCATATATAATTAAAAGATTTTTTTATGCCGTGCAATTGTGATATATATTAGAAGCCTTGAACTGTTAATTAACACACCAATTAGCAGCAACATACATGGAAGACAAATTGTTTAGTCGTTTTGTTACAAACATTTTTTATACATCAGAAGTACAATTTCGTATAATAGGTCTTGTCCGCAACCCAAAGTTCGAGAATAATCATCAACTATTAATTAGGTATTTTCATGCCGTCTTGATCTCTTTCTGTCCAAACAGCCATGATAAATGTTGACTGATAGACAGTCTATACAGAAACGTTACTGTAAGTATGTTGTAGCTTATCATTTTTACTGCCGATTGTTTTTTAGTTTAGCTGTAATAATCACAAATAACAACACTTGTAGATATAGACAACTAGATTTACTTTTGTATATTGTGGACCGTGGTAGTCGATGTAATTTGAGAAAGATACTATCACAAGGACATACCAAATTAACTAGGTTAATGTGATTGTAGGAGTGTCTCTCTTGGAAACAATTGGGTCACTGCGTCTATAATGGGGCAGAGATCTTCTTTCAACATTAGTCTGATAGACGATATTAATCGATTAGCAAATCTCAAGCCATCACCTATGCAAGATAACCTCCTGATGCAATTTGTCCAGGAATGTTCAGCAAAAGAAACTTCTCATCATCACAGAAACAAAACCTCAGCAGTCATCGTGTTTATGTTATTCAGATTGAAGTATCAATCCTTTTAAGACATATTGTCATGACAATACTGGACTGCAAAATGATTAACACATACATATTAATTACCGCTTGTCGTAAATATGCAATTCTTACATCGGATTTTATAGGAGTCTCACATAAAGATGGTTAAAAAAACAAGAACGAGATAAATAAGCGTTCTCGTTGATGGATTTCTAGCGAAGCCTCAATTTCGGCAACAGTGCAACTAAGATAATGCAATGTATCCAGAAGTCTGGTAAATCACGTCGTCATATCATGAAACAATAAGAAAAAATCAAACATATGGAACTCACGTATATTATACATCTGTTTTACGTGTGGTTCCAGCTGCGATAAGAATTTGTTTTCATTCTCAAACCGTTAGAATCAGAATCGCCAAAGTATCGACCTACATCAATAACTGACAATGAAAAACAATTCAACTAGACAGCCAAATATCTGACAGCTGGACATCCAAATAACGGACAGCTGGACAGCCGAATAACGGGCAGTTGGACAGCCAGATCTCGGACAGCTGTACAGCCAAATATCAGAAGATAATAAGGAAGTCAAGTTTCCCAACAGTTCTCAAGCTAACAAACGATTCAAACTGAAAAAAATATTTGGATAACAAACTTAAAAAAGGTGTCTGTGCAAAGAACATTTACAATTTTAATGGACATTTAAATGTATCAGTAGGACATCATCCTTGTATATGTATATGCCACATAAACAAAAATCACTAGAAAAACACTTCCTATTATGGGCATCAACGTGAACCAATCACAGAGAAAACCCTACTAAAATAAAAAAGAAGTAATTTTGATAGGAACATACACGCTACAAGCAATCTGCACACATTCAAGCAGTCTCAGGTCCTAATATAGTAACGTATATGCAAAGAAGCAACGTAAAAAAAATTATAACTGGATGGATAGGTCTGAGTATAATCCCAAAGAGACACAACTTGCCTACCTACACAACCCTATGTAAATACAGATCTATTAGCTTCTTCACTAGCAATACGGAGGACAAATATCAACAAAACAAATCTATAAGCGTCTTCTCCAGCAATACGGAGGACAAAAATCAACAAAGCAGATGCCCTTTGGATCCAACCATAACAGGATTACTTCAGATGGTTGACAACACAATGTCAGTAGCCTTTGTCACTGAGAAGACAACGTTAATCTGACTTTTGAACGAAATACCTTGAGTACCACAAAATAAACGGATTCTTTCAATATATATATGCCGTTAACACAATGCAAAGATAGATAAACATTCTCCTAGTTGAATGTGCTAATAATTATTTGTACTTGAATGCTGATGTTGCTAAATGATTTTGATTCTACTGTCCTACATAGTTGTATATAAATTGGTTTGTTATCTTTTTATTAATATCTGGTTGTGGCTTTTAAATTTTCAATCCATCTGACCAGGCATGATCAATCGCTGATATCCGCCTGATACGTATACATAAATTAAATATTAGCTAAAATATAGACTAATTCTGTCAAACTGGTAAATATACAAGGTTGAAGGATAGAAATGGGTGAAAAGTAGAGCGATACAGCATTAAAAATGTATCTATAATGAGATAAAGTGTGGATTTATAGTGATTCACATTACATGTAGAAGCTTCCGAAGCTGATATTGGTGAGGAATAAAGTCAGATATTAAGAACAGTATATGTTATTTCAGCTAAGGAACAGGTTTAATGTTCTCTCCTAATAAGTCCAATGAATTTATTGCTTTTCTAGTACTGACCTGAACACCTGCAAATCGAAAACCGAGCTGCCTACAGTGGTCCATGCAAACACGAGGCGTCATCGACACTTTATCGTCTACGCGTCCTGCGGGAAGAATACGTCTATCTCTGTCTTCAAAACATCCTATGTAAGCTACCAAGAAAAGAAATATTATGCAAAAATTATCAATTGTGTTGTTTCTCCTTTGACAACGTTCCCTAATCATACTATGTTAGGAGAATAAGTTATAGGAGGAGGGGATGCTAAGTATCTGGGTTGTTACCTTGCTAGGAAATAATGGTTGTCCCCCATGCGAACGATAACTCGTTCTCCTAACCACATAAGTAACACAGTTTTAGGTCACTTGACCTGTGAACCTAACATACGGTAAATCAGTCCATTATTATTATCCTCGTACCTACTGTTACGTGCTTAGGCTCGAATAAGCAGCAACACAGAAAGAGTGAAAACTAAGAAAATATAAATAAACTTACGGTTTTAGAGAATCAAATCCAACATTAATCCAATATAGAATTCACAAAAATAATCCACTAATGAAATTGCAAGAGTCCTGATAAATAAATGTTCTAATAGTTCCAGGTTCGAATCTTGACAATGTAATCCAAAATGGCTGACGATGTCACGTGATTTAGTCAGTTCTTGTTTTAACAATAATCCAAATGAAAAATCTATGAGCACATGTTCTTTTCCAGATAAATAAAATAATTCCTCTTGCTACAACGAACTGACACAATTTCCAGTACAAGGTAATAAAAAATATAACTCAAACAGAAGACGCAACTTAATATTATAAAAAGCCAAACATCTACTGAATTGTTCTATCCCAAACAATAATTTAAATACCTGTTTTTAAGTAAACAAGGGATCACGTGATTTTCTGGAAGTTCATAGAAGGTCATAGAACAAACGTACGATCATTTAAACACATACACAAAGAAAGGTCCAGATGAAAAATCATCTACCTCTTACCCCCAAGAACTAAAAATAAAAAGATGTCCTTGGATTTAGCCAATCGGTTGAAAAGCTTGCTGACACTGTCTGAAGCAGTGTCAGAAATTAGGTCAACCCTATAGTTTACAAATAGAGTCCTGGTCAGCCTGAATTTTCCAGAATAAATCTCTCCAAATTAATGAATCATAAACCCAGAATGACAAATTTGTATCTGACAATTAAAAATAAATAATTTCAGTCAATCATACGTAACACCTTCCTCCATAAAATAAAAAGAAAGGTTTATATGATAAAACTTTCTTTTTATCACAAACCAATTTACATCTGAGGTTAAAAGAACTCATATAAATTACACAGACTATATATTATTTTATACACGGGAAAGAGCGTCTGCAATTATATTATCAAGAAATAGCCTCAACCTTTTAACTTGTCCATGTCCCACAAAATGTCTTAGAAAAGTCACACTAGCACGGCAGCACTCACTTTTAGATAAATTAACAGTCAAACATGCATCAGTGATTCAGTCAAAGACTTTTCGAATTGTTGCTAGATGTTCTAACCAGGTGTCGTTGTAGATGATGACGTCACAATTTTCTAGACCAGAGATGATCATTTTTCTGAGACGTTGAAATGGATTTTATATTGGTAGAGTCCATCTGGAGTCACAAATGTTGAGATTTCCTTTGCTCTTTCCGTTAGTGGAATCTGCCTAAATCCTTTCAGAAGGTCAAATTTGGTGACATACTTGGCATTCCCAATTTTATCAATACAATCGTCAATTCTTGGTAATGGGAATGAATCTGTTTTTGTCACATATAATCAGTGCACATACGGAAAGTTTTATCTGGTTTTGGAGCAAGTATGCATGGTGAACTCCAATCACTTTTACTGGGCTCGATAAAATCATTCTCCAGCAAATATTGAATTTCCTTTTTTAAGTGTTCATGTTTGAGTGGACTCATCCTGCAAGGATGCTGTTTAACAGGTTTGGAATTTTCAATTTCAACGGCATGAACGATTTTGTTTGTCCTTGTACGAATATCTGGACATAAGTGCTGATATAATAATAATAACTTTTAGTTCATTTCTTGCTTGCACTTGTAAATGTGAACGTTTCTGGTCTAGATTTTTCATAATTTCTGAATTGCAAGGATTCGTCGTTTCAATATCAGTCATAATGTCAATATCAGTAGAATCTGATGATATTTCTTCACTAAGTGGGACAGGTACAACTAAATTAATTACATATTTAACATGGCTATCTCTTTCAATATACTGGTACTCCTATAATTTATTTAGAACCCAGGAGCACTAATACTATAATTTAACTAATTCATTTTTTTCTTAACTTTGTAGTATCTAATCTGAAGAAAAGTAAGAAGAATGAACAAGAATAACACAACTCCATTATCAGACTCAAAAGTTCTCTCCCTTGTAGTTCTTTCAAACCACAGATTTATTTTTAACTTGAAATGCTGAATGCCCAATGCATTCATAACTTGCTGGAAAATTCCAGAAATGAAGTTCGAACCTTGGTCAAACTGAATAGATTTGGGAAGGCCATACCGAGTAAAAAACTTTATCAAAGCTTTTACTATTGTTTTATATTTTATATTCCTCAACGGAATAACCTCTGGAAACCTCGTTGACGCACACATAATGGTCAACAGGTATTGGTTACTGACTTGGTCGTGGGTTAGGGATCTACACAATCTACCATAATTCTACTAAATAGTTCATCAAAGGCAGGAATTGGTTGCAGATGAGCCTTTGGTATCTTCTGATTGGGTTTTCCTACCATCTGAAAAGTATGACAAGATCTACAATATTTGACATCACTTTTGATTTTGCCAATAGAAGTGAGTCAAGATCTTGTGATAAGTTTTAGTAATCCCTAAATGACCAGCCAAAGGAGTTTCATGGGCCAGAATAAGTATTTCTGTCTGTAAGGTTTTGGAACTACTATTTGATAGTTCACTGACCACTCATCACCAGCAGGTACCTTGGGAGGTCTCCATTTTCTCATAAGAAGTCCATTTTTAATGAAATAACAGACAGGAACATCAGTGGCTTCAGTCTCATTCATGGCCCTTTGAAACAAACATGAGATCTCAGGATCTTGTTTATGTTCGACGACAAGTGACTGTCGTTTATCACCCTGATTAGAATAAAGAGAATGAGTTGATAAAAGAGTATCAATATGATCAATACCATCTGATTGATCCAAGCAAGGAGTAAAAGTGACCTCATAAAAAACCTGACTAATACACTAATACAAGAGTCCTGATAAATAAATGTTCTAATAGTTCCAGGTTCGAATCTTGACAATGTAATCCAAAATGGCTGACGATGTCACGTGCTTTAGTCAGTTCTTGTTTTAATAATAATCCAAATGAAAAATCTATGAGCACATGTTATTTTCCAGATAAATAAAATAATTCCTCTTGCTACAACGAATTGACACAATTTCCAGTACAAGGTAATTAAAAATATAACTCAAGCGGAAGACACAACTTAATATTATAAAAAGCCCAACATCTACTGAATTGTTCTCTCCCAAACAATAATTGAAATACCTGTTTTTAAGTAAACATGGGATCACGTAATTTTCTGGAAGTTCATAGAAGATCATAGAACAAACGTACGATCATTTAAACACGTACGCAAAGAAAGATCCAGATTAAAAATCATCCACCTCTTACCCCCAAGAACTAAACATAAAAAGATGTCCTTGAATTTAGCCAATTGTTTT
Organism: Unio pictorum; assembly: GCA_030141615.1. NCBI lineage: Eukaryota > Metazoa > Mollusca > Bivalvia > Unionida > Unionidae > Unio > Unio pictorum. Next base: position 4,541,763 of record JARLTB010000034.1, on the reverse strand, counting down.
AGAAGCTTGCTGACACTGTCTGAAGCAGTGTCAGAAATTAGGTCAACCCTATTGTTTACAAATAGAGTCTAGGTCAGCCTGAATTTTCCAGAATAAATATCTCCCAATTAATGAATTATAATCCCAGAATGACAAATTTGGGTCTGACATTTAAAAAGAAATAATTTAAATGAAATATAAGTAACACCATTTCACTAGTGAATTCAGTGAAGATATCAATATGTGTTGATTGATCCATTTGGATTTGGTGGTAGTCTGTTCTGCCGCCACTGAGCCACCAGATCTTAGGATGCCTCTGTGATCACAAATCTCCGAGTGGAGTGATTGAGACACGCAGAGGGAAGATATTAGTAATGTACCAATCCCGGAAAATACGCTTTTTCATCATGAGCCTTCAGAGTGGAGGGTCTTTATACCCTCGAGATTCTAACTTTAATGAATGTTTGAATTGTTTATGTCTATAGACTGTCCTGGTAAGAGCCACACGTGTAGAAAAAGATGGCAACACTGGCAGAGAAGGACCCCCAACAGTGGATGTTAGAAAAGATTTGGGTTAGCCGGAATCTTCCCGTTCATATCGATGGCGAGAAAATGTAGATCGGTGATCCAAGACTTGTCCCATATATGAAGGGCTATCAGATTTGTCTTGCCATTATTACACCACAAGGTCAGGATTATTTTCAGAATGAGCACCATAGGAGATGAGGTAAATGGCAACAACCCCTCTTAAATGATTGACATTTCAACCAAGATTTTAAGTCTAGAACTATAGAGAAGTGGGCAGATATATACATTGATCATCCGAGGACCCAAAGTTCGCGATTCCGGGAGAAGACCGATTGACGGAGAGACCTTTCCGTGTGAAGGATGTGACCATCTCTGGATTGATTATCGGCCAAGACAGTGAGGCTACTGGGTATGTGCCTGATTTGTATGTTTATACGAAGATTCTTGCACCAATAGATTTAATGTAACCATTGTGTGCTCGGCGTGGATGGTGGTGATATTTAAGACTTCTCGGCAATCGCCTGTATGAGCCTTGATGTTCTGGTAGATATTTCCCTGAAACCTCCGGTATAGTACTGATAAGATGCCACATGCATGGCTAAACGGACGGACCAATCACTAACATCCCCATATGAACTATTTGGCTTGACCATTTCCACGAAAAAGGTACCCATGCTCGAACTGTCGTATGGACTGCCTGTGTCGGTTCGACATTTGGCGATGTCAATGGGGACTGGACTGCCAGTAGCAAACAGTACGGCAATATTAAGAGTTGGATCCAACGGATCCGGCATGAACCCCAAGCACCCGAACTTACAGGCCAGATGACCATGCTCGGGCATGCGGGGGACTGGGGTGACGTACGCCTCGTTGACTGCCTAAAACTAGTGAATTTGTATCGCTAACAACGAATCGTAAGTTGTTTTCCTTGATTCGTTCTCTCTTTTTGTCCCTTTAATGCCGAAAGGACGATCGCCATGAACGTGTATTACATGCATTTAGTAAACATTCGTCCTGAAACGACACAAGAAAAGAAAACAAAGCATTGATTTACACAAATGCAGGCTGATATTTCAAAAAACTTAATATTATTGGGAAACGTATTCGAAAGAGAAATAACGTTTTTTTGTGCTTTGCTTTATATTTTCAGAGACAGCAATATAAAATATTACAGGGTGTCGTTAGCGTTAGAAAAGAATATATAATTTTGTTTCGGTCTGTGCAGAGTTAAAGTCTGTTACACCATTATTTGCCGAAATGGTACATTTTATTAGAAAAGTTTAGAAATCAAAGATTTCAGAAGGATGTTTTGTGAGAGTGCATGCAATTTGCTAATAAAGTTGGACTCTTCTTACATGAATCAGTTATATTCGCTCTTCCGGAAGACACATTCCCAGTGGAGAAATTTCCTTGCCATGTCCATTGTACCAGTCTAGACACGTGGAAAGGAGTTCCGGTTAGATCTATTTTAAATCCCCCAAGAGGAGAGCAGTTCGTTGTACTGGCGAATTTGTCCCCAGCAGTGGCATATCTAACAAAACGTCAGGCATTAGTACTTACTAAATTTTGTACATTTATTATTTCAGTTCAGAGACATCACCAAAAATTTTAGCAATAACAAATTAATATTTTTAGGGATATTAAAAACCTAAGCTTCGTTATATTTCATGTATTTTGGGATAGTTTACCAGGCCCGCATTTCACCAGCATTAGTCTTGAAGTTAAGTATGGACATACATCAATTAATTGATCTACTTTAAGACAATTATTAAATTGTACTGGTAAAATCCAGTCCGCTTCCCGTAGACTAACACAGACTATGCAAATTTATTTATAAAATAACGCTTACCTTTTAAAATGGCTTACAGTCGGGAAACAAAACCATCCGCCATACTTTGTCGTAACATTTTCTAACGTTACCTAGCAACATCAGCGCGAAATACATTGACCGTAACTTTAGGTCCTAATGTAATCTTAAACTCGAATAAAAGGTATCACTCTTTACAAACAGATTGTGGCCTATTCTATTATTCGACTCGTTTCATATTTGCATAAAACGTTGCGTAGGAATCACTTTATAACTTCACTGAAGGAAAGTAATGATGAATGACAACTCAAACGAAACTTATTTTTAGTTCCGCTGCTTCTTTAATAATGTTCATAGTTTCCATTAATACTACCAACATCAAGTTATCCGTAATGTATCTTAATGGCGTTGTTTGCAACCCGTTAGAAGTGTGGGAATTATATATTAAATATTGATACAGACTAGTCCTGTACGTGCGACATATACAACTGTATGAAGCGGGATGTAATAATAATAATAATAATAATAATAATAATAATAATAATAATAATAATAATAATAATAATAGTAATATAGCAATGATGATGATAATAACTTAAACCCTGTGTCATGTACACTGAAACGACAGTGACTGGTCGTTTCTTCTTTTTGTCGAAATCAGATAGTAGATTGCTCATTTCGTCTACCGGTATTTCATTTCGGAGTACTCAATCAGCTGTCATTCATTGGTCGGCAATCATTTCGTAGCGATCATTACGCTAGCATAACTTTTGTCGACAGTTAGTTTGAAGGTGTTCAACAATATTACTTAAGCAAATATCAAAATAATTAATTATTCAGATGCCAATATTAAAAACTACAAGTTTAAATAAAATTGCGTAATAAATGTTAGTACTATAGTAATATTGTATTACATTCTACGTAGATATTGCACAATGTTTTCCGAGTTGTATCTATTCACCATTCTTTTAATCCAAGAATCCAATACTTGATATTTGTCCTTCCTGTTTTGAGTTGGATAACCAGCATTATCTCTGTCTACATTGTTTGCTACCGTTGAATATTCCATGTGTAACTTCGTGAGTAATGATGATATTGTAGGATCAGTTGGGTTAATGACACCATTTAAGCGTCATGCCGTCAATATAATGAATTTGTCGTTCTTGGCATATATTCCATGACACGGTGATAGCTGGACCACATTACATGTGGGATCATTGAAAGACATCGACTTGATCGTCTGCTGATAGTTCTCTTATAATATGATTCAACTAAATAACGACTGTATCTAATTCATCTAGAAATTTCTAATCGTGAGTACGCTGTTCAAACAACTTCTTCTGGTGGCATAAATACGATGGCAGTCAAACATTGTGCTTTGAGTACGAAAATTGGGCGGGAGCCATACCGAATCTAAAACCCCGATTCCTGAATACATCTATGTACGTTTTGATTTACATTTATAAAGAAGCCATGAATTGAAGTATCTGTAAATTTTACTTTAAAGTCCAAGAAGACTGCAATTCGTAGTCGACAGAGATAGACTCTGGTTTCAACTCTCTATCAGAATTAAGATCACACGAAATTAGAAGCATCATTGGATTTCATTATTGTTCTTCTGAAGTACATAAAGGTATTGAGTTGTTTCGGAATATCGTAATAGTTCATCAGTTGTATAAGGATGAGTATAGTTATTTGTTGCTACATAGAAAGTTAAATCGGCAAAACAGTTTGGTTTCGTCGACGAAATGAAAATCAACGAAAGACGGTCGCAGAAATGAACAGTCGACTAATTAATTTTCGAGAAAATGAATTCGACTATATGGTTGTCGACGAAAGGAACTGGAACCGATACGAAATGGCAAATGGCCAATCAAATAAAATTATCGGGTACACTCAGACGTCTAACAGCCAGTCCGATAATCAGAGAAAGCAGGTTTATTCGACTACACACTTAGACTGACAGAAACAAAAAGCTTTCCTATTGCAATGAAGGCTAGTATTTTTAATGATTTAGCATGCATTATCTTAGAAATAGTTCTATCGTGTGTTCATGCGAGAGACAAACAGCAATAAAGAACATATTTACATATACCAAGAGTCACAGTACCATTCATGAATCAGTTTTCAGCACATGATATAAAAATAATAATAAAAAACAAGGACAAGACAACAGCAAAAAGCAGCAGCTACTCATTATTATGTTAATTCCTACATCACTTGTGCATGAAAGTTTGAAGAGAGTATTGAATTTTTGAGAAATCGCACAGTAACATATATTCCTCAAAGCACTCGAAACGAAGATAGATAAAAAACCCTGATATATGGCTTTGCTTACATGCTTCAAGTAAATGTTATTCTAAATATGACTTTGGCCAAGTATATGCTTGCAAGACCTGGTAGACCAATTTGATAATTTACATTCAAATACAATTATTTGAGAGGTTTTTGTTTTCTTCAAATAGCAAACCAAATGTTATGTAAGATACCTAATAAAGCGGCTACCGGATCTATTTGCAAACGTGTAATCGGTAATGTCAACATTAAGGGATGTGAGATCCAGTCTTATCTTTCTGTAATCAGATCTGCCTGCTTGAAGGAACGATTCTCGAGGGAGTTTATCGGCACATGCGTCAGCGGCCCCTTGTAAAAAAAAATTGTTTCAAATAATGACACCACCTTGTATGTACAACAATAACAGCAATGATAAAAACAACAATCATTTTATTATTTTTTACTACTATTGCTGCTACGTCGGAAACAAAACTTCAACTGCTTCCGTTATTACTGCTAAAGGAAACATTACATATATAAGAAAACCGCTGTTTCTGCTAACCACTGCCAATATTGATGTAGCTAATTCTACCTCAAGGCCTACTTCGTATTACGAATATGCAAGCAATGTATGTATGTATGTATGTATGTATGTATGTATGTATGTATGTATGTATGTATGTATGTATGTATGTATGTATGTATGTATGTATGTATGTATGTATGTATGTATGTATGTATGTATGTATGTCTCTGTGAGTGTGTGCGTGCGTGGGTACGTGCGTGCGTCTATGTATGTATGTATGTATGTATGTATGTATGTATGTATGTATGTATGTATGTATGTATGTATGTATGTATGTATGTATGTATGTATGTATGTATGTATGTATGTATGTATGTATGTCTCTGTGAGTGTGTGCGTGCGTGGGTACGTGCGTGCGTCTATGTATGTATGTATGTATGCATGTATGTATGTATGTATGTATGTATGTATGTATGTATGTATGTATGTATGTATGTATGTATGTGTGTGTGTGTGTGTGTGTGTGTGTGCGTGCGTGCGTGCGTGCGTGCGTGCGTGCGTGTGTATGTATGTATGTATGGATGCACTTTTGTCGGATGGATATGCTGCACTCAGAAGGTCTTGCAGTATTTCCATTAAAAAAACTCGATCATATTTTCCCATACAAATGCAAAATCTATAAATATTAATTATACTTGCACCAATAACACTCATGTTACATATATTTACACTAGCAACACTCATATTAGTCATAGTTACACTAACATTACTCATAATACCTATATTTACACTCGCAACACTTATACGACTTGCTTTACACTGACAACACTCAAATTACTCATAGTTACACTAACATTACTTATAGTACCTATATTTACACTCGCAACACTCATACGACTTACTTTACACTGACAACACTCATATTACTTATATTTACACCAACAACACTCATATTACTCATAGTTACACTAACATTACTCATAATACCTATATTTACACTCGCAACACTCATACGACTTACTTTACACTGACAACACTCATATTACTTATATTTGCACTAGCAACACTCATATTACATATACGTATGCTTACATCACTCAGATTACTTATATTTACACTAGCAATACTCATTTTACTTATACTTTCAATAACATCGCTCAATAATATTTACACGAACAACACTCATCTTACATATACTTGCGCTAACAACATTCATTGGACTTATATTTACACTAACAACACTCATATTACTTATATTTACTCTTAAAAATACTTATTATTTCTACTTACACTAACAACACTCATATGGTTTATATTTACACTAACATTATTCATATAAATTATACTTACACTAACATTACTCGTATAAATTATACTTACACTAACAGTACTCATTTTACTTATACTTACGCTAACATTATTCATATAAATTATACTTACACTAACATTATTCATATAAATTATACTTATACTAAGATTACTCGTATAAATTATACTTACACTATCGACACTCATATTACTTATACTTACACTGAACATTACTCATACTACTTATACTTACACTTAACAAAACACTAAATTATACTTAAACTAACAGTGCTTATACTTACAATAATATCGTTGATATTACTTACTCATGCATTACAGTACTCACCCACATTTTCATAAAAGTATGCAAAGTTGTTACTCCTCCCGGAAGTTAGAGATAGGTACTCTTTCGGACTTCCTGATCGAAAACCTGAAATTGCAAACAATCGTTGCATATTATTGGATATAGTTCTATGAAGTTTACATTCCGTATCTAATACAATATGTTGGGCTTTATCTTTCTGTACCTGCTTATTGCGTCTTGAGTTCGCTACCGTCGTCCGCCATCATATGTTGATGACACGATCACACAATGAAATTAAAATGTACAGTGATTAAACGTGGGCCATATGTATTACTCTGTAATATCCTTAAAGAATTTGATAGAAAAGTAACCACGACATGGTTGTCAGGGCCAAAAGCTAAATTTTATACTATGGTACATCAGAAAGCCTGTTGACATCGACATTCAATTAATGCAAATGTAGTTTGACCTATTTTTGCATGTACCTATATATGAAATATTTTCAGATGAATCTGAGAATCAGCGTTTTGTAACTTTTCTTTCAGAATCAATTACTGAAGCACAGGTTTTCAGTAATTTATTAATACGAGAAATGGATCGTGTTTACTTGGTATGTCCCAGTCATATCTCTAATCGAGTCTGACCACAAATCCTCTAGTTACTGTGTACTGTTGACATCAGCATTTTCTAAAATGCAATAGCGTAATCCAATGCAGCTGGACAATTATCATATTTTAGTATGTAAAAACATTTCGCTGTATCTAAGACGAGAAATTGCTTGAACATGCATTCTAGGTCTGCGACAGTCACTTAAGTTGATTATCTATACGGGATCATAAACACACGTAACTAATATCAAAAGTTATCGATATTATTAAATTTTGTATTTTTGTATATCTAAAAATTACGCCATTTATATTGTACGGATACTAAGAACCATGGTCTTATGCCAGTAGTTAAATTGTTTAAATTATGGACTTGTATTGTACTGGTCTATGTTGTATCGAAACACTTGTACTGGGACAAGTCATAAAGTCTATTACATAGTTTTAAACGCAATATGGACAAGTACAAAGAATATGCTACATCATTGTATGGGTATAAGGTCTCTATACAACCAATCCTAAATGTCGGTGGTTCTTTCCGATGTTTTCCAGGGTTCTTCATTCACCTGTTATACTAGCCGCAATATATGGCATATATTGTGCTGAAAATGGCGTTAAACTCAACAAACAACACCACCAACAACCAATCCTAATCTTAATGATACATTTTGTTTAAAAACATTCTTTATTTTCCCTACTCTATCTAAAAAGAAAGTTGAAGTTTACGTATTTTGTCTTCGCTAGATGCTCTTAGCTCTTTACAACACCTATAATGATATGATCACATAAAGCAAAAACAACAAATAAACACCATGAATTTGGAAAACAAAAAATGCTGAACATATTTAAGGTAGCCAACATTTTTAGGTTTATAAGTTTGCTCTTGCAGTCGAAAAAGGCGAGTTTTAAAAGCACTATTGAAAGGGATTACCGTATTTTTGTGTCAAATTTCATTGGGCAATTTGTTCCACGTTGCTTGGCCCTGGTATACAAAAGAGCGTTGTCCATATGACTTCGTTTTCATATTAGGAATAATGAGTATACGATTATCAGAAGATGAACGTAAGTATCTTGCTCGTGTGTACACATGGATGAGGCCGGATGAGTATGCTTGATTGGAGTCCTTCAGTGAAACGTAGCACAGAGAACAAATTTTTTGTTTGATTCTGGATCGAATGGATAGCCAGTGTGCGTGCGTGTGTGTGTGTGTGTGTGTGTGTGTGTGTGTGTTGGGGGGTGTTCTGTGTGTGTTTTCACACGTGGCGTAGAATAGAATGGGGAGGCGTAAGCCATCTATGCTTTAAAGTGGATATGAGAATTGAAAGAGTGCATTAGATTAAAAGATTCCAGTGAATATTGGTGTTCAGCTGGTACGCTGAAAAAAAAATCTGAAGGGTGAACATGGGCTGGTGTTAAATATTTGTGTTTTTACAACAGTGACCTGATCAAATTGTGTGTTCCGTCTTTCCACTGAAATCAGTTGACCCACGGATGTCACGGATCAACACATACACGTATGAAATATGGGTGCGCTTCTCAGTTCGATGGAGAAATTACAATGCTCATAAAATGATGAAACTGCGATATTGTCTGCTTGTAACGTATATCATTGATTGTTATTGTTGTTATAATAGTGTTTAACGCCATTTTTCAGCACAAGTCTATACATGGCGGTCAGTACTAATTGTGGAGGAAGAACCCGGGGAAACCCCGGAAAGAACCACCGATCCACGAGAAGCTACCGGCAGTCTTTCTCACATACCCACATTGTAGTTCAATGGTGTTAAGGGCCAATATCTTTCAAGATTCTGTATCATTCAGATGAATATTTGAATATACGGATATTTGCACGTGGTGGCAGAATTGCGACATTAATTTACCATCTATGAATTAACAATCTAAAACGTTACTTTGATTAAAAGAAAAAATTTAAAAAATTTCAGCTATAAAAGTTTAACTACTCAAGTCCTTACTTAAATCTACGTTAAAAACAAAATGATACAAAAAGTATTTATATTTATAAACGTTCTCTACAATGTTTAATTTTATTACAAAAACGTGTCGTATTTAGAGACATTCTTTGTTCGGAAACTGCACAATACGCAGATATAATAACCAGTAAGAAGGTTCGGCTAAGATAGTTGTATGTACTATATTATTCATTTCCATGTGACCTGCACAGTCTGGGTACAGTCGGATCTACCGCCGAGATAAAGGTAATTAGGTTATCGTCTCTTTGCTATGTAAATATCAGCAGCTGAGTGGTGGTGGTGGTGATAGGTGGAGGTTTTTTTAACATATATCGTAGTATTCCGATATCCTGATTACCAGCTCAGAAGGGACATATTTATTCAAGCCGTATTGAAAAATAGACTTCAAAGACCCATATCATGAAAACCAGCAACAACAGAAGAACAGTCCAACAATAACAGCAAAACGATGTGATTACTATGTATCATGTATGAACGCTTGTACAAGTTTTAAAGTAAGATAATTGAATCGTTACGATTAAAAATAAATTGACGAATGTATCACGTATACTTTACAATTGATTTATTGAATTTGTCCGATTTTTTGTCGGCACCTTGATATATTATTCTTCGTGTTGGGATGGGAGTTATTAAAAAAGAAAAACTTTATTTCGTAAAGTACAGGAACCAAATAGAAAAAAATAGTAGGTGAGCTTTAATTTTAAAGTAAACATCCTGGTATAATGCATTCCTCTATCAAGAAGTAAAATGGCATTTGTAAATGTTTAATAGTTGTTGCATACGTCCAAAATGTATGCAGATATATGTGCATTTCAAAATGTTCGTAGCTTCGGGCACAGTAGAGATAAAACTCCACGGAGACAATAAAAAATAGCATATCACACATTTTAGTGTAAATGTTATCCCTCTCGTTCGATTTAGTATGAAGTTATTCATTCAATCATTCATTCATTCATTCATTCATTCATTCATTCATTCATTCATTCATTCATTCATTCATTCATTCATTCATTCATTCATTCATTCATTCATTCATTCATTCATTCAATCAATCGAAGTTCTTTCCTTTCTTCTTCCATTCACTCGTTCGTCTTAAAACTGATGGTTGCAAAATTCTAACATAATCATTTATACATAACGTTTAAGCTGTAATAAATAAAATCCGGAGAAAATTCAATTTCCTTTAAAGGAAAAGACGACCTTTAAAAATGTCCGATGTCCTTAAAGAGCAATCGAAAGACAGCTTTTTGAGGTTGTACAAAGCACCGAACAATATGTTGCTTTAAAATCGGCAGCAAAGTTAAAATAATTTGTGTAAGTTCTCACAAAGTTACGTTTACATACATACGTGTATCATACATACATACATACATACAGACAGACAGACAGACAGACAGACATACATACATACTTACATACATACATACATACATACATACATACATACATACATACATACATACATACATACATACATACATACATACATACATACATACATACATACATACATACATACATACATACATACATACATACATACATACATACATACATACATCCTGCTGTTGTCAAATTCCGCAGTTTTGATGTATTACAGATCACGGAGATATAATGCTCTCTGGCTCATATAATATACGAGTGTCACCTTTTGCTATCTTTATTCCTTTGAGAAGGATTTAATGCTGTTCCTCATATATATGCATAGACGTGTGTATATGTGTGTATATATGTATGTGTAAATATGTGTTTGGGTATATATATATATATATATATATATATATATATATATGTGTGTGTGTACATTTATATGTATGTGTGTATATATATATATATATATATGTATGTATGTATGTATGTATGTATGTATGTATGTATGTATGTATGTATGTATGTATGTATGTATGTATGTATGTATGTATGTATGTATGTATGTATGTATGTATGTATGTATGTATGTATGACTGACTGACTAACTGACTGACTTTATTTCCTCTTCATAAATACATACATACATAATGCATACATACATACATACAGTATGTATGTATGTATGTATGTATGTATGTATGTATGTATGTATGTATGTATGTATGTATGTATGTATGTATGTATGTATGTATGTATGTATGACTGACTGACTGACTGACTGACTTTATTTCCTCTTCAATGATATCCCTGCTTTTCTATTCGACAAATCGCCAATTCCAGTAGTCAAAAGTAAGAAATATGCCGGCATACCTCTAACGTACAACTTTAAACCTAACGATGCGATAAAAGAAGCATGCGATAAAGGTAAACACTTATTAAACTCTTTTTATTTTATTGGTATCAGAGACGGAGGAATGAACCCTCTAATAAGTATGAAAATCTGGAAAAGAATCATTCTACCTTCAGTCCTATATGGATGTGAATTATGGTCGAATATGACGAACATCAAT